>SJOL01005566.1:323369-362789 GCA_004794785.1 Opisthorchis felineus
GTTGAAAAGGCTGAGGCAGTTAGTGGACAAGCATTTCAACACTGTCTCTGCTGCCTCCGAGGGTGAGGAGCCGAGAGGTGTGTAACCAGAGAGGATAGCAGACTTAATAGTTGAACGTCGGGTTTGAGTCCAAGGCTTCGAAGGGGCCTCTGCGGTTTACTTTTATGCTTCCAACCTTGGTGGTTTCTAGGGCCGTTTGTCACTTGCAGGCATTTTTCGCCTCGTGGGAGTCTGGTTTGCGCGGGTATTTTTCTTTGAGCGACGTAGGTTTTCCTCTCGTGAGGGAAAAAATTTCGACTGTTTCGACCTGCAGCTCGTTCAATATCAACGTTTGGACGACCAGATTTGCTGTTGTTCAAGGATTTGGAGCAAACATGCGTCCGTTTGGTTTCTTGGGCATTTTGGCGCGGTTTGTTGGATGATGTGACTCTGTGAGTTCTTGAGCGTTGGGTGGTAGCACCAAGAAGTATTCCTTTTGGTGGCGCTCCCATAAGGCTTGTTTTCGCAGAGGACTGCATCTTAAAGCTAATTAGCAGTTTTCTGATTTGGCGAAGTTTGTGTGGTTTGTTTGACTGCAGTTGCTTTTCTTTCGTGTTTGTGTGGACTCTCTACTTGCCCGCTATCCGCATGGCCATCTAGGTGTACGAAGGATTTTCCGGTTCATTACTGTCGGGTTTGTGGCTTTGGCTCTCGGGGTCATGGGTTACGAGGTGTTGCTGGAGACTGGCAGTTTCACATTCTCAGTAGTTGTAGGGTTCTCGCAGCATTCCTCGATGTCGAAGTCAGCGCTTGTGGTTGATTTGTTGGTGGGTTTCGTAGCTTGTCTCCTCACATCTGACCCAATCCAGGTCAGAAGCTGTGACTTAGGTGTGGAGCCTACTGCTGCGCCTTTATCGTCTGCTACGGAGAGAAGCTCTCAATGTTGCACGTATTCTGGACTCTGTGTCCACGGGAGGCTTGCCTCCTCCCGAGCATCGGTGCCCTTGGTAGTCGAGGGGTCTGTGGCGGTTGAGTGGAACCTGCGATCCGGAGTCGCGGTCAGTTGCGTTGGCGCGCACAAGAGGCCATAACTACCATCGGTTTGGCTATAAGCCTGAGGTCGGCTGAACTATAGCCAACCGGGAGCCTGTTTCGCACATCTTCTCTAGGAATTATGTGGCCCAGCTTTCGCGCCTTAGAGGGAGATCCTTGGATATGTGTTTAATCGTTGGGTAAGCCTCCCGAATGCTGGCTGCCAGCTCCAGGATATTCTGTACGGCAAATGGGGAGGAAGGAGTGATTAGAAACCCAAATGTTCAATTGCTTCCTTTTCTGCTTAACCACTCCGCGTGATGCGATCCGTGTTCGGGCTTTGCGAAGACGCCGCCAAGACAAGACTACACCATGTTCGTTGGCATGATTTTTATGGAGAACGACTCCCAGATGACTAGCCTGCTCTCCCTCTTGCGCCTGTCCACTAAAGACGCCGTGGCGGTCTTACTTACCGCACAGGAGGGCTGGATGACCTTCTCTGCGGCCAGCGGACCTGGGGTGGATAGTGCTATATATCCGTTCAAGGAAGAAAGTTCATTATCAGCTTTCGTCGAGGCCACTTGGTTCTTTGTGGTTCCTCCCTCGGAAGCTTTAAAAAAACGTCAGTTTTGCGTCGAGTAGCCCGATTAAAACAGAACATTTGCATTGGTCTTTTCGATTCAGCAGTGAGGACTTGGTTTCCTTTTTAGCAGCTCTGTTTTCAGCTACAGAATGCATAGCGCCCTTAAGATAGGGGCAGCTGACGCAGACAAACGGGGCAGGAGAGAGACAACCGGCCTATCTTGTCGTCCTGTAGACCCGTACGTTTAAAGTGCCACCAGGCCTTGCATACCACGTCGTGCATTTGATGGACAGCCATTTTGCCCATATCTGTTTTGGTCCATCGATGGCTGCAGAGACCAGCCTGTATCGATCTGTCTCAGGATTGAGACTGGGTGCACCGCAGGAATTTATTGCAAGCTGACAGAGGTAACATTAGAGTGAAATTTCCAACAAAATGACACGGGTTGACCCTGTAAATAGGTTAAACCACGAGAGGATTCTTTCAAAAATTTGCACGAGCGAGAAACGAGACCAATTTCGAACGTGCTGCTTGCGGATCCTATCCGTCCGGCGTCACGGACATTATGCGTGCTCGGAATGGGCCTCTGCCGGAGTGGCTGATGGGTTTTCCGCAATGGTGCTGAGACCGAAAGTGTCCAGAACCATTTCTAGACTCAGCACACTCGGTCTGGTGGACAGGATCTGCTCAGTTGTCTGGCGAATTTGGTCTGTGTGCCAGATAGACCTGATTGGGCCAAACTGAATCTCACAGGGCACATTCGACGACGGATGTGTCGTGGAATCCACTTAGGGTGTTCGCCGCTGTAGTCACGAACCAACGCTTTGCTGAAGGAGCGCGCGATTGCCTCACGATGCTGGGTGAACTGTGTTATGTGTCTGGACATGTGCGATCTGCGACTATCCGGGACTCTAGAACGAGCGCACAAATCCTCAGCTATGAAGCAAGCCCAATCACACTTAGCGCGGATAGAAACCGGAACTTCGGAAACTAGCTGCTACTGCCTCAACGAAAGGCGAAGTACAGAGGGGGTATCGTCGAAAATACATGTCTTGAGCTACATTGGGGAAAGTAAATAGCGCACACAAAGTGCAACTGGCCAATAAGAATGAAGCGCGGCCCTTTCGTAATATTGTGCAACATTACGGAAAAGGTGGCCAAGCCTTGGACGCACAGCCAAAAATTCTATGAAAACAAAGTTCGAAGGAGGGTTAATTTAGCATACAGTTTTAGCATTTGATGGTATTTATTCAACCACTCAAGATCACCCTATGCGGCTGCAGTTTTGTTGGAAGTTGTTTAAACAACTCAAGACCCACTATGGGCGAAGAATTCATGTTCTAATGGCTGTCACTGGTACAGTTTACGGTGTCTGTCAGTTTGATTGATTGATATGTAAGTATTGGTGATGTACAACCTTGCTTACTGGTCTTCGGATCATGAGTTTTCTTTCTGCTGTCTATCCACAGAAGTTGTCGTGAACACCGGCCTTCGGAGAAGCACTGTCCGCTGGTGCTTCCAAAGCGTGCATAATACACTGGTTTCGTATGATGTGTCTGTGGAGGCGGTTGGAAATTTTGTGGAAAAGCCGGTTTCTTCACGTTTCCTTCTGTATTGGCTTGTGTTTTGGATTTGGAAATAATCTCAAAACAACAGGAACAATAACTACGCCCACTATGTTTACACAAACTCAAAATGGACCAGCTATTCGTGAGCTGTATAGGACAAATTTTCTATCGTTGCGGCAGGCGTCCAAGGAACTCTTTACAGGTAGCAAAATATTTTTTTGTTTTTTTCATGAGGGTCACCACGCGCTATGCCGGGTGCACGGCAAGGTTCTGTCTTCAACGGTATAGTGATCTATTGTTAGTTCCGTTGAAAGAATTGAAGGGTTTATGGGCAGAGCAAGCAGACAATCCAGTAGGATGGCCAGCGCTTTGAAGTTCTGGAACATACTCAACGTATTGGGAAGGGTATTGTGGGCGCAAGTAACGATCGGTCCGGAAATGTCAGGGATATGTTGAACTACGGGCAAACAATCAGACTGTGTATGGCATTCGCAGTACCCTCATAGCGATGCTGTACTTGGGTTCGTGGACAACCCCGTGCATGAACATCTTGGGTGAGTCAGTTGGGGTTCTCACGGTAGTTAGGATTGGTCAAGGATTCGTGTCAAGTTAAGACTAGCATTGTTCAAGGATATCCTTGAGTCCCTTCAGGGCGCATGGTGGTTCATTGCTCCTATTAAAACGAGGTACTCAGAGAGCCAAGTCTACATTGGGGAACAAAAATAGGAAAGTGTCAGAAAGTTCCGGTAGAGGGCACTATGGTACGAGTTAGACAACGGCCCGAAATGGCAGGCGGCCCAAAAGCGGTCACGATGTCTAACTACTGCAGTGAGGCGACACTGCCCGATTTCAAAAACGGTAATCTATATGTAGGTGTAGATTATAGGTATACGGTTGATGCGAACGTGTGTGGGCATATGTGATTATAGGGGTTTTGCATGGGCTTAATTGTGCGCAATTTAGGTAGCCTGGAGGTTACAGGGACATGAGACCAGAGGAAAACGTGTCTGGTGATGTTGCGTGTTTGTAGGGTGAGGTGACCTCAGAATGGCGTAGTTACAGTCTAAAGAAAAGCGTGCACCTTTGCAAAACGAGTTGCCCCTGAAGCATTATGCCACATGTATTTACTGAGTCGCTGTTAGCAATTTTTGCTCTGCTAGCAATGAATTTTTTGATTCATTGGAGGATTGCCGGAATATATGCTACAACCAGGGCAAGCTGAGGCCGGAAACACAGGCATCCAACAAAAGTTGCTTCCATTTTGGTTTTCCCCTGCTGCACTGCATTATGAAGTTCAGAATTCTCCATTTCTACTTAATTTCGTGATCGATAAGATAGTGACACGAACGCTGAAATGTCTTCCGAACCCCGGCTTTTAAATATCTTCTGACGAAAATCTTGTCGATCTGGAATATGCAGACATCGTTCTCATCTTCGAGGAGGAGGAAAAGACGCAGGTGTTTTTGAATGAACTGTCCTAAGGTATATTCCCAACTGGTGGGTGGTATACCGTCAGGCATGATCACAAGGTAAGGCAGAATAAAGACTGAGTTTGCTTGTAGTTGCGGGCGATAGGGTACGGTCAAGAGAAGGAAGGGAATAGTCGCGAGTGTGCTATCAAACTGAGCATGGCAGTGTTATGACATCATTGCACTGACATACTTCGGTTTCTGCACAGCCCCGAAACGGATGTCATGATTGAGGTCACTGGGCTGGGATATGCAATTCTCTGAGCAGCGGGATATTTTTGGTTGGCCGAGGGAATCCGCAGAGTTAGAAGAAAGCTGGTGTAAGATTGCAGGTAGTCTTCTGGTCCAGTAGGAGATCGCTGTGGGTGTAAATAACAAGTCACGTGCAGTAGATAACGGGCAAACAGGGCGTTCGAAGCAAGTATTGCCGAAGGCCAAAGCTAGAGAAGAAAAAAAAAAGGAGGAGATTAGAAAAGCCCGGTGAGATTGAGAGGACACCCAATAGGATAGAGTGCATTAATAGAGAGAAAAAGCTTAATGTTCACTAAAATTAGGGTGGTGACAACAAGTGATTAAAGGAGACAGGATAGGGGTAGACTTGCACTTAGCAGACTAAGATATCAAGCGCGGTTCGAGTTTGCTAATATATGCTATTGTAGTACAAGAGATCTAGAGCACGCGGAGAGAGATGGTGTGGTTAGGGAAACCAAACATATAAGTACTGACGGGAGTAGGAATTCCGGGGCGATGGACTAATTTATCTGGAATTTATCGCGTGAGCTGGACAGTACCGTAATCCTGTGTGAATTTAAGAGAAATGGTCACCAGTCCCCGATACTCTGCTCCTGGACATACAGTCACTGAACACGCCACTCACAGTCCAAGGAGAGGCATACGAATTTGTGGAGCGTTTTGTATAAACTCGGAGTTGTATTTGTTTTGATTGTAGCGTGACAGATGAGGTCAATGCACGAATCTGCAAGACTCGGGTCGCGTTTGCTAATTTGAAACGCCTATGTCGTCAAAGTGGAATGTCCCTGAATATCAAGGAACGTGTGTATCAGGCTGCAGTATGGTCTGTTTTTTTGCATGACTGTTCGAGCAGCGGAACTAAGACGTCCTCAGGTGTTTGGCAACCGCTATCTCAGAACCATAGATCGTGTGGATCGGAGTCGGCGAATCTGAAACGAGACAGTTAGAAAACGATTTTTCGACTGTGCCCCAAGGACTTCCATTGAAGAATGTGCCCAGCACCAGAAGGTGGGCATGCAAGGCGCATGCGGTCCGTGTATCCTAAGGCTCAAGCCTACACCACCTGGTCTCACGACTGACTAGTATATACCACTTCTTAACTTTAACTTCGGTGCGTCCAATATTGCATATGTTTGCCCAATCCTGCTATCCAATCATCGATGTACACACGGCTCCCTCATTATCGCCAATGGGACTAATTTAGCAGCTAGTGGGTTTACCTTTATTACAGTAAGACCTCAGCTTCAGAGTAGACACCGATTGGGAATTGTGTACATGGAATTTATTAAGCACTTGGCGAGTTAGCCACTGCAACTTTGTTTAATTGTGTGTTGTGTATGCAAGTGTATACGAGTCGTGATTGATTATAGATTTTTTTCCTTTCAGAAACCCCGTCGAGTGGAAGCGGCTTCCTGAAACTGCGAACTGGATTGACCCCACAATACGTTAGTACCGATGCAACCAATAAATAGAAACATGGTTCGACAAGGGTGGTTGTGTATTTTTCAGGCATGGGCTTGGCAGACGGGCGACATGTATGGATATGAAGGACCGCCGCTGGTCGTTGGATTAGTCTATTAGTTATAGTTGGGACCTTATAGCCAGCTTCAAACATGGGTACGAGGCCCGGCAGTTACAAAAAGCAGCCAAGGTAGGCGACATCGAATACAGTTATGAGTATGACGGGCCGTCATTAGCCGTGCATAGGTGAGGCCTCATAATCAGCGTGGGTCATAGACACGGGCCTAACATTTATGACAAGTAGTCGAGGTGAGTTATAACGCGTACAGTTATGAGTATGAAGGGCCATCGTTTGCCACTGGATTAGGTTACCGTGCATAGCTGAGGCCCCATAGTCAGCGTCGCACACAGACACGAGCCTAACAGTTACGATAATTAGTCGAGGTGAGTGACAGCAGCTGCCGTTATCATGGTGACCGCTTTATGACATATTCCACATATGGAGCGTCATGTTCCTTATAGGAATGATATCATTGTGTTGGTAATTTACCTACATTTATCGCCTGACGCCGTATTGTCCACAGGCTATTTGTGCATATCCGGGAAAGGGAATCATCCACAGAGATGGCCCTTGCATCTCTAGTGCACAATTCATGCTTTTGTCTTACAGTGTTTTACTTAATGGGTGCTGAGAGAATGGATGCTTCGTAGGAAGATGTGTTGTGACAAAGTTCGCAGAACAGAATCATCTCATTTATTGAACCTCGGGAGTATAACGCAAACAAATGTGAATGACCGATTTTCCTGGGTTGGATTTGAATTGGAAATTCTGTGGGTGTTATTTCATTCTTAAAGAACACCGAAGAACGCCAAATACGCTAAAGTGCGACTTCGTGATTTAGCCCTCGTAAACCCGTAACAACATACGAATCGGTGATGGTCCGTGACCTTGACATTTCGCTCAATTAAACAAAATGCAATGGGCAATGTATCGCCGGAAGATGCAAGCGGATTAGACTTACTCCCGGTAAAAGTTGCAACTTCGACTTCGCAACTTCCAGTTTCGGCTAAAATAATTTATGTGCTTCTAGTGAGCGGCGAAAAGGCGCGAAGTTTAAAAATTCAAATGTTTATAAAATACATTTTGCCAAAAGCTCGACAATTAAAAGGTTTGGGTGATATCTCAACCAAACTGGTTCCCCTTTCTCCGTTTTGCGGTGACAATCGCCTTTTCTGTCGCCGGTTAGTGTCATGTGACGTTTGAGGCTTCCTTCTGGGCAGTTCCTCTGCTGGTGACATTGCATTAGTCAAGCTGGGTTTTGGCGTCGTTCCATGAGCCAGCGAGAAAATTTGCAAAATCTCTTCAGCCGTTCCCTCCCTTCTGGACTTCAGAAGTGCACGCTTAAGTGTGTTAACGAAGCGTTCTGTTTTGCCGATGAAATATGGATGAAACGTCTGCGAGCAAGCATGAGTTATTCATACTCCCAACAAAACTCAGCAAACGCCGATGACGTGAACCGGCCGCCGCTTTCGGATACAATAGTCTCTGGTGTTCCAGAGCTACTGAACAGTCGTCGGAGTTCCAGGACTGTAGTGACATTGTGGGGCTGTTCACTGGAAGGATTTCCGGCAGCTTGTTTTAGGCGTCTACAACGACCAAAAAGTGTTAGCCACAAACTGGACATGCATAATCGATGTGAAGTCGAGACCAGCGTTAGGTTGGTTGCGGCCACGACCGTAGGTAGGTCTTCGAGGTTGACTTGGGTGCTTCACCAGACCAATGGCAAAATTCGGAGACCCGCTCGATCTGGGTTCTATCAAAGGCCAGTAGACGTAAATCCGAACAAGGGCCTTCAGCTTGTGTGTTACTGGGTGCCCTTGTTGAAACCTATTCACGGCGGCTTTTCGTAACTTCTCTGGAATGACAACGCGTTCTGAAAATAAAGTGCATCCGTCGGCTGGAGACCATGCGTCACGCCGGTTGAAGTAAGGTTGACAGGTGCGCAGTCATTGATTGCGGTGGCACTTGATGACTTTTGCAGCAAAGGGTCTTGATTGGCAGGCCGGTGGGCCGTGCAAGCAGCCACTGGGAGAATGCAAATTTCTTCCGATACTATACAGTTCACCTCCGGTTCCAGAACAGGTACAGTTTTCTCTGGTTCTGACCTGATTGTTTCACTGGGGCACGATAGTGCGTCAACTTCACCGGTACTTGATCTTGTTATGTATACAACAGAATCATAGTGGCCCAAAGCTGGAGGCGGTTGGCAGTATACACCGCAACCCCCTTTTTAGAGCCGAACACAGTGAGGAGCGGCCTTTGCTCAGTCATAGGTAAACTGACGGCCGTATAGGAAGTCGTGACACATTTTGAATGCAGATACGATCCCCGAAGCTCCCTACCCTATTTGACCGCATTTGCGCTCTGCTGGTGTCAGAGATTCGGCCACATATGCAATGGCTTTCTGGCTGCTGTCGAAAGATACATGTGAAATCACTGCGCCAATTCCATATTTCGAAGCATCCGACGCCATAACGATTTCCAGCGATGGATTGTAGCGGGTGAGAAGCAAATCGGAACTCAGCATTGATTTGACTGAGTCAAAGGCGCGTTGGCATTCTTCTGTCTATGTCCAATTGTGGTCTTTGGTGATTAGTCGGTTCGGTGGACCTCGGAGGCGATGTGTGGCGGGCAGAAAAGGAATACAATAACTGAAAAGACCAAGGAAGAATCTGAGGGACGTTACGTCTGTGGGTGTTAGCACACGCTTGATACCGTCGATGTTTTCCGGGCCTGGTCTGCGGCCATGTTCGCCGATAATGCAATCGAGAACTTTTATTGGACGCATGAAGGTGATTTTTTCTCGGCGCACTCTGAAGCCATACTCCTGAAAACGAACGAACACGTAATCAAGGCGCTGCTCCAGTTCGTCGGGGTTGGAGCCCATTATGATGAGTTCGTCCAAAGGAGCAACAACGCCGGGCGCATCCTTTACTATTGTATCTATGATTTGTTGAAATATTGCTGGCGCTATCTTAACACCAGACGGTAATCGGGTATTCTAAAACAGACCACGGTGCATATTGAAGGTCAATAATTCTCAGGATTCTTTCTCGCCTTCAATCTTCGCGAAACATTTACCCTCATTCAGTTTGGAGAGCAAGTCGTCTGGATGACACAGAGGGTACTGGCAGGTATCCAGTGCAGTATCGAAACCGGTGGATAAGTCTGCACACGACTGCTAGCCTCCACCAATGCGATCGGTGCGGCCCGTGAAGAGTTTTTGGTCGGTTGGAGAACACCAACCTTCCCTAGTCGGACTAGTTCCTGGTCAGCGATGGGCAAGGATGCGTATGGTGCTAGATGTTTTGGCCTGAAAAGCAGTTTGGCGGTAGGGAGGGGGCACATTCTGGCTCTTGCTTTTGTGCACCGTTCAAGCCGATCGGAGAGGGTCGATGCGTGTCGTTGTAGGAGGTCCTCAAGTAAACGTCTCGAACAGCGACTTCGTTCAGCAGCAACTCCGGGTGCTGCGTAAGTGAGGTTGCAAGTTGAATACGTCGGATGTTCCGGCAGATTAAGCTTACCAGTTCAATCCAGCCTCATTAGATCAAGTTAAGAACGTGACGTCAGGTGGCTTGTGCCGTCGAACCATTGAAGTCTAAGGAGCAGTCACCCTCGTCAGCCAATTTCAGCTTATCGCCAGAAGTATTGCGGGTCCAGAGTTCAGTCAGTTTCCCGTGCGGCTCACCACGTTACTTTACTAAACAGCGTAATGTCGAAACTTTTATCACGCTGCAAAAGAACTGTGATGTTGTTTGAACGAACTTTCTCCGGCAAGCAAAATCAACCTTGAATGTCACCCTTACCATGTTAAACCACGGTTTGTGAGCAGCTGCGGTCGACACAAGTCTTTGTGGCCATGACGACTGCATCTGAAACATTTATAACACCTAAACCGGCAGTACCGAACGGCACGCCGCCCACTACAGTGCCAGAAATGTGTGGGAGGGCTGCTCTGTTTTCCACCAGGTTTGTTGTCAGATTTCTTTGGGACGTTAGAGTTGATTGTGTATGCAATGCTGCTCGGAGTAGCAGGTGCCTGATCGATCATAGCCGTGCCGTGCTCCAGGTTGGTGAGGTGTTGACATTCGGTGGTTGGGCTCTGCAACGAAATTTGAGCAACCTGCTCAATTTTGCGAACCAGCCGGGTGTTGATGTCTGTATCTTTGGACGACTAGATATCGGATACAAAAATGTCTCACGTGAACTACTTTTCAGACATAAAGCTGAGCAGTCGCATTTACGATAAAAAACAACAAAAACCTAGTGAAACCGCCAAAATTGTTCTTGACTAGCTTGAGACATTGATGAACAGTGATGTTTGAGCGCTCAATCTATGGGACAGTGTTCTAACCTTTTCAGTGAGGCTGAAGTCGCGGGGAAGCTTGCGAGAATGAAATTTATATACCTTTCATGGTCTTGTGTGCCGAGGTTTCGCAGTAATAACCTGAGTTTCCATCCTCCATTAAACTTCAAAAAACAATTTTGAACATGCCTTTGTACCGCTTGAACTACGAGTCAAACGTGTGACCAGAGCAAGGGTCCAATTTGCACTCCCTTGTTGAGACTGCATCTGCATCGGCTGAAGACAGAAAACTCACTGATATTGGCTGCTTGCGTCTGAATATGTAGTCTCTCAACCAGTGATTCAGTGAGCTCCAGTTGCGCTTCTTCAAACTGCCTTTGTTGTTGCTGCAATAATGCTCGGACGTCGTGGGTTCCTGTTCGCCAATTGTAGTAGGGTTGGAACGTGTGCGGTGACTTGCTCCTAAAGTTATGGACTGCCTGACATTCTTACGCCAATCACCGTTGCCTTTAGGGCAGGCTTTTGGGCCAAAGTCTGGGCCTGTGTGCCACGGGGGTATCCAAGCCCATGCACAACCATGAACTGCACAACTAACAATGACCTCGTGCCAGATGGGCCATCGCGTGGTGCCATCAACCGGGCCGCCTTTCTGAGTGCATACATTAAGGCGGTTAGGTGGAAACAGGCTCCTGCTGACGCCTCCCTTCTTCCTTTTTCACATATTCGCTCTTCTCTCCCGCCTTATCCCGTTGCTAGCTGCATGCCAAAAGGTCCCTTAGTAGGACTTGACAGAAATAATCGCCGTCAACTGCCGTTCGCTGCAATATCTACGGTTAAGTCGGCTTCCACATCTGCAGACACTGTAATCCTTATTCGAACGCCAAAAGTTAAGTTTATCTGCTGGTCTCTAAGGTGTACACACTGAAACCAGCCGGACAACTGATTGCTTTAGCATATACGCTTTCCACTGACATGCGCTGTATTCCTGAAGCGAGGGCTTAGGGCCAAAGTACGGTTGTTGAACTGACCTTTCCATCGGTTTCCCCAAACTTCTAATTGCGCACCTCTGGTGATTCAAAAGTCACTCCGGCTGGTTTTTCTTGGGTTTATACTGTTTTAAGGCACCAATCTGAAGAGGCCCTGCTTGAACGACTGTCCGTTGATGGTCGCATCTGTGCGGTTCGCTTGGCAACGTCCATGAGGGCATCCCGTAAACGTGCTGAAAGTCGTTGCCTATTCATCGCAAGTGCTTACGCCCCAAAGTTCCGTGGCTCTTATGCACACAAGGAGTGTCTTGTCGCGGCAGGCTGAATGCTTGTCTAGCTTCGTGGTTTTCGTGAATGCGCAAAAAGGTAGAAAGGTGCTTTTGAGTCTCAACAGGGTGGTAGGCTTGTAATCGAGACGCACAAAAGCCTGTGAACGCTTGCTGCAGTTATGTGCCAACCACAGACAATTTTTGTGCAGTACGCACTTCAAAAGCAACCGAAGCCGCTTAGTTGCACGCATGCCAGCCAACCTCCAACACATAGATTACATCGCCACCAGCTATAGGTGGCGTGGGTCAGTAGATGGCTGTCCTTCTTTCTAGTACACGTGCGTGAATTCTGAACAAGCGCTTGATTGTTTTTGGCCCTCATTGTGCTTTCGAAGGACGCTTCAGATGCGCACAACTCGCCTGGTTATTGAGAAATTCTCGGACCCTGATTTAAAGCAAACGCAGCGAAACCACACTGAGGTCCCTGATAGACTGCCTCCCTTGACTGTTACTTCAATTCTGCCGAAAAATGGCAAAATGCGGGGCGCTCTGCCTGTGGAACAATGGAACTAATTAGATGGGAGCACTAAGTGTACAGCAATACTCTGAAACTATTCGAATCTCTGACATGTATTTATCCTGGTAGAGAGTACGGTACAACTCGACGATCTATCGGATATCAGGCAAAAGGGAGTATGTTTGCGGAGCGAAAGTTTCGGAGGGTCTGGGATGATAAAGACATGGAAGGAGTGATGGAAATGACACGCGCAATAGGCTGCAAGGGGCCTTAAGTGAGTGGCAAGCTTATAAAAGCGGTCTGAGCGTCTCTAAAACAGAACGCCAGAACCATTGGGTTGAACACTCTCAACGACAACTCAACTAGCCACCTGCAGTCGCTTAGCCGGAATTCCGACAGACAACACTGCCATTGGCAGTGTACCTGAAGCCCCTGGATGGCTTAGGGAATAAGCAAATGCTTTCTGTTCTCGCGAACTTCCATCTCTTCAAAGGCAGAAATGAAGTGCTCAGTAGGTATTTAACTTAGTTGCCTCTATCTGGGTAAAAGAGACCGTCTCAACCAGGCAGGGTGGTACCCGTTTTCAAAAAATGATCATAGTGAGTGCGTCAAATCACACGGGAATTAGCTCGGCTCGCGCTGTAACAAGACCCTGTGCCACTAATTTGACTTATTCTTACGAAGACGTATAACACTGGACCCGAGAACGGGAAGCAGGGTTCTGGCCGGGAGGGGGCTATGTGAGACGTATCTTCACACTCCATTACGCGTTGGAGCGGTAGCATGCGTATAGGCGCCCTACAAACTCGATGTTCCTAGACTTAAAGAGTGCGTATGATTTGACCGACAGATTTTTTTTCAAATCGATTCGGCAAAAACGTATGCGGGTGAATTTCATGCGCTGCTTGTATTAACCTTGTTGTGGGAGCGCGAGTGTCCGGGATGCTATCAGGAAATTTCCTGCATGCGATTGTTTCCGACAAGGGTGTTCACTCCCTCTATTTATGTTCATTTCGTTATTGATGAAGTAACGAAGCTAGCTCAGGGTCTCCAAAATCCTGGTGTTCCGTTCTCTTCCAGATGGGATCTTGCGGACCTGTAGTAAGAAGATGACATTATTCTTATGTTCAAAAAAGGGCATGGGGCTCAAGTTCCACTAAAAAAGCTGACCAAGGTCATCCAGTCCCTCAGGGTGTGCTTCGCGCCCACAAAGTCCAAAGTCACGCTGCGGGACGCAGTCTTTGAACATACCTCCCAGTGTTTGAGTTATGAATAAAGTTGTGGGACACTGCGCGTATCTCGGAAAATGACTCTTGCTCCGACGGAAGTGTGATAAACGGAGTCAGCGCACGAATCTCAAAGATCAGAGTTTCGCTTGATGGCTAGCGCCACTTGTGGTACCACAGAAGTATATCACTGAGTCTCAAACGACGCGCGTGTCAGTGAGATATGTTGTCATATGGCTGTGAGACTTGAGTCCTTCCGCAATCACCCTCATTTGAACTCCCAATCTGGAGTGCAACTACGTGAAGCGGTTGGAGCTCTATAGGTTGACCAACCAGGTACGGCAAACGAACATCACCAGCGCAGCTCAACGGGTCACAGAGGCGAACAAGCTACATAAGGACGTGCTCGTCTTCTTCTGACGGTTGCGTATCCCCGTCTAAGCTTCTTAGTAGCTTGTGGTATCAAGATACTTGGGACGCCACACCTCTTTGCGGTTCCGGTCTAGACTGCGCTTAGTTGCGCAATCGCAGCTCCTTTTCACCATGCGACAGGATGGTAAAACAGAAGTTTTAACAGCTCTTCGGTATCAACTACATAATACTGCTTTTTCCTTCCTTTTTGTCCACGAACTGCAGATGAGACGTTCCCTTCTGTCGTCTGATAGAAGCAATATAAACCAGTGAAGCTTCTTTCTCAAACTGTCTCCAATTTCCATTCTAAGTGTATTCCCACTACTTCTAGTTCGTCGGTGGGGCTGCTTATATACTCAGTCTTTGCAGCGGACGTTTCCAGTTCCGTCCACAAGTTTGGTGAGAGCTCGTGGCATATTTCCACTTTTCCCATTTAATGTTGTCAAGCTGAAACTCCTCCATACTCCATCCACGGGCGAACTTGTGCGGCGCAGACAAACGCTTCTTCTTTTCTGCAATTTTTTACGCGGAAATATACTATTGGTATCCTCTCGTTTTTTCAGAGCTGTATATTAGCAAACGCACACCAAGTAAACTTCCTGTTATTTATTACTGTCTACGTGGGGGATTATTGTAGCTTCGCCAGATCACACGTGAAAAGTGCATATTTTTGGGGTATTCCTCGTTACTTGCTCTAATGGAATAGGTCGGTAGGCTCATTTTAAGTAACAAACGTCATTGCTGGGTAGATAATAATCATCGAGACCCTAATACTGTCGGCATTTGGGAAGCAAAACAACCTTACGGAAAATTGGCAGTCACTGACGGTTGAAATAATTGTGGTCCGAGATTTGGGTCTTACAAAGCGGACAGATAGCATAATGGATGCGGACGGAAAACATTCTGCCAATGAAATTTTTCACGGATTTAAGGATCGACACACAAGATCAAAGCATTCGCTTAAACTTCCCGGTTTTTGTTTGTTCTTGTCGTTCGCTGGCTTCCGTTTACCTGAAAGGCACAGGCAAAAACGAGTGTAGCATTACTCTTTAAGTTCCAAGCTCGAAGCAGTAAGCTTTGCAGTGCATAATCTCACATAGAAAAGCTTCTAAAAGTGATTTGAGCGGAATAATAGACAGAGCGGTAACACGTGTTAAAGGATGGTTATTTCACGCACCAACCACCCGAAATGAGAAAAATTGTTGTCTAATAATTTGTGTGCTGTGAGCCTGAAAATCTTCTTACTATATCCCAGCTATGTGTTAGTTCGTTCAACGGCGAGAACCCTGTAGTCCAAACCTTGTTTAACCAGGGCGTAAATTAGTGTTTGGACTCCCCGGAGGCGAGGATGCTCAAGGGAAAGAAATCAAGCACTGCAAGACGCGATTCATAGTCCATGAGTTTAAGGTTGGCAACCATTAGCAATTCGTTAAACACGCTCAACAAGGGTTACGTCTTTCTTGCTTCCTGAGTAGGCAATGTAGTTGGCATATTCAGGAAGCTGTCTGACGTAGACCCCATAGAGTATCTGAAAGTCAATGTTAGTAATATATTGGAAGGTGCGTCAAATCACCCATAGAACGACAAATGACTTTAAGCCGATTTTTCATGATGCAGTGAGAAGTACAGTTTTAAAGCGATCGAGATGCCTAAATCCTTTTTAGTATCCTTCCCCGTGGTGTCTTCTGGTCTATTCTTACTATGCACGACAAAAGCGTTCGATGAGACTCCACCAAATGTCATATGGACGGATTTCTCGTCATGCAGAACAATGTGCCGGTCTAACGACCACTGCTTTTCAGCGTCTACATCCAAGTGGATTTCACTGGCATTTGAGCCTTTAGGATTTCATGTAGTCTGCGAAAATTAGACATGGACTTGAATTAAATCAGAAATAGAAGTGGTCTCAAAACAGAGCCTTAAAAAATCCAGTGTAGATTGGAGCCGGAGAAGTGTAAGTCGAGCTTACTGTCAATCCAAATGTCCTGTCTGATAGGAACACCCTGATCCAGCCTAGAAATCCCTCTTGAATCCCGTGAGACTCGAGTTTGTGGAACAGCGGGACGTGAGGGAAGTCGGGAGAGAAGTCGAAAAATATGGCATCCGATGTGAGTCCTTTGTCCTTCCTTAGGTTAACTTGTTCATAAATGCTGGCATATTCGACACAAAAGAGTGGTTTGGGAGGAATCCGTGTTGAACTGGGGATATCAAGTTGTTGGTAGTAAGGTAATCTAGGATGGCCCCTTTTGGACTACGTTCCACCCCTTTGGACGGTACGTTAGTGAGTCTAATAGGTCTGCAGCTGCCAGGGGATATTTGGTCAAGGATTTTGTAGATTGGCGTGATAATCCCTTCCTTGCAAGCAGAGGGGAGGTTGCCTTTGTCGAGTGACTGACAAAACACCAGGTAGAAACGGCTTGCCAGTGTAAGGAGCGTTTCCCTCAGGATATTCGAATGGACCTTGTTTGGCCCTAACGCGTTGACGGGGGTTGTCTTGTGCAAGAGTTGGTGAACGTTCCCTTCCGTGAAGACCAAGTTGGTTAGAGGACGTTCGTAGTTAGGTCTTCCCAAGATTCAATGTGATGAGGTCGCTGCCTAGTGTTCAATACAGACTCCACATTCTACTACTGGGACACTCGTGGGTTCCTAGTTTATGTCCCAACCCGAGAAGGCGGTTGGCTTATTTTTTCGGCAGTCTCATTTGCTTAGATAATACGTTTGTGTTTTTCTGGGTGAGGTCCAGTATCGTGATCTGTTTTCCTAAGTTCCATTGGTGGACTTCTGTTTTACAGCGGTCCCGCATCTTACGAAAGGCTAGTTCATCCTCTGTGCATTCTGTAGAATAGTTAGATCCTCTTTTCTAAAAGACTTCGCATCCTTTCGGGTAGCTTTTTGTCCGTTCGACTTCACGCTGGCTTCTTATGGACGAACACCCCATTCGCCTTGTGAATTATCTGGACAATGTTCCTACGTGCCTCTTGCACTGAATCTGGTTCCAGTTTAACCTGGTCATGGAAGATATGCATTTCTGAGAAGTCTGCACGGCAGAGGTTTCGAATCCGCGTTGGAGGTTCCGGGTTCTTGGCCCAGTAGCAACAGAAATCAAGGGTCATCACACAGCGGTCGCTATGTCTCAGTGGAACCTTAATTAATACTCGGTTGACGAAATATCTTTTGTTGGTTATAACCATATCCAACGGGGATGGTAGTTAGCCTGCGCGGTATCTGGTGGGTGAGATGATATACTGAGTTCAAGCGCTCTGTTAAACAAATTTGTTCAGCGCTAATGTCCCCTGAAACCGATGCGCTGGAACTCCATCCAGGAGACCTTGGGAGTGTTGGAATCACCTACCATCATCATCATCATCATCATTATCTGAGACAGCAACCTCAGTGTTGAAACTGATGCTTTACCACCGTACAAATATAAAGCTCATCTATTATATCCAAGGCCTCAGAGTGAAAAGAAGAGCAGAAGTGTGGATGAGGAAGGGGCCTAGTGCTGGTCTATGTCGGGCTTTCCGGGGTACCTACACTCTTAAGCGCTAAAACTGACTGTAGCCTGGTACACGCAACTCTTACGATCCACCGAGGTGCTTATTTGACACCACAAGTGACGCACATAAGCAAACGTGATTAGGGCTCGTGAGATACTTGCAGTGACTTCATCAGAGCTAACACAACCACCGAGGTATGTACAATTCTGTACAAACTCCAGTTACTCCACTTAAATTGCAAGGATATGTTCAGAGACAGTACGTTCTGAGGCATCACTGCAGTTTGGTGGTGCAATGCGCATGCCCAAAGGGATGCCAGTGAGCGGTGCGTAAAGCGGTAGCTGAAAAAGAGTTGCTTGAAGGTTTTTATGAGGAACAGGTCGTATTCCAGTGGAGGTGATGCTCAACGGTAGACCACGCCGAATCGGTCCCGCGCGTTAGTATTTGAATCCTCGGTGCATCACATAAAGTTGAAGAAGTGGTGTCGGAGAGGATAATCGGGGTGTGCAGGGTCGCATGTGAGTATAGGGTAACTCCAGTCGCCCTGGCATATTTTAAATCAGCTTGAAAAATAGAGTAGCCGTCTATCTATGTCTCCGCATCAGAGACGCCTGGTGAGAGCCAGGTTTCTGTAAGTGCAATTATTGACGGTTAACCAAAGGATGCTCTCTGTTGAATATCGCGAATTTTGTTGAAGACACAGACGCAGTTTGTGGATAGGCGATCCGACACTATCTCCGCTGCAACCGAGAGTGAGGAGCAGAGGGGCGTTCCACCAGATGTGTTAGCAGATTTAATAGTCCCACACGGGGTTTGAATCCAAGGCATCGAGCGGGCCTCTGTGGCGTACTTATCTGCCACCAGCCTTCGTGCTTCCGACTAGTTCTGTTCGTTTGGAGGGGGCTGCGTCCCCTGTAGGCTCTTGCGGACGCTTTGTTTTCGACGAATGTCGTTTTTCCACTGGAAATTCTGAGGATTGATGCATGTAGCTGGTGTAATGCCAACTTTTGGAGGCCCGGATTTGCTGATGTTTGGGGATTCGCGGTGAACATTTGCCAGCAAGCAGCTTTTCGATCGGGCCAGATGTAATTGTCTTGTTCGACCGTGGTCGCTTTGTCTTTGTGCTTGTACGGCCTCTTGGGTCGTCTGCAATCAGCGTGGCTAATTCGGTGTACGTAGTTCTTTTGTGTACAGTGTTGTCGGATTTGTAACTTTGGCCCCCAAGGTCATGAGTGATGGCTGCATCCACAATCAGAAAGGCCAGGTTTAATGAGTGGAGCTGGAGGCTGATAGTCCCCAGCATTGAGAAGGATCACAAACTGCGGTTGCCTTGTGAGGTGAAGCGTCAACCCTAGCGTCGTTCTGGTTAACTGACTGGTGGCTGTGAGGCTCCCACAGAAGTCTCCTATGTCGAGGTCAGAGCTTTTACATGATCTGTTGGTGAATTTCGCCACGTGCTTTTCTACACCTGACCCGATCCTGCTTGGAGCTTGTGACTTGAGTGTGGAGTTCACCGCTGAGCCTGTGTCGTCCGCTAAGGAAATAAGTGATAGTAATTTCGCATATGTTGGACGCACTGTTCTTGCGAGGCTTGTCTCACCCCGCGCGCTACTGTCGTTGGTAGCCGATGGGTCTGCGACGGTTGAGTAGAAGCGGAAATCCAAGGTCGCATTCAGTTGGATCGGGGTGCTTTTAAGGGCAGCAGAGCCCACAACTACCATTGGGTTGGTCATAAGTTAGGGCTCGGCTGACCTGCCGCCAAGCGTAGGCTTGTTTTGCCTCCCCTTTGGGACCACTGTGACCGAGTTTTCGAGCCTTTAGTGGGCAATCTTTAAGAGGACTTTTTGAGTACTGACAGTTTGCTCTAAGGTCCCCTGTGCGGCAGTTGAGGCATAAAATGTGACGAGAACCCCAAGAGTTTGTTCGCTTCTCCTTTCGCGCAACTGTTCTCTTGAAGTGATGCGTATTTTGACTTTGTTGGGAAACCGCGAGGGAGCAACTATGTCAGTTTTGTTGGCGTCCTTGTTCTGTAAAATGACCCCCAGATGATCATCCAGGACTTTCTAATCCCCCTGTTTACTAGAGGCGCCGTGTTGGTCTGGATTGTCGCGTTAGAGAGCTGGATCATTTTCTTCAAAGCCAACGGATCTGTAGTGGGGAGCGCTAGTACTTGCTCAGGTAAGAATTTTCGTTGTCCAGTTTTGCCCAGGCCAACGCGTTCGCTGTGTTTGCATTTTCCAAATACTCCAAAAGATAACAACTTACCTCGAGTTTCTCGAATAAAATGCAACATTTGCACTGGTCTTTCCGAACTAGAAGTATGGAGTCGGTCTCAGTGTCGACAGTGTCCTGCTTTGTGTGGAATGCATAGCACCCCTAAGGCAGAGGCAACTGACAGACAAAGGGGTTAAGGGAGGTCGATATTCGGATTATCTGGCCATTCTGCGAACCCGGACACCTAAAATGCCACCAGGCCTGGCAAACTTAGCATCAAATCCCACGTCTTACATTCAGCGGACATTCATGTCGTTCATTTCTGTTGCGGTTCAACGACAGTTTTAGCGGAGGGCAGCCTGAAAAAATCTTGCTCGTGATTGTGAATAGTTTGGTGCACCGCAGAAATGGACTGTAGTATGCTAGAGTATTCCAGGTTATACTGGAGTAAAAAGCTCAACCAAACGACACGCGGTAACTCCAGAAACAGATTAAACAACGGAAAGATTGGTTCACAAATTTGCACGGGCATACAACGGAACCACTTTCGAACGTAGTGCACGGGTTTGCAACACCGATGCTGGTACATGGCTTGCTGTTCCGCCCACTATGGTAAGCCAAAAAACACGGTATCAAGACATATTCTTTGGGCAAATAAAATGTTGTTTCAACCGTGGTTAGGCGGTAACCACAGGATTTCCGACGTGGCACATAGAAATCTTTGTAACGGGACGGGAGGCACCGGGATTAAAGTACACCATCCCGATTGACTAATATCGTGAATAATCAGGACGTGACTTTGTCTAGATGTAACGCACAACTCATAAGGCATCTGAAAACTCTTGATTGACGTACGACAAGTTTTCCCTTCATAGTGCTTTTGTTAATGCCAGATTCGTGCACAGCTGACAGTATTTGTCGCAGACGTGATTTTGTTGGCCAGTAGCCCACCGTTGATACATCCGTCCAGCTGATGAGGTTCCCAGTGTAGTATGCACGCTATGGAAACACCATAGGACAGTGATTCTCCAAACGTAGGGGTTCACGACAATTTCTATGGATTGAAAAGAGAAAAAAGCTCATGCGCTGAAGCCCGGGAAGCTTGGTTGCACACCAATGATACATACATACGAATAAATCAAAATGGCAGGCACTGCATACTACACTAGTTATTTCGAAAGGGCCCTCCTTTGGTCGCCCAGGAGGATTTAATCCCGAACACAATTGCGCACCTAAGCCCCAGTTCACGGAGTTGACACAGTATGTGCGTGGGTAGTTAAATCCTATAAGTAACGTGTGTGATACATCCATTGGATCTTACGTACTTCCGTGCGTAATAAGTAGAAGAACCCTACAGAGCAACACTTTCTTAATCCACACTGCCATCAGAGTATACCTCTTTGTTCTTTTCGGCAATATTTTTTCCTCCTGCTTACCCACAATGCAGGCTGCTCGGCGGTAGTTTCGGGATTGTTTTCACGACTCCATCCCGCTTCGTGGACTGGTCATGGTATGTTTACACCCGTTTGATATTTTTATTGTGATATAAGTGTCATCGGTTAGGTGAATACGTCTGTCAGTGGGCTAGGAGGTGCAGGCAAATTCCGCTTGGTCAAGTGGAATCTGTAACTTTCATACATGATGATTGCCGAGTACATTGTTTCACATGGTAGAGATCAGTCAAAGTACAAAAGAAGCGAATGCATTCGCTGCTATTTACTCCATTTCGTGGAGACCCTCGCCAAGTGCCACAACTATAGCGACTGTGCTAGATGACTCATTGACTGACACATTTTAATACTCATGCTGGGGCATATGTTGGGTTGTTTACAAAATAAACTTATCTGCTCGTGCTTGATATCACGGTTCTGCCGCAAACATTTGCGTTTCTCAATCTTCAACCGGTCACGCCAGTTTCCTGATATGTATGCTACTCGGACACTTCAATAGACGAGCCGTCATGAGTCCAAAAGCAAACTCGCATTCCGAAGAACTCCTCATACTATTCATGTTAATCAGCAATGCTCCTTCGATGCAAAAAGGTGAGAGGCTTCCACGGTAAAACATTTTCAGGGTGGTTCAGATACGATTTTCAATCAGTTCCTTTATCCATTTAATTGTCATTTCACTGCCGGCATTCCGATTTCCGTAGAGCCGATCTCGTAAAGTCCATATTATCCGTTTGGTGTTGGAACAAAATGCTTGTAGCAAATGATAAGAATCGGGTTGTCAATGGGTTCAATAGATTGCAGCTGAGCCGTGAGTGGGTTGTCAGTTCGTCTGGGATGAAGTGCATCAAGAGTGGATTAGCGATACGATTACTTTTCCACAGCCCGTATACATTCGGAACATCTTCAATAAAAACGCCTGCTCCCTGTCAAAGTAAGTATCAACTCCAAACGATAGGTGGGGTGCTAAAAGTGTGAGGAAACTGAACTTTATCACGTCGTATGTCGTAACTTTAATAATAAAACAGAGGCACTCGTAATTTGTTATATCCACGGTCTTCCATACCAATTTGGCTGTCTTGCCTCCGGTAGTAGACAGGTAAAGCGCAATTTCTTCTTCTCAGTTCTCCTGCTTGCTTTGCGTTCAACCTGATACTAAGCGCAGAATAAAACAATATATTTACCGCGTCTCTAATCCAAAACCAATGGGAATACAACGGATGTGTCCAAACAGAGGTCCCGCTGACTTGGCACTTCCATTATCCACCCGAATGACGCTGAGACAACTAAACCTAATTAACTGGAAACGCCTGTTTCCGTCGTATGTCGTTGACGATTATATTGCAGAGTGCAGTGGTTGTGATTCTGTCATTATTACCCTAAAAATTACCGTATTCGACCGGGGATTGTAGTATACGCTTGAGGAGCGACGGAATCAACAAGGCTTTGATCATTTGTGCAAAAACTAATACCCACTGAAAAAGCTTGCCACACCAAGGCGATCTCTGCTTTGAAGAATATTTGTAAATCGACGTTAGATGCATTGATTACCAAATTTCAGCTCACTGTTAGTTAGCAAATATTGATTGCACACAAATGGTTGAAGGCTCATGCACCACTTGTTCATACACGCAGCCATTCAAAAGTAGATAGTCAATTTTAGGCCCTACAAAAGCATCCATTTTGTGCGTCCCATCTTGTTCGCTACCAAAAGCGCTCCCCACGGCCTCTGCAAATATTTCAACGTCTACAAGCCCACCTTGCTATTTTTGCGCGTGCAAAAGACATGCTTGCTTTTAGTATCCCACTGGCAGAGAGATTTATTTCCGAACCGCTCGCGAACCAAAGCCTAGAAAACCTCAAGTGATCCGCTTTTTCACATTGTTCACCGCCACTGCTTCTAGGACCGCAAAAGATATCTTATAGGTTGAATCCATCTTAAAGCACTTGTAAATATGGAAGTTTAGGTCGTGCAAAAAAGCAAAGAGATTTTTGTAAGGGCTTCTGCGATCATCACAGCATCCACGTATTCTTGTCCTACCACAACGCTTCTATGGGGTACAAAAATACACAGTATGACCGATTTACACTCGTAATTGTCCCAAACTAGCGCACACGTTTTACTGTGGTATCGTATCTCAGGCTTGAGTGAAGAAGTGGGAATTTCTTCTTGCGGGGCACTTTTACTCTTCCTGGTCAGGCGGCTGCTAAAATCAAGCAACTTCGCTGTTCACCAACTTACTGCCGGCTGCAAATGTATGACTTATTGTTCCCGAGTATGAACAATTCATACAATTTCAGCTTGATCAGTTACCCAAAGGTGGAAACAGACTCTTGACTTCCAAATATGGGGCTCCAGTAGGCCAGTACGACCGAATACACCCACAAAAGACGGAAGGCGACTAACGAAAGTCCATCAATCGATTCATCTACCTGCGTGCGCATTCTACAACATGATTAGACACGTTGGTGGTAAGGCACTCTGGGCCACAGGTGTACCCACAAGCAAATTCTGAAAGCCATGAAAGAAAAACTGCATGTCGTTTCAGAAATTTGCAGCGAGCTTGCAATTTTTCCGTTCGGAGTTACCAGTGGCATTGCCTTCTTTCAACGCACAATAGAGCAGACTATGAAATCTCCGACCATTTCTGACACTTTTTCTTCAGTGAATAGTGTCACAATTTGTGGTAGAAACAAAACTAAACACAAATTTAATCTGCGCCGATTTCTTAACGTTATAAAAAAATGATATCGGTTTTTTCATGCAGAAGAGTGTTGCTGCGTCAAGGGTTGTTCGCCCAGCCTAGAAGCTGGCTTTCAGACGTCTCGTCGCCACGATACGAGATATCGTCAGCGTGCGGTTGAGGTAGACACGCCGACAACAATTATTTATCAAACTCAAGCCGCTCTGATAATGCTACTGATCATGAGACAGCAGATCCTGACGCAGTATTTGTCCATACAGCATGCACAGGGCCTCCTCCATCAAACTGGTCAATGGGTAAGGGTCTGTCCATCAGAGTTCCGGCCCCTTGCTTGCGGTTTGTAACAAGTGGGACAACAGCTCCTTGGTTGGACATCCGTGGTGATTGTACCCACGCAACGGCTGCCTTTTGGTCGGGCCTTTAAGATAGCTTTTTTGGTTGAGGACCATGGTTGTCCTCTTGTCTGTGTATGGACACCTTGATAGTACTTCAACCTATGAACAGCCACGCACCGTACTAAATAAGCACCACGAAGCATACCACCGACAAAAAATTAAGGCTTTTATTGGCTTCAGGGGAGCCCTGACTACATGGATGTATCTGTTTTCCACATGCGCTCTGCCAAAGTAGAATATATTGAATATTTTTCAATATATTCCGCGAGCTCTGTTTCTACATGTTTGGTTGAAAGGAATTAATAAACCACCAGAGTGACGCTTTACTAGTTAAAAAATTGCAAAATTGACCTGATGGTCCAACCTCCTTCATGCACTGATCCCATAGGCCAGATGATCGTTCTTGATACACTCTCCGGAAGAATTCATCCAACCAGTTGGCGTGCTGCCAGCAACAGTGACCAAGTATGACAGACCATTCCTCGTAGTAACTGGGCCGCCGACCAAAGTGACATGCACTTTTCACACATCAAAGATGGTAAGGTTTTGGTGAGCAATCTGACGATACCAATAAGTTGGTAATTGATCAGGTAGCTGTTGATCTGTTAGAGGAGCTTAACAGTTGACTTGAAGACTTTTCGCCACCATTAGTGGAAACATAATCAGTGTGTTGTTGGTTGGGTGGTCCCTGCCTTTGCAACCGCGCCTATGTAGTTTGTAAAGAGCAGAGTTACGCTATAACCTGCCTAGTTATTGGTAATCATTCCACATGGAGTCTGGTGGGTACGATCGAGACTTCTGTTGCGTTGTAGTCTGTACATCTAGCGATGGATTACCACTACCCGTTGCTGTTGTTGTTGATCACGACAACGACGGTAATGACTAAGTTTGGACCAAGAATCTTCCAAATAAACAACTAACTGTTCAGGAAAATATGTCCTTATCCAAGCACAAAACTTTACTTTTAAGCACACTACAAATTTGGAGTTCCTGTCCAATCTGAAGGCAGCGATGAAGTCCGCCAAACTGGTTGAAAATACCCAACAACGATTCCGTTAAACTGTCGTATCGACTATCGTATGCAACAGAACTTTCAGCCTTTTCGCAAACAGGGCAAGAAGAGCGCTGAAGAATTTGAGAAGAAATGGAACGATCGCCAACCTACCTGCTGATAAAAGAGGCTTGGCCGTCATTGTAAACAAACTGGGCCATTTATGCAAAGCACAACTTCACTCCGGGACAATGCCACGCATTGCTGTCCGATGGATGAGCAAGCCAAAAATTGCGGGGAAATCAGAGGGAGCCCGAAGCGGCTGAAGGGTCTCCAAAAGATCACAACAGGGGAATATTGGCGAGTGCAGGCCAAAGAACCCATCGCTCCACGCTTCTTTGAACTTTCTAAAGTACGGAATAAACCACACCATTGTGGACAATTGCATCGCTTCCGGAGTCACCAACCTACAAAATTCCAGAAGCACTACGGCGAATGGTTAAATGCCCCATCAGTAAATCGCTATACTCAATAAAAATACACAACGATTCTGGGGTAAAACATGATAATGCAATAGGACAAAACAGTGTGTTCATCGATACATGCTCACTGTTCACATTTGTGGCTTTCCATTCCGCAAAGACAGCGACCACTAAACTATTGGTAGCCATAGCCCTCCCAAAAGATCGTTAGGAACAGGTGACTTTTGCGATCTGCTGAACCCCTGCTTCACAAAGTACTTCAAATTTAGTAACGAAGACTACTAACACCTGGGAGAAGCGACCACTTCAATGTTCATGACCGAGATCACAGTTCAACAACCGGACACCAACAATAAACTATGGATGTGCTACGTAGGCGATATTTTTATCACCATCAGAAAAGTGATCTACAATGAACAATCCGACTGACTAACAGCGTCTTTGATGAAGGCAGTTTCGTCACTAAGACAGAAAATTACAAGCTGGTGATTTTAGATATCTCCTTCACAAGGCTGTACAAGTGCAAGCGGAAGTCAACAGAAAGGTGCATGTATGGATCAAACTCTGAGCTACCTCAGAAGCCATCAAATTTGTCACAAACAGAGCCTCAGTAGGTCACCATTCAGGCAGAACGAAACACATTGCATCACACCAAAATCCAAGGCAAAATGGGAGAAAAGCTTGTGCAAATCTTTCAAAGAAACAGTTGACCGAGAAATTTCATCTAAAGAACTCTGAAAATACGAAACCCAACCAATTTGACGATCCAAAATACTAAGGACAACAACTACACCGCCGTAAATCAGGAACATTTCCGAGATGACTGCAGGAATACGAAGATAGCATGATATAAGACGGGCCCACAGACCTACAAACACGCTGCAAATTGCACCATCAAAACCAAATGGGAATCCTCATGTGATAGAAAAGTCAAATGGTATCTAAAAAAAGCCAATGCAAGAAGTGTGAAAAACACCACCTGGAAAGGTCAGAGAGAGAGAGCGGTTGAACAGAATCAATGTACGCATGCTCGCTACTAGAAGACACGATGGAGACAGAAAACTATTGGAAATTGTAGGTATCTCAATAACCTACCAAGCAAGAGCAAAGTCTACCACGACGCAATGCATATCACGAATGGACCAACCAGAATAGGGATAAACGGACTACAATTTTGTTATATGGCGGAGCAGTCGAGCGACTCAGGTTACGATCGGACAAGTCAAACGCCGTGTGAGACGATAATCAATAGCCAGTTGGGTTAATGCTTAACGCTACTAGTTACAGACTATATAAGCGTAAACACAAACAGAGGAACCACTCACCCAACGTTATTCAAGTCCTCCTTGGGCTTAATGTCAATCCATAGCTGCTAAAAGGTGGGTCCAGTGTTCGCAACTAATATCATTGTTCACGTCGGGGATTACCGATAGTCAGGTTTGCCCAACTAGAAAATTTGCAAGCACAGTCACTCAGTAAAACCGTGAGGTCCGTTCGATTCAAAAGGCCTGTGTTTGTAATTATTGCAACAAAATGCACAATAATGTGACCGATATTGAAATGGGGAAAAATGATGTTATTTAGCAGAAAAAAGTGCAGTTTCTAGGTGCTGCAGACCCGTGAATATTATAGCTCCCTAATGGTCTCACGGTGTCACGATTCCTTCGCCAATCTTTAACTCGACTTGCGCAAGACGTTCTTGTCCGGAGCCGTCCACGAACCCGATCACAAGATCGAGATGAAGGTATCGTGACTGCCATACCCAGTCTGATGTTCACCCCATAGTTCACCGTATCTCTACAATTTCCCGACCCAGCGTGTCAAGTGCGCCACAAGACCCTCTCCTATAGAACTGCCCCCCCTGCGGTACTGTCTGCTGATTCTGCCCATAAAACAAATAGATCTTCCCGTAGAACTGCAAAGGAGTTATTATTCTTGTGAATATAGAACTTCGCTGGGCATCCGATACAGCGTGTGCTGACCGTCCAATATAGCTCAAGTCTCCTTTGAGCAACTTCACAAAATTTCCATTGCAAATGGCGTTGAAATGATTATATAAACAAATGTTCTGACTAGCTACAAACGAGGGAACTTAGGTTCTGTACCAGTAAGTCCGAAAATGGGCACACAAACCATGGTCAGATAATATCATTGGTCCCAAAGATTCCTGTCACGAGGGGTTGCATCTCTGCTCTTGACCTTATCTGTGCCATCAAGTAAAGGCCAACTTCGATATAAGATGCAGGAAAAAGCCGTGATCTACGGACAGCTTATTGCGATACCTAAGGGATTACACAGTGGGCTTAGTGGCGTTTGTATATCCAATCTCCTGAAGTATGATTGGAACACGTGGAACCATCTTCTCCATTAAGTGCATCCTTATTTTGAGAACCGAAAAACATCTAATCGCCCGTCGGCTGCTGCAGTCTAGAAAAGCAAAATAGTCGTTCTGCCCTATCTTTTGGTGCGTTGCTTTGTGCCATCCGAAAGTGTATGGGGTCTGCGGTCTTGCTAGTTAGCGCAAGCCTGGACATAAATAGTCGAGAAGCTGTGGTTAGGTTTTAACCACGGAAATTCAGGCCAGTAAGTTCGGACCTTATCCATTGAAGTGTTTTGAGATCAGGTCTATTCTTGAACTACCATTGAGTTTCTTAAGTTAGCAAGTTTCACTGATCATCATCATCAAAGACAGCAACATCAGTGTTGACACTGATGCTTCACTGCCGTAAGGTTTCACTAAAAAAGGAAACCTAGCATATTCACTGTGCTGTATCGGGAAGGCATATACTGTGTTCGGTGCCAACGTTCGCATCTTTTGAACAAGTAGATTTCACGGCCTTCCACTGATGCGATTGACGCCAGTTTGGTCTGACGAAATTGGCCAATACTAGTTAGTAAGGACTTTTGTGACACGGCAATCTAAGTGCTTCAAACCGTTGTGCAAATGAGTCAGATCGCCACGTTGCACAAATTTCGAAAAAACTATCGTTGATGCCATATTCGATTTTACGAAAGCAACAATGTGGATAAAAACTACCGAACTAGCTTAATTAATTTAAATGATATAAGTGGAGCAACTTCAATTGTTATTCGTTGCGCCTTTGGTGAGTCAAATTATACAACCCGCATCCGCATACAATAAAAGGTGAGTGCTCTGGGTATTACACGTTAACTCTGAAATCACTGAAGTGGCTTCTATCCAATGGACGGTTGGTCAAACGAAACTAATCTGAAAAGACATCAAGTACTCACTAATTAGCTAAATCCCATTCGAACTCCCCAACAGCTAACTAAACACAGTTTATCGACGTTGAACGGAACCTTTATTGTAGTCAAAGTGATCCACCCATTGGCGCGCTCCACATTAGAATAGTCAGAATTATGTAAGATTTGAAGGAGTCCGTGTTTAAATGTGATAAACTGGTCAGAGGCAGCTTTTCATACGTAATCAACACTAAGTCCGCGTGGTTATAAGATTTTGCATCGTCCATTGAGCAACTGCTCAAATAAACAGATTTAAAGGAATGAACGCAAACCACAATGAAAGTTATGTAATCTAAAATTAAAGGACAAAACAATGGTAAGTGCACGGCACTGCCCGCGTAAAGAAAATTACCGCGGCCGTATAATGAAAATATGGCGAGGCAAGTCTGATTTGTTACGAGCTCGTTTTCTGTGCAAGCTGGCAACCCCAATTTGCTGTCTCTACTCAGCAAGTATCTTGCCTCAATGTTCAGATGCGGGAAGGCAACGGTTGGTGATCAGTGGCTAAGACACTGTAAACTTGCAGGGAATCGGAAGAAGAGCCTGGGATGGTCAACTATTTAGCCAGTGGTCAGTGACTCGTTGCCAGGCCGTTGCATTCCTGCTGATGTTTGGCATCGAGAGAAAGCCGTCTACCGGTGTAAGGAGGGAAACCCTTCGCTGCGGAGTTGTTTATTAGAAAACGCCAACTAAACAGTTACAGACTATTGGACAGGAAGGTTAAACTCTCATTTGCATGTTGTTTTTAAAAACGGAATATCCACCTTCTTCTCGAACGCGTCTTCTTGAACTCTCCTGGATATTCATTGACTATCGCACAATTGCAAGCAAAAACTGTAAAGTAGTTCCACAAATTCCGTAATAAATCCCACCTTCCATTAGATCAAGGCGAAGTTACGAGAACACACATACTACTCGCATGCGTCATCAGTAGTACCCACCGTTACACACCTTCACCCTTTAAAGGTTGCTTGCATGCCACTGATTTCCATTTACCTCCGTTGGGTCGGCTCCGGCAGCTGGTCTGTTCGGCAACTCTTCGGGTGTATCATGCCACTTCCGAAGCTGAGTCCCATTTACTCTTTTCGATCCCCGACCGTCTTGAATTGTATAGACGTTCCCCCGGCGGTCGGTAACGACAAACGGACCTTGCCATCGGCTGCCCAGCTTCCGCGATCCCAGTCCACTCCTTCCAGGATTCTGATGATCCTTCCACTTAACCTTCGCGCCTATGGGGAATGGTCGTGCCTTTCTTCTTGCCGTTTTCTGTCTAGTCCTTTCCTGGGCGGCGGACAAGTTTTCTCGAGCTCTCCTCCTTTCCTCTCCTAGCTCCTCTGGAGACAAGTGTGTTGCCGGCCATAACCCGATTTCCTGATCAACTGGAAGGCGCGGATGTCGACCGTACATCAGCATGAACGGGGACTTGCCTGTGGTTGGCTGTATGGAAGCCCGATGAGCGAGCAACACCATCGGCAGGTTCACTTCCCAATCACCTCCTTTGGCCGCTAGCCACTCCTTGATCGTTCGGTTATTGCGTTCTGTAAGACCATTTGTTTGCGGGTGATATGGTGCCGTCCTCAGCCGTCTGATGCCCAGCTTCTGCAAGCAACTCCTAAACTCTTCGCTCTCGAAGCAAGGCCCTTGATCCGTTAGAATCATTTTTGGCACCCCGTGGTTGGCCACGATGTGACGCATTACCACTCCGCTGATTGTCGTCGCCCGTTGGTTTGGCACGGCTGCCGCCTCGACCCACCGCGACAGGTGTTCTGTCATCACCACGATATACTGATTTCCACTGGTTGTCACCGGAAAGGGGCCCATGACGTCCACAGACCATAACTCGCCGATTTCTGATACAGGAATGGGTTCCATGGGATTGGTTACCCCTGTCGTATCCCCTTTCATCAGTTGGCACCGCTTACAGGACACCACATAATCCATCACCTCACTTCTCATACCGGGCCAGTAGGCCCTCTGCCGAAGTAAGTCGTATGTCTTGGTGCACCCTGTGTGTGCCATTTCGTGGCATTCGACGATCAGCTTCCTTCTCAAGACGCGAGGTATTACGGGCAGCACAACATCAGAATCAGTGTCGTTCCAAGAAATTATGCCAGCCTCACTCAGACTCAATCTATCAAAGTGACTCTGGAACATTTGCAATTCCTTGTCTCCGTCTCCGTTCTCAATATTCCGTCCATCCAACAAGGAGGCTGCAACCTTCCGTAACACAGGATCCTGCCGTTGGAGTTGCACCAACCTCCCGGGATCCAGTTCGACGACGAGGCTATTGGCACCGATCATGATCCTGGGGGCCTCATCTTCAGCCTCTGGTCTTGACAGCCAATCAGCCAGGTGATTCTCCTTCCCTGGCACGTGCCGGATCGTAAAGTCGTACTCTTGCAACCGGAGTGCCCATCGCGCGAGCTTTCCGCGAGGATCTCTGGTGGTCCTGATCCACTCCAGGGGTTTGTGATCAGTCTCGACATGAAATCTTTGTCCAAGCAGGTATGGCCTCCACTTATCCAGGGCCCAGACGATCGCTAAACATTCTTTCTCAATAGTCGAGTACTTCTGCTCAGCGTTAGTCAGGACGCGACTGGCATATTCGATAACTCCATGCCTCTGCTTCAGGACAGCGCCGATACCGCGGTCGCTAGCGTCCGTTGCAACAGTAAACATCTCTCCGACCCTGGGCAGTTTGAGGGTCAGTTGCTGATCCAGCATGCGCGCTTTGACACGTTCGAAAGCCTCGTGTGCTTCCCTGGTCCATTCGAACTTCCGATTTTGCCCAAGCAAGTCGTACAGTGGAGCAGCAATCGTGTTGAAATCTTGGACAAACCGGCTGTAGTATGCTGCTCGCCCAAGAAACTGCCGTAGGGATCGCTTGGAATTGGGAACAGCACAGTCCTCGATCTTTGCCAGTTTTTCTGGCAGTGGGCTAACCTCTCCGTGACCCACTTTATGCCCCAGCAGTGTCACTGAACTCCGAGCGAGCTGTGTCTTGGCTTCATTTATCCGCAGGCCCGCCTCCCGGATACGCTTCAATACGGCCTTCAAATGAACTGCGTGCTCTGGTTCCGAATTGCTGTACACAACGATATCATCCCCGTACACGGCAACATTCTGTAGACCCTTCGTTAAACGAAGCATCAAGCGCCGGAATGTGAATGGTGCTCCCGACAAACCAAACGGCATCCGTCTAAATTGATATTGGGTGTCCCCAACGGTGAACGCCGTTTTCTCCCGGTCCTCCGCCTTGATAGATAGTTGCCAATATCCGGAACGCAAGTCGAACACCGTGAAATATCGGGAATGCTGGAGGGAATCGAAAATATCCGCCACCGAAGGGACAGCTACAACCCGATTTACGGTCAGTTGGTTCAAACGCCGAAAATCCACGCAGAACCGATACTTTCCATTTGCCTTCTTTACAAGCACAACCGGGGAGTTGTATGCACTGTTGGCCTCCTCAATTATGCCATTTTTCAACATCTCCTGCACTTGCTTATGGACCTCCTCCCGTAGATGGAGCGGCAGCGGACGGGGTCCGTAAGGTCGAAAGCATTCAGACGAGAGCGGAATTTCGTGTTCAATCCACGAGCAGAAGCCAAACGGATCCTCTTCGCCTGTGAACAATTCGGAGTATTCCTCGACCACGGATTGTACTGACGGCATGTTACAGGACGGAAGCTTTCGGACATGCAGCTCGTTCACGGCAGTGCTTGGGTAACCTTCAAGCTTGACTGCGCCATACTTGGTCACCAGTTTTCCCCGCTTGAGATCAACCACGGATTCTGTGCCCCTGAGAAAATCTGCTCCCAAAATTGTCTGCTCAATGTCTGGGCTGATAAGGAACTCGTGCTGCACGGACCTGTCGCCTAGGCGCATTGAGTGCATTGACAATCCGTCAATTTTCAGTTGGTATCCACCCACTGCTCTTACGGCTAGCGCGCACGGTTTGCATACAGCTTCGTTCCCTCTCCGTCTCAGCGATACCCCTGCTCCCGTATCAATCAGACACAGCTCCTTCTTCCCGTCTATCTCGACAACGGCCTGTATAGTAGCCTGTGTGACTGCACTGATCGCAACCCACCCGGGAAAAGAGGAGTAGTCCAAAGTTTTATTATGTACAGGTGGTCGGGTATGAGGGCATTGATTCTTCCAGTGGCCATGCATGCCACACCTGTAGCATCGGCTCATTCGAGCGTGCCTCCGAGATTCCGTCTTGATTGCTGCAAGCTGTCCGGCAAGTTGGTCCACTTTGTTCTTCAGGTCCTCCACTGTTAACTCATCCCTGTTCTCCTGCGACTGCAACGTGGCCAGTGGCGCCTCGGCCAATTCCCGTGCCAGACGCACCAGGTGCTCCACACTCAACTGGCCAGTTGCTCTTGCCAACCGCAACTGGGCACGAAGCGCAGGGTGGACTCCCTCGACGAACTGTTCGGACAGCAACTGCTGGCGCGATACTCCGTCCAGTTCCGGCAAGGCCCGATCCAACAACTGCTGCAGGCTGGCGAAGAACACGGTCGGGTCACATCCAGGTCCCATGCTGGCCGTCTTGAACCGCCTCATAGCCTCCTGGCGGTCGGCCGGCGTGTCGAACTCCGCTGCAAGAGCTTCCTTCGCGGCGGCCCAGTCCATCTTCCGAGGGCCTCTTCTAGCCGCATCCAGGGCCGCCTTCGCCCGGCCTCTGAGGAGGGTCTTCAGTGCCGCCAACTTACCCCTGTCGGTCTCCAGTCCTGCCGCCTCCGCAACATCCTCGAAGTCCTCCAGGAAGGTCCGCACATCCCCATCCTCGAAAGGTTGTGGCCACGGGATCCTCATCCTTATCCTGGTCACGGCACCAAAATGTAAGGAGGGAAACCCTTCGCTGCGGAGTTGTTTATTAGAAAACGCCAACTAAACAGTTACAGACTATTGGACAGGAAGGTTAAACTCTCATTTGCATGTTGTTTTTAAAAACGGAATATCCATCTTCTTCTCGAACGCGTCTTCTTGAACTCTCCTGGATATTCATTGACTATCGCACAATTGCAAGCAAAAACTGTAAAGTAGTTCCACAAATTCCGTAATAAATCCCACCTTCCATTAGATCAAGGCGAAGTTACGAGAACACACATACTACTCGCATGCGTCATCAGTAGTACCCACCGTTACACCGGTATTCTTCCATCCTCCCGATTCCTGCTGCGCCAATTGTGGCAATAATTTTTTTAGTATTACTTCGCATTTGCAGCCTGAAGCCCCACCCTGAGTTTTTCAGCCGGTTAAATTGATTTGGTTGTCAATTGAAGAATTCCGCAAAGTAAGACTGAACTGTGACCAGGTTAGGCGGTTTTATACAGAGGTTGGAACAGCTCACAAGCTCTCCTCTATTTTCTTGTCATCACACCATGAAAAAAGCAAACTTGAAGGTTAATTAATCTAAAACTGTACGTATTCTATAGGTCCCCTTTGTAATCACCCTAAATGCAGGCTATCTTGGACAACTTTAGGAAAACATGGCTGTCACATAACTTCCCAACCGTCATTTTAAATTAGCTTTTTAGCCACTCAGAATGGAATATATCCGTGCAAAACAAATCTAACCAAAGATTATCTCCCGAAATCAGCGCTAGTTTATTCTTTTTTAGCCACTTTTATTACTTACCGCAGGTTAGACGCAAGCATTACGGGTGGGTAATTAGGTAGACTGTGCCTAGGCACTGTTTGATCCTAAGTGAGATAGAAACTAAACAACATAATTAGTAGCGTTTTGGGGACCACAGGCAAAATCCGCTCTGATCGGAGTAGTACTCCGGTCATATTCATCTAGCCCTTCATTTATTCATTCATTCAGTCTGTCAGTCAGCCAGTCAGTCGGTCAGTCAATCAGTCAGTCAACCAGTCAATCAGTTAACCAGCCAGTCAATCACTCAGTCAGACGGTGACCGGAAGGAAAGAGCAAGTTTCTAAAATCTCTGCTAACCTACGCTAGACTAGAATATATCCCTTCTGCAAGGAGTGTAGGGTTAAAGCGTGCTCCCTTAGTGCGCAAGAACATAACATCCTTCACAGGCTTTTCGGCTGAAATCTTCTCAGTACATTTCTGAAGCCCTTCTTTGTTTTCGCACACATGGCCTGGTCGGCAGGTTTTGCCATTCACCCACCCAGCCCCTCATGTGTAACGATCATCCAGTGAACATTGGTGGTTTGTTTTTAGGTTCTAGGGGGCATACATGGCTTTGATTTTCTTCAACAAGCTTCGCCAGCACATACAGAATGCGTGAAAATTTGTGAAGCATGTTACTAATTCACCTTGTTGATCGGTGAACCTTTGACACACCAGTACTGAAACTACCAGCAACTTGCATAGTGAAATGGGCTGGCTTCTACAGCTTTAAATTCAGGACATGTTCCAAACACGAGCACTATGTGAGCACTTAATATTCTCGAATCAGATCAGTGGTTCAGACCAACAGTCATGTGTAATAGGCTTGCTAAGGTACTTGATCGATACTTTCCGTGCTTACTTTGAGCATGAAAATGGCAGAGAGATTCAGCTCATGAGTCTGATCGTGGACAAGCGGCCAAAAACAGCCCGGAAGCTATCGCACATCCACAGTCAGCTCGATCAGACCCGTAGACAAGTGAAGCGAACTTCATAGATCTTACACAACTGCTTACGTTTGCTCTGAATCAGGCTGCATGGAATCAGTTTGTGTCTATACCAAATTACGTCACAAGGATCTTATCCAACACAGTATAGACCATACGTACTCACACGCATGAGAGGCATTCTGCGAAGACTGGAGTTATTAAATACAGGAGAGAGAAAGAGGGCAGTATACCAATAAATGTATCTAAAATGATCAGATCATAAGACGTGGCAAAGATCCAGAAACGCGATCATACGTTATCCGAATACAAAGTGTTTCACCGTACTGAGGATGCGAGAGAGACAAACTGCATTCTCGTCGAGGTAGGATAGATGGTGAATCACCAGTCTTGTTCTAAATAAGGCTAAAAATGTACCATGGCTACAAGGAATGTCATGCGTCGGCGTATCTACCGGAGCAGTACGGTAAATGTATGAAGTATAGGAGGGGTTTCAGCACTCTGGATCCGTGTCACCGAAAAAGAGTAGAAAAAGCCCCCGAAGAAAAAACCAATCACCACTTGAATAAACCTACCTTGCCCTCAAACATGATACCAAGCTCGAACAAAGCGCAGAATAATGGCATAAGATGGCTTTTCAATAGGACAGCGTGTTGATGACTGGAAGAGAAAATTAGGGTTCGAACTTGTGCATCATGGAGTGAAATTGCTGTCTTTGCCTAGAATGAGTGTTGAAGGCAATATCCGCAAATATTTTGATTATTTCTGAAAGCACAAGATTTGGATACATAAAAGACTAGAGAAGCTTATGAAACTTGGCATTAAAACTTGAATGAGCGGAGGAAATTTTCAAATGAAGCGCAATTTCTATTTTTAAGCAAGGTTTCCAAGATTTTACAATATGAATGAGTGAACAACTTAAAATTAGGCCTAACGGGGGATGAACATAAAACCTGTCTTTTTCAGAAACCGGTTTCTAGCGGAAGAAAAGTCGGAGTTGTTGAACTTTTCAAGATGAGAATCCATGTGTTCTAATTGACCATTCTCACAGAAAACTGAACAAGATTTCTGCTCTCAGGAGGGAAACCTAAGCAAATACTCACCAGGATCCATGGCCTTTCGCTGATTTCTAGAGAAGACTATAGCTCGGCGGTCTGCATACATATGGAACTCATGAAGTTTCAGTGCGTCAGTCCATGTTGCATCCCGTATTTTGTGCAAGGTTACTGCCAGACAAACCTTGCGTGTGTAAATAGATCACTGAAACTTCGTATAAGTCTACAAAGTTTATCATCGAAATGTAAGTGTCTCTAATCTATTATCACAGTCGCATTTTAAAAGCACTGAACACCAACTCGTTGTTTCCAATCAAATCAAGGTGAAGGATTATTTCGGAGTGTCTCTAATTCATTAATTATTGACTGTACATATTGGTTTTTCCACTACCTTGAACGACATTATTTGCTCCTGTCCTCCAAAAACCTGTCACCAATCCAAAGCAAAAGTGAATTTTTAGTTGAGATTTCGTCCTGTCAGTAAGGCAAATCTATGCTGAAAAGCCCAGAAGCACTGGACAGTTGTTTCATCCTTTCTCAGAATCATCAGCAGTGCGCATTTCACGAAACTCAGAGTTTCGAACCTGAAACCTAGCCACCTAACCGTTCGGCCTCAAGAGGTTGAACAGAGGTGTGACTGGCTCTCACTTAGCTCCCTCATACTACGATCAATCTATATGTGACTGAGAGCAAGAATAATTTCAAGAGATGGGGGAAACTTCCATTTGAGAAGTTGACACTGGAGGAGCCGGTCTATATGTGACTACGTGATGTGGATTAATGGCTCTTGTCTAACTGAGAGCTAACCACATTGCTCAGCCGCTTTGGGCCTAACAGTTAAGTGCTGAACCACTGGTCGAAAGGTCGCTGGTTCGTGAAATGCGCACTGCTGATGATTCACAATAATGATGAAACAGCTGTACAGTGCTTCTCGGCTTTTCAGCATAGACTGACCTCACTGGCAAGACGAAATCTCAGTTAAAATGACACAATCTTCTCACTCTACGATCAAAAGTGAATAGCCTGAGCATATGTTTTTCTTAGATCAGAGTACACACCGGAGATTTAGTAGTATGCAATCAGTCCCAGTTGGATTGCATTGGCATCAGTTAATTTTCCCACACATATTCGCATTCCTGCCTTAAAAGCTGGCCAACCTGATGACCTGCTCACTTAGCCTGATGAAGCTTTTGTGTCAAAAGCGGCACGTTGTCCAGTTAAAAACTGCCATTTGTTTACCAAGCCCTTCTGAAACGATCTCCCGGTTTTGTTCACTGAAAATGGGACCACCCAGCATTGATGTGGAGGGATCACACTATGGCTCAAAAGAGAAACCAACTTCCACTCACTTTAAATAGTTGCCAAAATGTGATACGGATGAGAAACCACCTACCAAAGATACTCAATCGTGTTTTACATAGCGTAGCTATATAGAATAAGCGCTTTCATGGCATGAATTCACTTGCGCGGCCAATGTACACCAACGAAAGTATTTCCTCAGTTGGCTTTCGCAGTGGGTCCACTTGTGAGTCTCTGTTGCGAATGGCAGGTTATATCACTGGCAGGTAATACTTACTCATCTCACCATAACGTTTTATGAATTCCGAGGGAATAAAACTAGAAATCAGAAAGGAAGTTTCAATAGAAATTTGATCAACTGATGATACATGACCGCCCAGCGTGATGGTCTCACTGGTTGCCCGATTAATGGAAACCTAGTGAAACAGACATCTTGTCAGTTTCGTGATCAGTTCTTGAATATAGAAAATTTTTGTGCACCATAGGACTCTGAAAAGATACAGTCATTTTTAGATTCATCTTGGGGCAACTAAACACGCACTGCATGGCCAGCAAATCCCAGGGTCACTTTTGGTAAGATTTACATTTATTCATGGTCATTATTGCATCCAAGCCTATATCAACGTCAAATGAACACTTCTGATTTTCGTAAGGAATAGTTTGTTCGGCGATAGGGATAGTGCAAGTCGACTAGGTTATATTAACTCGTGGTGTGTCTCAGACAATGGTACCAAATTGGCATCTCTGAAATTCCCAGAATTTTCTCCTATTACAATCCACAGAGGCGCACATCTGTCAGTTTACCTCCTACTCTGTAGGCTTAGAACAGCAGTTAAATCAATGGTAATCTCGTCCGTTACTTCTGTGGCCCAGTGCCCCTTGAATCCATGCTCCGTTGAAATGATCAGTCAGTCTTGTTTGAAACAAGCCTGTATGATGACTTACATCCTAGAAGGACTAGTTGAGCTCAGATAAATTTGTAAGACCTTATAAAGACCCTTTATGTAAGACTCTTAATGACCCAAGCATGCACCGACAGGCACACTTTGGCTAGGCGGTCCGACCATGAAGTGACAGCATGCTCATGTTCTGTTAGGTTTCTCCTCACATTCAACGAGAGTCAAGCGGACCTCAACCAAAAAAGGCGCAAAAACCCCCAGCACTCAATTTGACGGTAGTCGCTTTTACTTCCTAGGTGATACTTGCATTTTGAAGGTGCAAAACGCATACCTAAACTCAGGATAATATCCAAAATTCTACCTAGATTGCTTTGCAGACCGATGGTCGTCAAGTAACAGGACAGTGTCGTGTGTGTAGTCCAAGTCTACTAGACTCACCTCAGATGTAACCTCG
>SJOL01005575.1:0-21646 GCA_004794785.1 Opisthorchis felineus
GGTAGAAATGATTTGCCAGTGTGTACGAAGTTTTTTTCAGGATTCTTGGATGGACTTCGTTGGGCCTTAACGCGGAGAACGGGTTGATCTTGTGCAGGAGTGGACGAACGTCCTCCACCGTGAAGACCAAATCAGTTAGAGGCCGTTCGTAGTTACGCCTTGACAAGGTTGGATGTGACGAGAACGATGGGGCTGAATATATGCCTGCATAGTGTTCTCTGTAGACCTCAGAAACCACTACTGGGTCACTCGTGGGTTGCCCGTTCCTGTCCCTCAAGGAGAACGCGGTTGGCTTGTTTCTGCGGCGATGTCTCGTGTATTAAAACAGCACATTTCTGTTTTTCCGGGCGAGGTCCGTAATGGTGGCTTGTTTTCATATGTTCCATTGGCGGATTTCCGATTTACAGCGGTTCCGCATTTTACGAAATGCCAGCTCGTCTTCTGTGTTTCCTGTAGTCAACGTTTTGGAAAATAGTTGAGACCTCTTTTCCAGAATACGCCGAATCCTTTTCGGTAGCTTGCGGCCCATCCGGCCGCGCGCTGGTTTTCTTGAGACGAACATCGCTTCAGCCTCGTGAACTATCCAGACAATGGTTCTGTATAAGTCTTCTACTGAGGCTGGCCCCACTTTAACGTGTTCGAGAAGGATGCGCATTCCTGAAAAGTCTGCACGGCAGAAGTTTCGAATCCACGTTTGACGTTCGTGATTCCTGGCCCAGTAGCAGATGAAATCAAAGGTCAGCACACAGTGGTCACTATGTCCCAGTGGAGCGTTAATTGTCACCTGACCAACGAAGTGTCTTTCGTTGGTGATGACCAAATCCAAGAGGGATGGTTGTTGGCTTGCGCGTTATCTGGTGCGTGCAACGACATGTTGAGTCCGAACGCTCTGTTGAACGACTTTGGCCAACGCCGCTGAAAAAGGTCCACTTGATCCGACGCGCTGGAGCTCCATCCAGGAGGCCTTTGGAGCGTTGAAATCACCTACCAGCAAGAGATGAGTGAAGTGGTAGCTGGAGGAGAGTTGCTCAAGGGTTTGTATGAGGAGTTGGTCATCTTCCGGAGGACTCGAGGGGCAACGGTAGACCACACCGACAAGGAGAGAATCAGACCCGCGCAGCGGGATTTGAATCCACAGTGCATCACAAAAAGGTGCAGGAGTGGTATCAGAGAGGACAATCGGGATGGGCAGGGCCGCATGTAGGTACAAAGCAACCCCACCAGCCCTCCCTCGTTTTGAGTCAGCTCGAAAAATGGAGTAGCCGTCTATCGAGATCTCCGCGTCAGAGACATCTGGTGTGAGCCAGGTCTCAGTGAGTGCGATTATGGACGGCTGTTCAAGGTAAACTGACTGTTTAATATCGCAAAGTTTGTTGAAAAGGCTGAGGCAGTTAGTGGACAAGCATTTCAACACTGTCTCTGCTGCCTCCGAAGGAGAGGAGCCGAGAGGTGTGTAACCAGAGAGGATAGCAGACTTAATAGTTGTACGTCGGGTTTGAGTCCAAGGCTTCGAAGGGGCCTCTGCGGCATACTGGTTTGCTTCCCGTCTTGGTGGTTTCGAGGGCTGCTTTTCATGTGCAGGGTTTGTTTCGCCAATGGGGGCCCGATTTGCGCGGGCCTGTTATCTTTGGGGGACGGAGTTTTTACCCCCGTGTGCGAACATTTCGGCGGCTGTTAATTGTAACTCTTTCAATACCGCCTTTTAAACGACCAGGTATGCTGTCGTTTAAGGACCTGGGGCAAACATGCGTCTGTTTGGTTTCTTGGGCATTGGTGCGCGGTTTGATCGGAAAGGTGTCTCTGTGGGGCACTGAACGCTAAGTTGCAACACCGAGAGATAGTTCTTTTGGTGGCGCTCCCATGAGGCTCGTTTTCGCAGAGAACTGCAACTTGAAGCCAGCCAGTAGCTTTCTGATTTGGCAAATCTTATGCGGCTTGCTTGGCTGCAGTCACCTTTCTTTTGCGTTTGTGCGGACCCCCGATTTGCCCAAGATCAGCGTCGCTAAAGAACATGCTGTTGGCTGGTCCATTATCGGGGCCAGTTATGGTTGACCAAAAACGTGGAGTTGAGAGCCAGTCGTCCTTCCGTACTCGCTGAATAACGGTTGTCGCTGCTGCATCCAGATGTATGCGAGAATAAGAAACTTTGTGGTGTCATTTCTGATACCGTTCCACTCCTGTTTCTCCCACTTAAAACGAAGCAATGCTTCTTTACAGATTTACGTATTGATACACAGGACCCGAGGGTCTGCCCAAGATCCCAAGAGCGCGTTAAAAAAGCGCTTTAAAAAGCGCCAGAAATTGATTCGAACACGGTCCCAAATGCAGTATGGAACATTGTGGGAGTAAGGACATCCTACGACTTCAACACCTGAGACGAGAAAAACTGACCCTCAAATTAAGCCTGAGTCCTAAACTTAAAGAGCCCCTAACAGCGTCCCTGCCTTGTATAAGTAGTGTTGATTCCCCCTGTGAATCAACGGTGAACAGCGGTAATTTTCTCCGCGTTCTGACTACTCATGTGTAGCGTGACTTACTCCCGTTTATTATGATGCCGTTTGTTTCCTTGCTGCTCGTTTTCCCCCTGTTTTGCCCCTGATAAGGTCTGCTTATTCTTCAGTAACCGATGTCAATACTTCGTTGGCTGTCCGTCACTACTTGCAAGTTCGTCTCAGTTGTACCTATTTTTGAGCGTCCACTCCGACGGAAAAGCGGACCGACCGGGTATCGAACCCAGAGCCCCTGAACGGTAGGCGAACGCGTTGACCACTACACCAATCTGGCACCTTAGACGGGCCCATTTTTTGTATTACCCATGTATCGCACCTGCCAGATAGCCTTTGGCGAGATTTGTTTTAAACGGGGAAAACCGCGCAATCTGACTTGTCACGTGACACAAGCTACCGCGTCCCGCCGCCGACCGAAAGACAGTCCCTTACATCCCAAACATACTGATTTTCTGCGCCGTTATCTCTCTATACGGCCAATTCACACTGACAGACTGCCCATATATGTATGTTTGTACATCGTTTAGTGCTTACTTGTTGTTGCTTCTAGAAATCCCTGCTGCTTAAGCGACTATTTTCCGCTCCTGCTGATTGCGTCATTATTGATTGTACGTTTGCTTAATTCACGATGCTTACTAACCCGTTTGTCTGTAGAACCAGTTCCTGTCAGTCCTCAATACATCATCTGCTGCCCACGTCTGTCTGCTCCTACTGCCTACTGACTACGAACTGCGTATAATCTAATAGCCGCAATCGTCCTGTGAGATCCATAACCGTCCGGATCTTACAAAGTTAATCAATAGCGCAAGCCCAACAGACGTTTTTACTATGTCTGGCGAACATTCCGGTAATTATCCCGACCTTCCTCCACTTGATTACTTCCCCCCGACGCCCGAGCGAGATCTCCCTATCGATCTGAAAGACAGAGCTGCATGGCTGGAAATGGAGATGGCCAAAGTCCGTCGGGAGATGGCTAGCCTCCAGGGTTCTGCTGCCGCTACAGACAGAAGACCCCGAGACTCCGTTGGACCTCCTTCCTATCCAGTTGACCAGGAAGGGGCCGCTACCCCCAACTATCCGATGACGCCTCCAAAGAATCCACAGACGACGTCTATATCATACCCACATCTCCCAGAACTACTTAACCTCTGTATGGGTATGCCTCAGAGAAAGGTACCAAAGTTCGATGGTAACCCTCTAAATTACTGGAAGTTTCTGAGAGGCTTCACCAGTGGGGTCGCTCAATACGTTACAGATCCAGCAAACCGTCTGGCCTTCCTGATCGATGCGTGCGAAGGTGAAGCGCGAGAAGCCATCGATCACTGTACGATACTTGAGCCGGAACACGGCTACCCAGAAGCCTGGAAGATCCTGGGTCGCAGATTTGGCAACCCCTCGGTTATCGCAAGGCAATACATTGCGTCTATCACCACCGGGCCACCCATCAAGCCGAACGATGCCAGCTCCCTACTAAAGCTAGCCGACACAATGAAAGCCTGTTGGTTAGTCCTCTCACAACTGAATTATTCATCTGAGCTCAACACCAGAACGACCATAGGTGCTATCCTTAATCGTCTCCCGACTACCATCCAGTCACAGTGGTTCGATCGAGCCTCGGAAATCCTCAGGAAGAGCCGAGAACCCAGCTTCGTTGATCTGACAGATTATATCCAAGACCGAGCAGACTCGCTATCAGTTAGAGAGTCATATTTGCCGAGTGTTTCCCCACCGAGCACCAGCAGATCAGAACGCCCCCGCAGCGTCGTAACGACATCATCGCCAAGGTTCTCTACATTCATGACGACTTCTGTGGCTAATAAGCCTAGCAATGGAGAACATAGTACGACGGTGTCCCGTCCGTGCCTGCACTGTGGCAAAATGCACTACCTCGACCAATGCGCGCAATTCATCCGTCTGGACGCTGATTCCCGAGCAACGTTCGTCCGCTCAGCTGTACTTTGCGAACTTTGCCTCAAGCCAAGACATAACGCTAAACAGTGCCGATCGAGGCGATGTTGTGGACTTAATGGCTGCGAAGGTCTACACCACCCATTGCTCCATGCGCCCACTCAGCCTTCAGCTAAGTCAGTGAGGCCAACGTGCCAGGAAGAATGCCGCTCAGACCTCATCGTCAACTGTGCCAGCGGATCGTGCAGCCGGACGACCGTGGCGCTCGGCGTACTGCCTGTAACTCTTCGTGGCCCCCGTGGAGTTTGCAGAGTCAATGCACTTCTTGACAGCGGTTCAGATTCTACGATGCTGAAAGAGGATGTCGCCTTAAATCTCGGGTTATCGGGATTGCCCACAAACATAAGCGTCGCTACTCTCAACGGTCAGAACGAAGTATCGACTACTCGAGTCAGTTTTGATATAGATACGTCGCCGCCGGCCGAGACGCCGCAATCTGTCAAGGCATGGACCGTTCGTCAGCTTCCGTCGATTACTCAAACCTTACCAACGAGAGAGCAGTGGTCTAAGTGGGATCACTTGAAAGGAATCCCGTTCGAGAATGCTGGAAACCAACCAATATCTCTGTTGATCGGGATGGACGTACCGATGGCACATTGGGTGCTAGAAAGCCGAACGGGCAGGCCACATGAGCCTTACGCTAATCGAACACCACTCGGATGGGTCCTTTTTGGGCCGGTAAATGACACAAACGATAGGTTGGCCCGGATCAACCAGCTCAGCAGCCATGTGGAAGACAGTCTGGATTCAAAGTTAGAGGTCATGTTCGACATAGAGTTCAGAGACCCACCATCATACAAGCGTTCCGCGTCGCAGGCTGACGAACAGGCATTATCTGTTGTAGAGTCTTCGCTAAGACTGACGGATGGACGTTACGAAATTGCTCTGCCCTGGAAAGCAGGTTGTCCGAGCCTACCGTCAAATTATCTCGTTGCTCGTCAAAGACTCAACTCCCTTGGCAAGAGACTTATCAAGGACAGACATCTCCACGATCTCTATGTGATGGCCATCAATGAGTATCTGGTCAAAGGATATGCCGAACCTGTCAATCATCACCCGGAGACCGAACGCACTGGGCGAATTTGGTACTTGCCACATCATCCGGTGGTTCACCCTCACAAGCCGAATAAGGTGAGAGTTGTCTTCGATTGTGCTTGTCAAGTCCAAGGGAACTCCCTGAACTCGCAGCTGCTTACTGGACCAGACATCGTGAATAGTCTACTCGGAGTCCTTCTTCGTTTCCGCCAGTATAGGCACGTGGTTACGGCAGATATTGAGTCAATGTTTCATCAAGTGAAGGTACCCGAATCCGACAGAGACGTGTTACGTTTCTTATGGTGGGAGCGCGGCGACGTTGAGCAGGCTCCGAAGACTTACCGTATGACTGTACATCCCTTTGGCGCAACTTCGTCTCCCTTCTGCGCCAGTTTCGCCCTGAAGCATGCCATCAGGAGCCACGCTAGTGTGTCGAACCACGCTGAGTTATTAGCAGCCGAACGGGCATTTTATGTAGACGACTTGCTGTTTAGTGCCACTTCCCCAGAACGTCTTGCGACCGTCGCCTTTAATCTGAAGGTAGCCCTGGCAGCCCGCGGATTCCGATTGACGAAGTGGTCGACAAATGAACCTATCCTCTTGTCTAAAATCCCTGTTGAGGATCGTGCACGGCGAAACCTTGATGTAGATCTACAACCGCCTTCGTGGCACCGGACTCTTGGGGTTCAATGGGACATGTCGACTGATGAATTCCTGTTCCAAGTGGATACCCAGTTTGAAACTCCCACGAAGCGAAGAATGCTGTCACTTATAGCCTCTCTGTATGACCCCATGGGATTTGTCTGCCCGGCTCTACTACCTGGGAGGCTACTGTTCCAGCAGCTTTGTAGGCTTCAGGTTAAGTGGGATGAAGAAGTGAGCGCCGAAATCGTACAAGCGTGGCAAAGGTGGAGACGATCCATGGTTGCCCTCACCGAATTGAGAATTCCGAGATGCCTGTCCTCTAGGGATGCCGCTTCCCAAGCCTACGAACTCCATTGTTTCTCGGATGCCTCAGAAAGGGCCTACGGAGCGGTTCTTTATCTTCGGTCGCGGAATGAGGGCCGCCGACAATGTTACTTTGTGTGGGGCAAGTCTCGTGTGGCTCCTCTGAAGGCCGTCACGATTCCTCGTCTGGAGCTTACGGCTGCCCTGCTGTCTGCAAGAATGGCCACGCAAGCGAGAGAAGAGTTGTCTCTGCCAATCACGTTGACTACGTTCTGGACGGACTCGATGATCGTCCTTCAGACACTCCGCAACACAACTACGCGTTTTCAGAGTTTTGTCGCGAACCGTAAGACAGCCATACACGAACTCACAGATGTGCGTCAGTGGAAGTACGTTGACGGTAGAAACAACCCAGCTGATATCGCATCACGAGGGGTGTCCCCAGCAGATTTAGGGCGCAGTTCGTGGATCCGAGGTCCGACCTTCTTGCTGGACGAAGAGTCGTCATGGCCAGCGGAACCAAGTCTGCAAGCTCCGCTTCCCTCAGAAATGATGAAGAAAACCCAGAATTGCACAGTTTCTTGCGTGCGGTCAACCGTCTCTTGGTTGGATAAGTTTAATCACTATGGCAGTTGGACGAAGCTCTTGAGGGCCATTGCGTGGCTCAGACGGTTTTGCACTCTGATCGGACAACGATCCAACTCCACGACCGACCCTGTTCGTCATCTGACTCAGCAAGAGATAATGAAATCATCAATTTACGTCTCAAAGTTAGTTCAGGAGACCGCGTTCCCAGACGAGCTCCGCATACTGAGCAAGAAGCCCGACGGTGACAAGCGCACCTTAGTCTCGTCCGCCAGTCCCCTTCGTAAGTTGAATCCCTTTTACGATCACGGTATACTTCGCGTAGGAGGTCGCCTCCGATGGGCTGCCTTACCTTTCGAGACTAAGCACCCTATCATACTGCCAAGGAGACATTTCGTCACCACACTTATCATAAAGCATTACCATGAAAGCTACGGTCATGTGGGCGTTGGACAAGTGCTGGCAGCTGTGCGCAACAGATACTGGGTTGTGCAGGGGCAAGCCGCCGTCAGGTGCGTCATTTCGTCCTGCTATCACTGCCGTCGATGGTTTTCACCGCCGTGCTACCAAATGATGGCCCCCCTTCCAACTGAACGAACCAACTGCAGTCGTAGACCATTCGCATACACCGGGGTGGACTACTTCGGGCCTCTGTTAGTCAAACGAGGACGTGGCACCGAGAAACGATATGGCTGTGTATTCACTTGCATGACCATCCGTGCCGTTCACATCGAGGTGGCCCATACCTTGGACACGACTTCGTTCCTATGTGCGTTCTCGAGATTTGTCGCCAGACGAGGGAGTCCATTAAAGCTTTATAGTGATAACGGCACCAATTTTAGAGGGGCCGAAGCTGACGTGAAGGAATGTCTTCGTAAATGGGATCAGGATAAGTTGGCGACCAAGCTACTAGAGCACGAGTGCGACTGGGTGTTCTCCGTACCGAAAGCCAGCCATCGTGGAGGTGTTTGGGAGAGGTTGATACGGAGTATCAGGCGAATTTTGCGGGCCCTATTAGGAGATACACTGGTAGACGACGAGACGCTGCAGACAACTTTGACTGAAATCGAAAAAATCCTCAACGATCGCCCGTTAGTAAAACTGACTTCGGACCCCAATGACTACGCAGCTCTAACGCCGAACCACTTGTTGCTCGTGAACGCGAATCCTTCAACGGCCAGTCATTGTGTCGACTCACGGAATCTAACTAAAGCCTGGAGACACGCCAACCACCTAGCCGACCTATTTTGGAACCGGTGGATGAAGGAGTACCTCCCAACTTTGCAGACGATGTCAAAGTGGCTTAAGCAAGGAAGGAGCCTGAACGAAGGTGACCTCGTTTTATTGGGAGATATCTCGACACCCAGAGGACAGTGGGAGAAGGGTATTGTCGAAAAGGCAGTTCAGTCGACCGATGGGGCAGTTAGGGAAGCGATCGTAAGAACCAGTCGGGGGGCATTACGTCGAGACGTTCGCCAACTCTACCTACTGGAGGCCTCCGGCCAGGATGGTGTGCACTTGAAGGAGCGGAGAGACGGAGTGGCTGATCAGTCTGCCGGCTCAATCCCCACGTAAACTTATGGCTGGGGGAGTGTTGATTCCCCCTGTGAATCAACGGTGAACAGCGATAATTTTCCTTTGTATTCCGACTACTCATGAGTAGCGTGACTCACGCCCGTTTATTATGATGCTGTTTGTTTCCTTGCTGCTCGTTTTCCCCCTGCTTCGCCCCTGCTTAAGGTCTGCTTATGCCTTAGTAACTGATGTCGTGCTTCGTTGCCTGTCCGTCATTATTTGCAAGTTCGTCTCAGTTGTGCCTATTTTCGAGCGTCCACTCCGACGGAAAAGCGAGCCATCCGGTTATCGAACCCAGAGCTCCCGAACGGTAGGCGAACGCGCTGACCACTACACCAACCTGACACCCAGACGGGCCCATTTTTTGTATCACCCATGTACCGCACCTGCCAGATAGCCTTTGGCGAGATTTGTTTTAAACGGCGAAACCGCGCAATCTGACTTGTCACGTGACACAAGCTACCGCGTCCCGCCGCCAACCGAAAGACAGTCCCTTACATCCCGAACGTACTGATTTTCTGCGCCGTTATCCCTCTATACGGCCAACTCACACTGACAGACTGCCTGTATATGTATGTTTGTACATCGTTTGGTGCTTACTTGTTGTTGCTTCTAGAAATCCCTGCTGCTTCAGTGACTATTTTCCGCTCCTGCCGATTGCGTCATTATTGATTGTACGTTTGCTTAATTCACGATGCTTACTAACCCGTTTGTCTGTAGAACCAGTTCCTGTCAGTCCTCAATACATCATCTGCTGCCCACGTCTGTCTGCTCCTACTGCCTACTGGCTACGAACTGCGTCTAATCTAATAGCCGCAATCGTCCTGTGAGATCCATAACCGCCCGGATCTCACAAGTAGGATATCAATAGATTGTGCAGTCAAACCGCGCACGTAAGCCAGTTGTAAGTGTAACAGCAACAAAAAAATTCGTGATAATACCGAAAAGTTCTTGTAGGTCAATAATTCACAATCGTCCAAGTCCATGCCGAATAGAAAGCCGACATATGCTGTCTACTATATGTCTAGACGTGTTTCACTTACCCCATTATGAAGCAGTTTTTCTCACGCAAATATGTCAAAGGAATAGGAGGGAAAAGATAGAGCCAGCGAGGAAGAAATCAGGCGATAACCAATTCGCAAACGAGATTTAGGGGGACAGGTAGGTAGCACTTGTAAACTGTTATTCTCCATGCCCCATATCCTCTTCTCTCTACCTATAAATGTCAGTCACATTACTGCACAAAAGTTTTTTTTATTGAAATACAACAACGTCCAGCCACCTTTTGGGTCCAACGTGACTTTGCGACTTTTGCTGAGTGACTGTTGTTGTGACTGCCGGTTGGCTACCACTGGCTGCTGCTAACCCTACAAGTGAACAAAAGTTTTAGCCTCAAACACTGGACTAACTTAGTAACATCAGTGGATTAATACTACGATCACCGGAGGTTTAGAATACCAGGCAAGTAGAACTTTCTCTTCTTGGTGTGGTGGTTCAACGGAATACGGAACTACGGAATCCCGTATTGTGAACTGTGAGTCAAGATTCACTTGGATTTTTTCTCTCTGTTACATTACATCTGACTTACATTAGTGATTAATTCTGTTCACCAGGGACTCCATAGGGCCGTTAACCACTACACATAGTGCTGCCAGTCCAATACCATAAACAGAAGATCCCGAGAACATGGTTCAAATGGGGTGAATACCAGTTAAACAAGTGAGATCACTGGATAGTATGACCTAGAGTTGGTGCATATCAGTGGCATGAAAAATGCAAACCATCAAGCAAGGGAGGTGAAAACCTGTCAAACGTTTGAACACTTTGACAGAACAAATAAAGTCTTCGCACTGTGCACTAGAAAGGAAAAGAAGCGTTCTCGAGATGGAACAGGCACTTCTTTCAAACTGGTTTGTACTTCCGAACCGCGATCGTTACGAGTAATCACATTTCTGGTAGTGAAACTGTAACGTGGATAAAGCCGGGAATAGATTTGTTATGTCTGTAAGGCAAGAAAATTTATTGATACAATAGAACCTCCTGAGACACTTGTTCATATTGGTGGCAAGGTCTTTCAGTTACGCATATTCGTGAGCCTGCTTCAACATTCCTGGTTAGGTCATCTGACGAGAAGTTACAACAATAGGCCTTGACAGTACCAAAGCCGTTCATCAAGCTACAGGCAGAAAGCTTGCAGGTAGTGTTCCGTGAGAAATGCTGAAGGAACACAATGCGGAATATTTGCGGTGACGTCCGTCGTCCAGCACGTTTCTCCTCTTAACTGTTGAGGCGTACACTTATATATATATTGAAATTCAGAGGACAAATACACCGATGGTCAACCGATGTTGAAGGTCCCTTTCTTAAAGAAAACTTTTTATCCCGATTCTTCCCCAGCCATTCGATTGACGGAGGTGTAACGAAAGCTGTAGCCGCACGTGTTTATCACAGAAAAATCCAAGATTTAAGGGATCTCTCGAGTTGATGGATTACCGAGTGAACAGTACTGACAATGCTTGGTGGCGATCATCGCAAAATTGCTGATGAACTTTCTGTATATCGGTACGATTTTTACAATGCATTTAATGAGGTAAATATAATTCAGTGGAAGAACCTCCGCCTATAGCTGATGTGGCAGCTGCTCAACCTCTTGGTCTTGCGAGCCTACGATCGTTTTTTCCTCCCTTTTCCGGACTGGGTATTTTTGGAAGTGAAGTGCAGATTTAGTCAGAGCGGCAGTGGCCAAAACAGAGTTCGAAGTGGGCGGTCAGATGTTCACAATGTATTGGAAGACCAGAAAATTGATAAATCCTTGGGAAAAAGTATTGCTCCTGGTTAACTGATGTTATCAGGTAGGCAGTACCTCCGCACGGTGGTTTGATCCCGCACTGGCATTTGCGGAATGAATCCCCGAATCCACAAATGAGGCGGGCTACCGTGCAGTGAAGATGGCTTCATTGGCCACGTGGCCAATTTGGGTGTACAGCCTTCTTGAGGATATTCAAATCTTCTTTCGATCCAATGAAAGTGAGAAAGGAATAAACCTATCTACACATATCACGACACAAAGAATACCTTTCTAATACGTAGCCAAATTTCATGAGAAGAAATCTGAGTCTAGTGGGCTCGGGCAATCGAAAATTGGATGGATGGTCAGACTTCAGTGGTATTTGCTCTGGAAGCAGCGCACGCGCGCCTCCATTAGAAAGTTGGTAAATCCTGCAGGAAATTTGCTAGGGATGTTTGCTCAGCAACACTCTTTGATGTTAGAGTACGCGGTGGCTATCACACCTCCACTCTAGCTTTGGCGGTACGTTCAACGCAGAACAGATCGCACTCGCCGGGTGGAATAATGCGTATCGAGCCACATTTCTTAAAGGGGACTTCCCTGTGGGTTGGAAGGAAACACTAAAGAATATGGTGGCTAACCGGATTCGGTGAATTTCGTGCTGTCAGTTGATACCCACTTGATGTGAACGCTCTTTGGACATTTGTTATAGGCTAGCTCAAGGTGCCCCCCATTGCCCCATTTCTTTGTTCCTTTCATTATAAGACTTCATTTAGATGCATTAATCTGGTCCTACGACATTGAAGCACATACATCCTCGCCCACTGCTGGTGAGTACTGCGACTGCTCTCTTCTTCCAGCCCCAATTATTTGTGGAGAGTTTAATCTGATTTTAGCCGGTGGCCGTACTAAGTTATGGCAAGCTGGATATTAACTGATGGTGGACGTCAGCGCAGAGTATGCAGGTCTAAAATGCTGCCCCCGATAACCTTGGGGCCTAGCCGCGACTTTGCAAAGATGAGCCAGATAGTGCGCACGCGTTTTGGATCTGGTAATGACGTTTCCAAAATATGACATCCGCACTTGNCCTGTTTGCCTGAGGACACGCCACGATAATTAGGATTGTGTTACCTGTAAAATTGGGCATCCACGCCTCTCACCACTACCCCAATGACCATTGTTTTTGCCAATTGGCATAGGACGGGCTGCTTATAAGGATTCATCAAATTTGAAAACAAAAATGGACTCTTTTTCGTTTTCTAAAGTAGAGTGCTCTTTTTTAACCTGGTGCCTAAGGATACATAGTGGTGAGAGGACCTCATTCAATCCTGCTTATCACTAATAGTTATTGGAGCGACTCTCCAGGCGCACTGTGAGAGATCAAAACTAACAAACAGTTCTCGTTTGAGGGATAAACTGATGTGTTGCTAATAACCAGCGTTAGGGAAGCAGGACGGGGACACTCTGGCTGCAAGCTGTTTTCCACACAGAGCGCCACAGGGATAAGCACCCTGACTGCTGGGTGGATGTTAACCGGGAAATGATAAAAGGTCTAAACACTAATAGCTAAGGTGAGTTTATTGTCCTTTGATCGCGTGGTTATCCGTCCGTCCACCAAGATTTGCAACTGGCTTGCAAACTCTCGTCACAATGAGAGAAAGTGTGATTAGTGCATGGGTCAGTAATTCTTCTATTTGTGCTAGTGCTTATACAGTCCCCAAAAAGTGATTATTAACTGGCAACGCCTCAACCTCAGTGAAGCAGCCAGGTCCAGAATTGTTTGGCGGCACATGTGAGCAAGTCTGTTATGTTGCAGAAGTTATCCCTATGAGGACCTTAAGGCTTTGAGTGGGCTAAGCGAAGAGCACCAGGAGAGCATCAGAGACCTCGATGAAATCTCTTAGGCTGCGGCTTCCGCCCCTGAATTTGGGTTTGCGAAAGCATTATTAACTGTGCATATTGATTCTGGCTACTTCAAAACTGCTAGCCTTCACTGGTCGGTATGATCAGCGGGTAGCGATACATGGAGCACGGCCTCCTGAAGTGGCTTTGAGGACATTCTCTGCGCAAGTTCGCGACCCTGAGGCCACGAACTGTCATCTTATATAGAGATCGGCTACATTCATTAAATGCCCCGTGCTCCAAAACGTCGGTGACGGGTGGACGGAATACAAATTGGAGTTGGGCTATCCAAGAGCTCAGGTGAAAAGACGGACTTGTGAGAGTCAATGCACAGTGATAAGCTCTAACGTTTTGTCGGGAAAATGGGCAGGTATTCTGTTCGGTTCATCGGTAAGATATACTGTGCGGAGTTTACTCTGGTTGTCTTGGATGCTTGTATGGGAAGATTCAGACGCAGACAGAGGAAACTCAGGCAGCTGCCGTCTGTGAGCGGCTTGCTTCAGACTGTCTAGGACAGAACAGTGTCTAGCGATAGCCAACCCAGTACACAGAGGGGAGTTTAAGTTGATTGTGTGAAGATTCGATTCTTCAAGTTAGGTAGTGGCCCTAGCAACAAGTGTGATCAAGTGTGAAACAGCGAGGCCCATTTGGATAAACGTTCGCCGTCACGTTGATTTCGCCTAACACACGTCGAACCTCTGTTGGTAATACTAATGCGGGCGTGTTAAGACACCAATCAGGGGGACGTTCGAAATTGATTTCGTTTTTCGCTCGTGCAAATTTTTTGAAAGAATTCTCCCGCTGTGTAATCTATTTACAGATCTAACACGTGTCACTTTGTCGAATTTTCCACTCTAACATAACCTTTGCGTGAAAACTTTGTCAGCTTAAACCCTACTTCTGCGATGCACCCAGCCTCACTCATGAGCAAGATCAATACAGGCTGCTCTCTATAGCTATCGATGGACCACAACAGACGGCGAAATGGATGTCCATCTAGTGTAATACGTGGTATGCAATGTCACACCTGCAAGTCCTGGTGGCATTTTAAATGTACGGGTTTACAGGACGACCGGACGAGCCAATTATCTAACTTTCCTGACCGGTTTGTCTGCGCCTGCTGCCTCCACCTTAAGGGTGCTATGCATTCCGTAACTAAAAAGAGAGCTACAAAAAACGAAACCATGTCCCCACTGCTGAATAGGAAGACCAGTGCGAATAGTCCATTTTAATCTGGATACTCGACGCAAAACTAGCGCTTCTTTTAAAGCCCTCGAGGAAGCAAACACAAAGAACAGAGTGACCTGGACGAAAGTTAGTGATGCATCTTCTTCCCCGAACAAGTAGCTAGCGCTATCCACCCCGGGTCCGTTTACTGAAAAGAATGTCATCCAGCTCTCCGATGCGGCAAGCAAGACCGCCGCGGCGTCTTTAATGGACAGACGCATGAGGGATAGCGGGCTGATTACCTGGAGGTCGTTCTCCAGAAAAATTACGCCCACAAAACTGGCACAGTTGCTCCTTGACGGTGTTCTCACAAAGCCTGAACACTGATCGCTTCACGCAGAGTGGTTACGCTGAAAAGGAAGCGAGCGAACATTGGTCACCCCTTCCTCCCCACCTGCCGTAAAGAAGATCTTGGAGTGGGCTGTCAGCATTCAAAAGGCTTTCCCAACGATCAAGCGTATATCTGAGGATCGCACTCTGGAGGCGCGAAGGCTGGGCCACAGAAGTCCCAGAGGAGAGGCGCTACACAGCTTACGCTTGGCTCCAGTTCAGCTGACCCCAAACGCATGGCCAAAGCGGTGGTAGTTATGGCCCCTTGTGTTCTTGAAAGCACACCAACATAACTGGCTACGAATCCGGATTGCAGCCTCTACTCAAACACCGCAGACCCCTCGAATACCAAAGGCAGCGGTTCTTGGAGGGAGGTAAGCCTCGCCTGGACGCAGCGTCCAAAGTACGTAGAGCTGGCATCGCTTATTTCCGTAGCAGACGATAAAGGCGCAGCAGTAAACTCCACGCCCAAGTCACAAATCCCGAGCTGGATTGGGTCAGATGTGAGAAGAAAAGCAGCGAAGCCTACCGACAAATCAACCACAATCGTTCACCTTGACATCGAAAATGCTGCGAGAACCCTTCAGACGCTGACACTGTGCAACTGCCAGTCTCCGGCTCACCTGTGCCAAAAATAGCCGCTCCGATTGTGGGCACGTTCGTCGCCCATGACCTTGACAGCCAAAGCCAACAACAGCGAGCCGGAAAATCCTTCGTGCATCCAGTAAGGCCACGCTGCTCACAGGGGACTCGGGAGTCCGACCGCGGTCGAACAAACCACATGAAATTTGCCAAATCGGAAATCTGTTGGCTAGCCTAAAGATGCAGTCCCCTGCGAAAACGAGCCTCATATGAGCGCCACCAAAAGGAATAACTCTTGGTGCTTTCACCCAACACACGGCCTCAAGGAGACACCCTATATGTCAAACTACTCCGAACTGCCCAAGAAAACAAACACACACATGCTTGCCATAAATCCTTGAGAAACGGCAAACCTATTTGTCCAAAAGGCGGTGCCGAAAGAGCTTCAAGCAGCAGCGGTCGAAGTATTTGCTAACGAGGGGAAAAACTACATCCCCCAAAGACAAAAGACCTGTAAAGGTCACTCACTAGCTCACGCATCACAAGCACTCAAACCACATGACAATTCCTGCCCACTTGCAACCTTAGCCGACAACATGTACACTACAACTTTCCATCCATTTTTGTTTTCGCGGCTACCACCTGCGTCAAGCGCCGGGCTAACGAACTTCAACACATCAGCCCAAGTTGTATCCATGTTCGTGTAAGTATCAAACAGGAACAAACACCCCTCTCTTCAAACTGCGCACAATAAATAGGCATGCAACTCCGCCCAACACACACGCGCGCGCGCACCGGACAGGAGATCAGCCGAGTTCCAAAAGTCTCCACGGATAACTACGGAGCACGTGTAGCAGCTATACCGCAGAGAAGACAAGTCCCGCGTCCTGAACTTCACTCACTAACTCTCAACATTTGTCCTCAAACGATAAGTCACTTTTTGGCTTATTCCACCTTTCGCATTGTATCTATATTTATCATGGTTCACCTAACTATTATATTCATCACTATTCTGGCCAAACAGACATTTGTTAGTGCTTTTTACCTTCTGTTAATCAAGTTAGTTACGTTACAACCAGAGCACTACCAGGCTCGTGCAAACCGGGCTCACACCGGTCGAAAATACCTGCAACTGAAAAGCAGCTTCCGAAGCCACCAAGTTTGGAAGCAGACAAGAATGGTGCACAGGCGCCTTCCCTGCAGACTTCTCAGAAATGCGCATCTCTCTCGATCAATTTAAACTGGGACCAGCCTCAGTGGAAGACTTATTCAGGACCATCGTCCACAATGTTCGCGAGGCTGACGCAATGTTCGTCCCAAAAAAACCAGCACGCGGTCGGATGGACCGTAAGCTACCTAAAAGGATTTGGCGTCTTCCGGAAAAGAGGTCTCAGCTATTTTCCAAAAAGTTGACTACAGGAGACAGAAGATGAGCTGGCATTTCGTAAAATGTGAAACCGCTGTAAGTCAGAAATCCGCCAACAGTACATTCGAAAAGAAGCCACCATTCTGGACCTCACCCGTAAAAACAAAAATGCGCTGTTTAAACACATGAGACATCGCTGCAGAAATAAGCTAACCGCGTTCTCCTTGAGGGATTGGGACAGGGAACCCAACAGTGACCCATTAGTGGTATCCGAAGTCTACAGAGAACACTATTCAGGCCTGTATTCCGCCCCAACGATCTCGTCACACCCAAACTTGTCAAGGCGTAACTACGAACGGCCTCCAACCAACTTGCTCTTCATGAAGGAGGACATTCGTCAACTCTTGCACAAGGTTAACTCATTCTGCGCATCGGGGCCAGACGAGGTCCATCCAAGGATCCTGAAGGAAACGTCGTTCACACTGGTAAAGCATTTCTACCTGGTGTTTCGTCAGTCGCTCGGCGAAGGTAACCTTCCCTCGGCCTGGAAGGAAGTGATTGTCACGCCAGGCTACAAAACCGATGACCGGCTATCGCCCGGCAGCTACAGACCTATTAGCCTCACTAGCGTACCGTACAAGGTGATGGAACGCATTCTGAATTGGGTCATCCTAGGTCGCCTCACCACCAACAACTTGATATCCCCAGTTCAACACGGATTCCTCCCAAATCGTTCTTGCGTGACGAACATGCTCGCATTTATGGACAGCTTAACCCAAGATAAAGATGAGGGAGTCATATCGGATGCCATATTTTTCAACCTCTCAAAGGCATTCGATCGAGTCCCACACGTCCAGCTGCTTCATAAACTCGCGTCTTACGGGATTCAGGGGAAAATTAGGGCGTTCCTATCTGACAGAACATTCCGAGTGAAAGTAGGCTCAACCTACACTTCTCCAGCGACGGTCTCCATTGGCGTTCCTCAAGGCTCCGTTTTGGGATGAATTCCGCTGCTGATTCACGTCAACGACCTTCAGGACGTTCCTTCAAGTGCATGTCTACTTTTCGCGGATGGCTTGAAGTCCTGAAGTTCAAATGCCAGTGCCCTACAAGTGGATGTAGACGCTGCAGAGGAGTGATCGTTGGACTAACACATTCACTTGAATGGCGAAAAGCAGGTCACGAAAAGCACATCACGAGGATAGATGCCAAAAACGATTTGGATATCTGGCTTCCTTCAAACATATACTTCTCACTGCACCATGAGAAATCGGCTCAAAAGGCATTCACCATTTCACGGATGATTCGCGCACCCTCTCCCGTATTACTCGCATGGACTTCCAAGTACTCTAAGGGGCCTACATCAGGCCGCTTCTTGAATATGCCAACCAAGTGGTCTATTCAGGACGCACGAAGGGCGTAACCCTCATTGAGCGTGTCCTACGAGTTACTATGAAAATGGTTGCCGGCCTTAAATTCGTGGACCGTGAAACGCATTTTGCGGCGTTTTGCTTATTGCCCCTGGAGTACCGTCGCCTCCGAGGAGACCTAATACTTACTTACACCCTGTTTGAACAAGGTTTGGCCAACAGGTTTTTCACCGTTGACCCAGCCAACGCACGGCGGAGAAATGGTAACAAGCCTTCATCATCAGCCTTTCATCAGGCAACATTTTTTCGCATTTTGGTTGGTTTGTGTGGGTATTAACCTTCTTCCGACGGTCGTCTAGAACCCAGTTCTAAGCACTATTAGGGGCTTTTTATGGGAGTCCTCGCGCTGGTAAGCTTATTGCCCCGCGCTGAGAACTTGAAGAGCAGTGCTACACCATTTTTTCGCTTGTGCCTTTCAGTGAACGGAAGCCTCTGAACGACAAGAGCAAAACCGACCCGGGAAACTTGGCCGAAATCCTCGATCCCGTGTATCAATCCATGAACCCCATGAATCCGTGAACACAAGCCTCGTTGAATAGTTAAAAACCCAGAATAATTGTCCTAGCTAGAAATTCAGGTAATATGCTGTTGTTGAGAATTGACTATACTGTTTTTTGCTACCGTGTACAAATGTACCGTTGACACGCTTACTCTATCCACTTGGGTACTCCTGGCGCTGAAGACTTCGAACTGACCTTGATCGTTTTAGTGCAGCAGCTCTGGTAAGAATGTAATCAACACTTTTTCAAAATTAACCAGAGAGGAAAATGGCATGCTGTATCCATAAGATTTTACTTATCCTTCCCACTATGTTGGCCACACTTTCACAAGTTACTGAAACATGTGAGTTCTTGACGTGTTTCAGTTGTATTTTTTTGCTTGTATAACTGAACGAATATCGATATTCGTGGTACCACCGTGGCGTGTTTACTGGGTCCGTACAAAGCGAGTAATCGCTGGTTTTCCCGAAACGTTTCGGGTTTTCCAGAAAAGTCAAGTGCTCAGGCGTACTTGGTTTGAGTTTCCCTTCTTTTAGCTCTATTTTGAGAGACAATAACTGCCTTATTACGGAACACTTCGACTTTGTTTTCTACTGCAGTAAAATTCCTATAGATTCACAATATATTTTTCCTAGATTCTTTCAAGGAAGAGAAAACGTTACAACTTCAGGGATCCTGACGAACTGTGAAGCCACTGATGCAGGCTGAATCAGCCGAAAATGCAGCAAACCTATAGGTTTGATATATATATCATGGAGATCGTGCTACGAGGAATTTGTTTAGCAAGTCTACAATGAGTTGACTAAGTCTGCGCACTAACAGGAAGCCAAAGGTTCATGAACCCGGTATGATGGGGTGCCTGACTGCAAGCGAGAACAACTGTCCGGCCCTTGCTTTGCACAGTTTCTTTTCTGACTAGTATTCAACCCATTGCTATCAAGTAGCTCAAGTTCAGCTGCGGTCTATCCTTCTGCAACAAGACAGTCAAATTAAAAATCAAACGCTTGTTACATGAGACCTAGTGTCATTTATTCTGCATCAATCCCAACACGACGGACTTCCGCTAACACTAGAAGCTCAAATAAACCCTTGTCCTGTTCAACGCGTCTACAAAGTTTCCGTCTTCTCACACCATAAGAAACGTTGAATACTGCATAGGGATATCAGACGAATGTAATCAATACTAACTAAACTATCCGGACAGAGGTTACCCCTTCTCATAAAACTACTCTCGTCTCCCGTTCTAACACGTTGGCCGCCTGGTCCAAATTCGGCCCACACCAACTTAAATCTATCCGACGAAAACCGGCCAACTAAGACATCAGTATCACAGAGGAGCTTGAAGAAGCATCCGGATGCTCAATGTTTTCTGAGCAGACATACAAGGGCAATTTTCAATCTTACTATCCTCTCAAAAAGGCTGAAAAGAAGGTCACTGGACCTACCTATGTCAACAAGTGTGGTTTCGAATGAATTGATTGCAATGCCTGGAGGCACGAGAGTCTCGGACCTAAGTCATTATCAGAAACCTTACTACTCATAGTAACAAAGGATTTCGCTTGGAATATTAAGACGGTTCACCTCTTGGCTTACCGCCTCCATGGAGTGACACCTCAAGGAAATCAGCCCGACAACATTTGAACTGAAAGAATCATAAGGGGCAAAACAGACCCATGGCTAGCAAGACCGTAGAGTTTTCTCTGTCCACGGAGATCTGGAGCAGAAAACCTTAACAACACAGCCAACTACCTACATGACAGCAGTGAATTGAATTATGCGCAGGAACAATTTAGAGGAAACCATGTCCTCACTGCCAGGACGACACTTTTACTAGCGTTTGTCAGCCACAGGGAAATCGGACCACGAATACTCAAGGCCACAGTAATGTCTTTTCGAATTGCCACCAAATGTTTTGGTGTCTGGCACAACTACCGCCAATCTGTGCGCGCTGAGCTCCATCTCACTCTAGCAAAAATGCCTCTAGCCTCAGTGAAGGCGATTCACAGACACATTTACGCAGGTCAGGGTTGGTTTATTCAACCAAATGAGTCAGCCCACAGTGAATACAAAGCAGCCAAATATTTCCAGCGGCCGGTCTAGGTTCGGCCGCTCCTTCTCATCCTCTGTCCAAAACTTACTTCTAATTTAAGTCCTTATCTTTAGATTCCTTATTTGCCGCGACACAAACGCTCTAGGGCATTGCAGAAATTGTGTCAAACTAAAGATAAGGTAATCGTTCAGGTGTAATACCCTTTAGATGCCTAGCCGCCATGCCATCCAAAGGAACCGCAAATGCTGGGATAATGCCAGGTTGCCCAAGCCTGGACAAAGGAAGTCGAGAGGGCGAGATAGAATTCGAACCATGGACCTTTCGGTCAGTAAATTCGCGCTCTAACCACTGAGCCATCTCGCCCCATTGTACAAACGTATCTACTGCTGCCAACAAACTCCATAAAATATCATCGTTATAAAGGAATAATGGCCCGCATTGGAGTCCCATAAAGCCACAGCATTTCCTTCAATCCTCTCATTGAATAAGCAAGACCCACGGTCAAGATGGGGCAACATAGCCTTATACCGCAACCGTACTTCCTCATGCAAACTCAATGCTCTTTTACTCCTTCCGTTTGAAAAGTTTCTGCTCCACAGACTTTTCTTGGACAGCAAAATGCATTTTCTAGTGGCATCTATTTACCGTATTTCTATTAATTTCTACGCTTTAGGCAGGAAAGTACTCAATACTCCTTGCAATGAAACACTTTTCGGCCATCTCCATGTTTTCATCATGTGAAATTTAACAACTCATTCTTCACGGACGGTATTTCTGTCGGCATTGTTTTTAAGGGAAGCTTGCTGAACCTTATGTATTGTAACTTATTTTACAACCATACCTAGCAGGTGAA
>SJOL01005577.1:0-279037 GCA_004794785.1 Opisthorchis felineus
GCACCTGAAGAAGTGTAAAGATCTGGTCGAAGAAACCCCTAATAAGCCGGAATCCCGCTTGATGCTGCCGAGTCAGTGTTTCACGAGCCACCGTAAGGCGACGAAGCACGAGTGACGCCAGCAGTCTCGTTACGACCGGGGTGAAGCTGATCCTCCTGTGGTTGCCAAACTCACTACGAGCCTCTTTTCCGAAAATGGGCACTATCATCGACTCTCTCCAGTTGCCTGGGACAGACTCCTTTTCCTAAATGCAAGCAAACAGATCAGACAAGCGCTGACTGAGGACTTTAACCCCATCTTTGGACAATGCGGTTGGGGGGTCATCCGGACCAGAAGCTCGGTGGCGCTTCAGAGAACATATGCAGCCATAAACCTCCAAATCCGTAGGCAGTTCCGCGTTCACTGTCCAGGGTTCTGTCACTATGCAAACAGGTGGAAATCTCCTCCCAGTATGAGTTCAAATCTGATGGTGGAGCCTTTGGGAGAGACTTCTTGAAGACGATTCTGGTAAGTTCGACCAACATCCAAATCTGCCAGCCTCTCGTTTGCTAAGCGACTTGCCTGCACCTTAAGTGGCCCTGGGAAACGTAAGGAGAAGCGACACCAGACGAGCTCGTGGTCGGAATCCGCAAATTTGTTCCAAAATAACCGGCGGTCAGTTGTTGACCTGCGCCATCTGTAACTGATGGCAATTTAGGCGATTTGAGTTTGTGACCGGCATGCCGTTGGGGGACACCGTGTGTCCAGACGGTTTCGGCTATTTTGGAAGCACACAGCTGAAGCGATCGTACCCCATTGTCCGTACGTACAGAGTCTAATACGTGTCGACCTCCTAATTGAGTCCCAGACACGCTAAGCCTGCCCACTTGTGCATCCATAACTCTCGCAACTACCACCATATCTGGGCTTTATGCCCGCCGCAGCAGAGCACTCAGGGCGTCATAAAACCTGTCTTTGACGGCGTTGGAGCTACAGTCAGTTGGGGCGTAGGCAGACAGGATGAACAGACATCTCCCAAATTCCCCCTTATATGATACCTTCAAATACGTTGCCAGACTAACCACACAGAGGCGACTATCAACAAATATCCATCGAAACAAAAATATTTCTGCCTGGTGATTCAGGATGATACCAACCCCTGCACATCCGCCGCAGCAGCCTCTGGATCACCAGAAGTGCGCAGTCGGAAGCGAGCGGAGCATGTGGTGTTTTGTACCTTTCTTTTGCTTTCATTATAACGTTACGTATTTCAACAATTTAATAAACGATTTTTGTTTGAATACGCAAAACCACAAAAACGCGCATTTGTACAAATTATATACAATACAGGCGTGGTCGCATTCTCCGATTTTCTCTTCTCACTTCACTCGCGCTTACAGCGATCATTCGCGAGCTTCATGTGCTAACTCTGGTATCAAAACATTTCGGACTGTCTTCGGAGTTTATTGTATATGAGAGCTTCCCGGAAAGAAGACCCCTGGACATCCACGATCGGATTATTATTTATTCACTGGCCTGGGCCAACGACGAACTATTTTAAAAAGAACAATTCTTAGTGGGTCTGTTCCATTCGACCCTTTTTATTAGTGTGTACTCGATTCAGAGTACTTATAGTTATTTCTTTGCCACACACTTCCTAAAGTAGTTTTTCGGGTACCCAGACCACTACAAGCATGATAGGGCGGTTGGCTCAATCATTGTGCCTGAATTCTTGTTTTTGAGACACAGAAAACATCATTTCCTAGCGGGTCTTATGTTAGAGCAAGAGCAGCTTGTTGTCCTGCATACCTCGGAGTGCGGATATTGAAGGCGGCCAGATAAACTGGCTGTAGGGGCCTGAACATTGACTTAGAGATACTTGAGGATATCGGCGCCATGTGACCAGAAGAGGCTGCACGCAAAACCGATGCAAGATGAACGGATTTATCAGTCCAAAGTGCCGTGACTACAAGGGGAGAGTTATTAAAGGAGTGCAGTGTTCAGATATGCTGTACTGTCGTGCAACTCTGTGTCGGTCCTTGGCTTCCTGCTCCGCCCACTGTGGTATATCAATAGGCACGGTGGCTTAAGGCAGCCCTTTATGGAGACAAAGGAAGATTATTACAACTGTATTTATAGGGTAGTCACAGAATGCTCCACAAGGTCGTGCTAGAATCTCCGTGAGGGGGCGAGAAGCGTCGAGCCAAAGATGCTCGTTCCAGATTGGCTGGCATTCTGACCAATCAAGGCATGCCTTCGTTTGGTCCTTAGCCGCACGTGACACATCCGTCCAATTGGCGTGCTTTTCGGTTATTAGGGATGGCTGGCCTCCAGACACCTCCATCTTGATAAGGCCGTTCAACCGACCGGGGCGGTGATCTCAGCTGTGACGACTCATGGAGGTGCTGTCGCATGTCGGTCCGTCCCTGGGGCTGTGAGCATGCCGATCTGGGATCTGGCGCCCTCCACTTCTGAGGTATATCATGGCTGTCTGGTGTCCCATGAGACTTTGTTTCCTTACGGAGCCGCAGTATGTTGTCTGAAGTTGGTTCCCTTGGCGTGGCCGTATGCTCTGATTTGTGCCTCGTGTTTGACGTAGCGTTCGACCCCGCGTCCACCGTGGAGAGCATTTCCCATATCCTCGAATCAGTATCTGGCCTCTGTGTGACTGTCGTGGCGTCCCTTCTGCCGGCCCCCTTTCCCGACTTTCCGGATAGCAGTAGAACGATCCGCATGAACCTGGGACTGAAAACTGAAGGGTTCGGACCGTGGGTAAAACGTTGCAGGCTGCCGACAGGAATCACCGAATTGGACTGAAGTGAGAGGGCTACGGGTGCCGGACTCCAGGAGCTGAATAGCTGCTGCGTCGTTTATGTTCCCTCTGGTCTCCGGTTTGGCTGTTACTGTGGCGACCACAAGATCATCAGGATGTGGTGTTCCCGTGAACGAATTGCAGCCATTTGCTTCTGTTTCGTTACAAACGGCATTGAGGGGTTGGTCCAAGAGTTAGAGCTCCTTAATCTAACCCAGGCCCAAGAGATCAAGGCCTATATAGTTCGTGAGGTAGCAAGTGCCATTGAGTTGAATCACCTTGAACATACGGAACAGTTCAGCTTCCCGGCTAGTTTGAGGCTTCCACCAGATGCATTACGGACGGTGCACTGTGTGTTCCACTGGTGGCCTTCTAATTACATCCCAGATTCGTTTTGAAATCAGAGTGAGACCAGAACCTGTATCAAGTTGGAGGGTAACTGGTGTGCCATCGGTACATACTGTGACGAAGTTACGTCGACCGGGTGATTTCATCCTGAATTTGGTGGCCATGGCCCTTGTCTGCGTCCTTTTGTCGGGTCGGTGCTCGCGCGAGCTCCTGAAGTTGACTCTGCAGTACTCTTCTTTCTGGTCCTTTCGGCTGCACTTGCTGCACCTGTGGTTCCGGTAGGAACAGTGGCGTGAATAATGGCATTCTTCAAAAAAAACAACAGGGTGTGAGTGGTTTTCTTGGAGTTCATTTGGAATTTGATTGCCTTTTGGAATTTACTTTGCGTACCATATCAGGCTGCGAGAATGTGGAATGTCCAATCATTGCAGCATCAGCCTTGAGATTGATAAGATGCTGGCACTTGGTGGTAAGTTTCTGAAGCGTCAACTCTGTATCCTGTTCAATTCGATTCAGTAGCCGGGTCCGAATATCAGGCATCATGTGGCGATTGAAGACCAGCCACGAAGATGAGACACTTGAATTGATCCTCGGTCATAGTGCTGAGCTGAAAATGCTCGCATTCTCTGTTGACCACACCGGCATAAGTGATGAACTCTTCAGTATTCCCTTTGGTAATCTTGAGACACTGATAACTGATATTGAACAAGGAACTCTGCTCACAGAATATTTGGGCCAGGATTTTGACAGTATGTGAAAGTGAAAGAAGGGGGCATCAGCAGTAGCTTGTTTTCGCTTACCCGCCCGGCTGTGTTCAGCGAGTAAGGAGACCCGGCTAGTGTCACCACGCGGCGGCCGATGTGGCATGAGTTTATTGTTAGACGTAGATGTCATGTTTTTACCTAGACAGGAGGAGGATTAGGGTCCTCAACCAAAGCCTTTGGCTCAAAAGCCCAACCGCAAGGCAGCGGTGTTTGGCGGGAAGTGCAAATGCATTACCATTTCTACGGAACAAGTTGCCACATGTTCCAACCCCCAACCTGGAGGACAAGGAGACTGTGTTCCTCAGACCTCTAACCATTGACCAACCTGTATGAGAGACTCTGTGAGTGTCGCGGGGACCTCCCAGTAGCTACATGGGTCGCTGAGGTGCGCAAGCCCTCACACCACGGTAAGGTCTAGTCTCTTCGTGACGGGAGCAAGCGTGCTAAGGGGAACAGATTCGTCAACTGGGCCGAACGCGCTCTTGAAATCCGAGAACACCAAATTTGTGGGTCGTTTGTACTTATGGTGTAGTTGTAGCTTCTGACGGAGTGTGATGATTTGGTCAACGCCACCTCTACCAGGTCGAAATCCTATTTGCTGCTCTCGAGTCAGTGTTCAATGGCCCACCGTAAGACGGCGAACGATAAGTGATATCAAGAGTCTCATCACCACTTGAGTCAAGCTGATCCCTTTGATTACCTTTTTCAAAACGGACGCTTACCGATTCTCCCAAGTTTTCTGGGACAGTCTTCTTTTCGCAAATGGAGGCAAATAGCTCAGACAGGTGGTGACTGAGAACTTCACCCCAATCCGGACCAGGAGCTCGGTGGCACTCGAGAGAAAATATCTATTCATAAACCCCCGAAGCCGCGGAAAGTTCCAGCTTCACCGTTCAGGATTCTGGTATAGTTTGGCAGTCCGACTAAATGGAAGAAGGTGGCCACGAAAATCGTTCTTCAAAGGGCTCAGTTCGGCTATCAGGGCATCCTTTATTGGAGATGGTCGCACTAGTTTGACCCTTGATGGTTTCGCTCACGGGTAGTTTCCGAGAGCCGGTTGCAGGGATCAATCGAAGTAATCTTCTGACGTTCCAGGCATTCTTCACCTCAGCCTTTTCCTCAGCCTTCCGTCTTCACCAGGCTTCACGATTGACGCACACGCTGAGTGTCATGTGCTATTTGATAATTCGGGCTAAATTGTGTTCGGGACCTGTGGCAACATTCCTCGAAGATTCAAGTAACGGAAATGTCCCGTCGGGTATAGAGCGCTTGAACGGACCTAGTAGCGCCGTGCCACTGGCAGAACTCGCTGCACTGTGCAATGACCTAGCGATCTCGCTCCACTGCGAATCGACATCCGACGTGGGGTAGTTGGAAGAGTCCAGAAGATGGTTCTGATGGGTTCTTTTAAATTCGGGATCTGCTAGCCCATCCGTTACTAAGTCTCCCCTCCGCCCCCTTAAATGACCATGGAAAGCGGAGAGAAGTGACTCCGGATGTGTGTATGGTCAGAATCCACCCCAGTTTTTTAAAACGAGTGGCAGTTAGTCACTGATCCGCGGCATCGGTAACTTGTGACGATGTGATCAATTTGGGTCCGCGGTGGGCACGTCCTCCGCGGCTGAAGGACGTCATGTGACCAGACGACTACTGTTATTTCGGAAGTTAGCAGTGCACAAAAGCAGTCTGCGATCAGCCGAAGCAGTCGGTCGTCATTGTCTGTGCGCACCGAGTCCAATTCAAGTCAACCACCCGATGAGTCTCAGATGCGCTATGTTTGCCCCCTTGTGCATTCAAGCCTCCAGAAACCATCACGACATCTTAGGTTTTAGCCCACCTTAACGGGGCACTGAAGGCGTTATAAAAGTTGTCTTTGATGGTGTCAGGGCTAAAGTCATTTGGGACGTAAGCAGAACCCTCCCACTTGTGAGGGTTCCTCACGGACGCCGCCGGGCAAGCCGCACAGAGGCGAGTACCAACGGGTACCCGTTTGAACAAGGATTCTTCAAGCTGTTGACTTAGGACGATGCCGACCCATGCATATCATGCCTATGGATCGCCAGAAGTGCGCAGACGGAAGTGAGTGGAAAGTGGCGAGACCGTTATCTCAACCACTTATGTTTGCATGTTAATTTCTTGTCTCTGATACGCAGTACACATCAATGTCAAGTGAATCCATTGTGGAAGCAAGACCAGCTTGTCGTCTTGTTTGCTTCATAGTGCGAACAATAAAAGCAGTCAGACAAACTGGGCGTCGAGACGTGAAGATTGATTTCGAGATGCCTGAGGCTGTCGGTGCCGGTGACCCGCAGGTGTTGTGTCCAAGACCGATGCAAGTGGAACAGGATCGTCACTCCTAACGGATGGGTCTGCAAGGAGAGTTCTGTTAATAGGATTGGGGATGGAAAAGGGAAAAGCCTATGGAGAAGGAAAAAGGGGACGTCAGCAGTAGCTTGTTTTTGCTTACCCACCATGCTGGATGCAGCAATTAAGGCGACTCGGCTGACGACACCAGGCGACGGTCGATGTGAGAATTACGGCTGTACGCTGTTGTACTGCCAGGGTGTCACACTTAGACAGGAGGACGAATAGGGTCTTCAATCAAAGCCTGTGGTCCAAAAACCTGATGGCAGCGGTATTTAACGAAAAAACCCAGTGTCGCCACACATGTTCCAATCTCCAACCTGGTGGATCAGGAGACTGTTGGTCAGACCTCTAACCATTGACCAACCTGGTACGAGAGGCTGCGAGTGTCGCACGGATACCCTCCAGTACAGCTCAGTGGGTCAAGGAGACACATCAACCGTCGCACCACGGCAAGGTTCAGTCTCTTCGTTACATACAGTACGAATGACACTATCGTGGCCTTTATTCTGTCCTTGGTGGACAAGCTGACGTCCTTTCGTCGCGGAAGCTACTTGCACCTTTGGAAACAATTGGTATCTGCAACATGGGAGTTTTATTGAGACGAGTCATAAGGATTGTACAGCAATCCTACTCCAGCACCCAAAATTGATCTCAATGATGACGATAACGGCATTTTGTGTATTTTGTCCCTGTCAAACAATGTCCTTCTTTTGGTTTTGACAAAAGACTTAACTAAATATGCTGCCCTGCTTTTATTCTAAAATGTATTCAAGATATCGGAGTATTTTTGTTTAGACAGCACTACTACAGACTTGATGGAAACTTTTCGACTGCCTTTTTTTTACGGTTTCGCCCTTCTTGCGGCTCATCAAACACTCCTAGTCCCTGAATTTCCATCGGCCTCATTACATAGGAGAACATTAATTGGTATGTAAGTGGAGATATCTACTCAATTTCAGTTTACTTGCTTATGAGTGTAAGTGATGTCAAGTCGGGGATTTCGCCTCCCTGATGAGTCTCGAGAAGAGTGAAGCCCGTAGTTAGCCTCTGATTAGTTTTTATTGGCCTTGTAAGTAGTATTATGTCGCGTTCTACTCTTTTCCCTATCCGTTAAGCTGTGACGTTCGTTCGGTGCATGGTTACCGTTCCACCGAAGAGAAGCACGAGGACTGATATAATTCAGGTCACTGACGCCTAGACATAGTCGGTCCGAGGTTCGAACTACGGACTTTCCGGTCACTAGCTGCAGTTCTAACTCTCAAGTTGCCCAAGGCTCGTTCTGTCTGTATTTTTTTCATTTTGGACTTCGTTGTGCTAGTTTCCGTCACCGTCAACAGCTCACGCTTTTGTCCGGGGGAGGTACCATCGCCCAATCCGTAGAGGTCTTCATGTCGTTCGCTTTCCCAACCCGTTGGTTGGGTCGTCCACCTTCAAGTAGCTACAACAATGCATCATTAAATGACGGGCGCATTGGTGGACTGAAACTACCGTCCGTTTAGTGATAGAGTGATGTGCTCTTTCTGCCCGTTGCTCACGGGTTTTCCTAATGTTTGAGCCTACCCTTTCCTGTGATTTCACGCTGATGTGATAAAAAGATCACGAACTCCCTATTCCATTGTGAGGTCAAGTGATTTTGGTGTTAACGCCTGCATGGGAGTTCCCTGTTAATGACTCACTACCCCCCTAGGAGTCAACCGTAAAATGAGGTTAAGTAAGTGTCAGAATGTGGCATTATCGTCACTTTTTTCGAAGTTGACTGCAGTGATAGTGCTGATAAATGACTCGCTGCGTCTTCTCCGTTCCAGATTTCCCCGATTCTGTCTGCATCTATGTTCATTTTGGCAAAGTTAAAGGATACAGTAGTTATTCAACCGAAATACTTTGGTACTGATCTGAAGGAAACCATCGAACACGAGCTGAATGCGCGGTTCGCGAACAAGGTGAGCTTTATTTGTACGCGCTGGTGAATTGAATTGTGTTTGCACTGCCGTTGCGTTTTATGCCCGAAACCTACCAGATGAAAATTCCCGCTATGTGGAGGGAAGGAAAACTATGTTTACAGCGGAAAGCCTCATCATTTACCGCAGTCACTAAAAAGGGCACGCGAACACTACAAATCATCACACCACACATTCAGCTAGGCTTGGCTTCACAGACGCTCCTCGGTCTTGCGTTACGCAGGCTCAGGGAGCATAGAAAGGGGAAGCCCACTAAGCATCCAGCTGTTTTTCGCCTTGTAAGGTGGTCGTCTTCCTTGCTTGTTGGTCTGTTCGCCAAGCTTGGCAGTTGGACTGCAAACGTTTCGTCCTCAATCGAGGTGACATCCACACTGCACTGACGATGCCTCCTCGAACAGGCCGACAAGCAAGTAGCGTACCCGAGCTACCCACATTCCGCAACATCACCGGTCGTCTTCCTTGATTGAAGGCTGCCTTCCACTTCACTGGCCATCAAACACGGTGGCAACGGCCGTCGAGAAGGAGTATCCCTCATAGACTCCTTTCCTGAAGGCTCCGCGCTATATCTCCTTCGGATGAGTAGAGCCCCGTGGTAAGCCTCTACCTAAGATCACCATATACAGTAGTTTTGTCACATTCCACTATAGTATCGTTAAGTTTGGTCCCAAGGGTGATACTGCTCTATAATCACCCTGCTCTGCAATTCCTCTCGATTGCAGATCGTTTTGGTGTAGCTCGACCGAAAGGCACTTCACCATATCGAATGACAGCGGCCATCGATTTTGGCTAGAATTCCGCAACGTGCTTTCACTAAGCGTTTGCGAACCGTTGGCTGATTTCACCACATTATAACCTGCCTTATGTCCTCTCGATCATGAAGGACGACGGCTGAACATTACGGACGCCTTTGCATTCAACTTTGGGACAACTGTTCCATTTTTGAGGATAACTCACGTTATTCTCTCGTTGGCCTTGTAATCAGTAATTAATACGCCACGCTGTGAATTCATTTTATTTGCCAACAGCCTCAAGGAACCCGTCTGCAGTTTGACATTAAAATCCATGATCCAAGGCCCGAGATAGCTCAGTGATTAAAGCACCAGCTTACGGACCGGAAGGTCCGTGGTCCGAACCCAACCTCAGCATCGCGACTGCTCCTGTCTAGACTTGGGCAATTTGGCAGTATCCCAGCCCTCGTGCCTCCTTCCGTTGGCATAGCAGCTAGGCACCGGAAAGGTGCTACGGCTTAACGATGGTCCTTTATGGTGGAACGTATGTTCACTTATTCAGAACGACTTTTCTGGAACCCTCTCCGGTCATACACAGCTTTTTTCCTCTAATTATCCTTCATACGCCAAAATCCTAACCATCATATCACACTTCTAACTTGGTTGGAAAAATGTTATTATTTCGCATTACGAACTTGATCATCCTTCTGATCCACCTCCTCGTATTTCCACGAAATTTGTCGACGTAACTTCTGGATATTATGAAAAGTTTGCAATAGTCCCATGCACTAAACGTTTTTTTGCTCTCGTTTTTCAAACAATTACTCTTGGGACATGGCGTGCGCTGATATTGCAACCTGTAACACTTTGTCCTGTATTCTATTTAAGCTTGTGTACAAAGTTGGATTGTGCATCTCGCTGTGGGACCTATTGGAAGTTCAAGAAAGCTTCATATCTGATGTGGACGGTGCCTATCATACTGCAGGTAAGATTCCAGTAGGTAATGTACCTTATCTAGCCATTGTTTATTTGGTCCTATTTTAGTAACTTTTCGTTTCGTCTGCTTTCGACCGGCAATTGGTGAGGTTCTCTTGGGTACGGTAAAATCATGCTCGAAAAGCGGAATTCGTGTGTCGCTGAATTTTTTCGACGAGGTTTATATTCCAGTGGACAAATTACGCCATCCTTCGAAATTGTAAATCTTGAGTTTCACCTACTAAACCCTCTGTTCCCCTCCAGTGATTATGAACAAAGTTCGTGGATATGGGAATATGATTACGAGGGGGAGACGGCAGAATTACGGATAGATAAGAACGACACAATCCGGTATGCGTCATATATACAACACACTTTGTGTGTGGAATTCTCTTCATATCACTCGCGATTGCTGACACTCTTATCTTTCTTTCCTGGTGTGATCTGAACAACCAGCGTAATTCCTCTGTCGGCGTTCGAGACATGAACCAACTGCATTTATTGCTCCAATGTGGATATGTTCGCCCATAAACTCGTGACACTTCGCGCCGGTGTGGTAACGGTATACGCGCTTGTTTCGCGCGTCAGTTCATAAACCAGCAAAGCCAACGACATGTACTAATGACGTCGCTCTTGTAAGACCGAAACTCGAATATTGAATTTTTCTTGGTGTTGTAACATACAGTGTTCATGATGGGATAGGAATAAGATAGTGCCTCGTTGCTCTTGGCTTAAGCTATCGCTGTCAGGGTCAACTTGGTTTCATTTCCCACTGTTTTCACCTCCTGCTCATTCTGGACACTTGGCACATGAGAAGCTTAACCAGGGTATATGGCCGTTTTCATATGGAACTCAGCGGATTATGAACGTCTGCTTGATAGGGATTGTCCATGTAAACGCTCACAGCCGTCTTCTGTGTGTTCGTATCTACTGTGCATATTGCTCCCCCCGCAAGAAGATGCTGCAGTAACGATGCGAAGTTGCGCAGTCCTAAAGCTATTCACTTTGTACTAAATAGCCTGCCTCCAAGGGTAAAGGCGCCTCCAACAAGGGGACGGCCTGTTACTAGAGGCCGGAAAGTTCTGTATGTTTATGCCTTACCCTAAGGAAAATCACACCTTTTGACAACTCTAGCACAGGTGAATTGGGAAGCGGGTGTTAGTAACAGGTATTCTTCTAAAAGCCTTTTATGGTAGCGCCCGCTGGTGCCACTGAATCAAGGCAATGGTGCATTTTAGTTTACCATTTATAAAGTGCAACCGTTTAAGGCAGGAACCAGCCAGTCTTTTTGACTGACTAACGGGAGACATTGAAGAACGCCTGGACATGACTAAAAAGTGTAGCAGGTGTTGTCAAGTATTGTTTTTTGTCTTCAAGTAACGGTATCATCGTTCTTGTTGGTTCACGCAGCCTGGAAGAGTGGAGAGCAGTCCGTTTTGAAAGCTAAAATCAACCTAGTAGTAGCGTAGACTAAAGTCATTCCTTATTTTCACTGATTTTATCTCCAGCTGCATTGTTGTGCCTGACCTGAACCGCTAGAGGTTTCCGTCCCTCATAAAAGAATGAGAATGTGAGACGGTACATTCCACTGACTTCCGGTGTAGCATCCACCTCGTTATCCAGCAGGCCTGATCTGGAACAAAAAGCGCAGGATTTTCAGTTGAATTCGGGACCACACCTTCAGTATCATCGGGTCGCCAGTTTGAAAACAATAGAAAAGGAATAAATTCTAATTTATGGTTACCGTAGAGTCCTCTCGGAACCGACATGCAGCTACGAAGCATGGGTTTTCATAAACTACTTATGAATGGCCCATTTTAACTCTGCTCCAGTCCCTCTTTTTATATAGGCTACAACATTTCATTACTCTCAAGTTGCTTTTATCACGCCCAGATTTATCGTCTACCAAGGCAGTAGGCATGAACTTTGTACGACGTTTTATCTCGCGGCTCCATTCCACTCCGAGTCTACGTGTCCACGGCAGCTGTGTCCGTTTCCTCTTATGCTAACCTAGCGCCATCTAGCGCCAGACCGTTACGTCTTCAGGTCATTCGTTCGCCTTTTTTGGGGGAGGGAGGGGGGTCGGGTGGTTGGAGCAACCAGGCACAAAGCAACAACGACTAGGACTTGAACCTGCACTTGCGAGCACCCGTACCATTGGGACGCCATTGCGTCAGATCACCACAATCAAGTGGCTATCCATTAATGTATTATCCGTTTCTTGGGCCTGGTAACAGTTCCTGCCTTGTACAATCTCCCACCCAATTCAAACTTTTAGTTACTGGCACACGTGCGTGTGTCCGGTTAACCGCCACTGCTTTTTCTACTACCCCGCAATTCCACTTACTTTCACTGCCGATTTGAGTGTCGTTTTTAATAACACGACTCGTATTCCTCTGTTAGCTTATAATTTACCCACTGCCCTCTGCTGAATACGCCTCTTGCACTATTTCCTAGTTCGATTTTAGGTTGCCACTTTTCTGCCGCTCCGGTTCTCGTATGGTCATTGACCCACCATTCAATACAAGACTCTGCTGTACATTGGTGTTATTGAAATAGAGAGTCGTGAACCCGGAGGCGCCGCTATTTACCGACACTCCTCTGGGATACGTAAAGCCGCCTCGAATCCTACAGTTACCATACTTCCGTCCTATTTTTTCACTCTTGTTTGACCTGTCTGCCACCCGTTCCCACAACACGTTTCGACTACTGTGGAGGAAAAGTGGGAAATCAAGTGTACTTAACGAGTGGTTAGTTTATGATCAATGCCACCCATACCATCAACACCTCAAGCGAAAAGTGATGCAAAGGATTCTTTGAGCTAACAGGCTGGTTTCAACTACGTTTCTTGTCCCCTATTTCCTGCTTCTTTGCTACCTTACAAACCAACGGCATTTTGTTCAACTATCGCCCACAGTTTTCGAGTGGTTGAAGAAATCTGGCAAGATCCAAATCCAGATGGATCTCAAACACTTCCTGGCGCTACCCAAGAGCCTTCCAAAGTCGCAGATTCCCTAAACGAAGACCAGTTTTCCCACAATGTCGCCTACACAATAATCGTACGTCGATCGCCTCTCTCCCTCTCATGTTGCCTACGATGTATCATGTTTGCCTTCTCTTTTGCACTCTCTACCATCTATACAGTTGACATTGTGTTTTATCATCTACAGAATTAGATTTACCTTTTTAATTCTACAGGAACTGTACTCATAACCACTGGGTACAGTTTGGTTTTCATTAGAACATAAGGTTAGTAGGAACTCGGGGACTGCGCCTATCAGGTGAGCCCCAAGAAAGACGAATCCGGTGGTGCGTTCTCAAGACTTTTCAACAGCCTTATGAGTAGCGTGTTCTGTCGAGAAAATATAATTCGGCATCTCAACTGTAACGTGGGGCGGCGTTTGTGCAGCACATTCAGTTGAGGAATATCAAAGGGCAGAGATTCAACTGCATCCGTCACTAACACTGACGAAGCATCTTGTTTAATGAGGAGCATCACTGGACAACGTAAGCGTGGAATCTAGAGCATCTGGACTCTAGTGGATAAGGAGAATAGTGACAGGGGTCAAAGGCGGACAGCACTTGTTGCCAAGGCGCAAACAGCACAGTAGTGACACTAATGTTGCATGAGACAAGACTAGGAAAACAAGTAGACCTATTCGAAGCTGGAGCCGGATAAACCTGGACAGTAGTTTCAAAAGACGGTCGACGGGAACACGGTCAAAATTGCCCCATCCAGAAGCTTGCTGTCAAGAATTGTCGGTAAACCAAATTTTATCAATCCAAGAATGATGTCAATTCGAATCCAAGTGCAAAAGGGCGTTTCGCTAGGTTAGTGAGTCTCATTCTGGAAGTAAAAAGGCGAGTTTTATAGCTATCAAACGTCATTCAGTCAATACTCGCCAGAGACCATCTTTCCTTAGTGGAGAATTTTACTGCTTTGGTTGGCCGAGATTCAGAAGGAAGGAAATACTGGAGCCCCTTGGAATTTGATCAGTCAATGACGATGGCCAACGTGTTTTTTCTATGTGCATCTCTGGGGTTGACCATTAGCAACAAGTGATTTAATTCCGGAAAACCTCACCAGCCTCACCAAAATTGGACGCAAACATCATACTGACCACATCATTACCTGAAAAAAAGACTTCAGAAACATAATGCTTGCCGAAGTCGTGCATGATATTGAATGCAACACGTGCCACTCTTGGTACGAGCGAAGGGTCGTGTCACTCTGAGAAAACTACACCGTTGTTTAACGAAAGCACAATCTGAGACCGGATGTTGGAAAATTGAAAGATTAGATATATGTGACGAAATTTCAGGAGTGATTTCCCAAAAATGACGGAGCTAACTCTACGAGGATCAGTGAATGAAAAATGGATCAAAATGCGTGTAGCTGCACTGGAGGTAATTGGGATGAATGGTTTAGTGTGAAGGGACCGGTTTGACGAGAATCGCAATGCGATTCCGTCCATAGTTGAGCAGAGGAATGCAACTTTCAGTTGAATATTGAAGCTGTCAAGCCCTATCACCTAAGCAGAATTTCAAACCTCGGGAGACTGTCTCATGGAAAGCTTACATGAGCTGTAGAATGAGTGCTAGCTGAAGCGCAGTGAAAAAGTCCAGTCGTGCGCATACCGCTGTCTTAATGAAGAGCTTTCTGGAGCACTGGAGAAAGTTTGTGGACCACAAAACCAACTTCTGCAACTTCTCCATGGAATCTGGATCTATCAAAGGCCTAGAATGTGAAGGTAGCCTAGGTGTGTAGAAGATCCACTTCTCTACACCGCTCAACCGCCCTTCGGAAATCGAATGGGTTCAACTGGATCGAATATTGTAACGTACAGAGAAGAAACACATTGGCGGTCTTTCAACCTTGGGCAGTCTAAAAACAGCAGTTCCGGATGTGCAAGGCAGGAAAGCCTATGGAAATAGTGGATTGCCCGTCTAACTGTTCAAGCTTGATGGATAAGAACTGCAAACAATATTGCTTCATCTAATCCATTCAATATGGGAGGCTGAGAATGTTCCACGCGGATACAAGAATGCCACCATAGTGCTTCTGTTCAAACGGAAAACAAGCTGATAGAGGGTAGACAATTACCACTGAATTATACTACTATGTAGTGCTAGCAAAATCCTGGCTAGAATTCTGGTGAAACGGATGAACGTAGAGATTTTGGGTGAAATCGTTCCAGAGGAACAGTGTGGATTCCGGAGGGGACGAAGTGTCCCTGATTTCATTTTCTCAATGAGACATACAAAAGAGGTGCCACGGACGCAACCAACCAATGTATATCTTATTCCTTCACAAAGCCCTTCGATTCTGTGAACAGAGAAGCACTTTGGGTCGTACTTCGGAACAGCCAAATTTGTTAGGCTTGTCATTTTATGCACCCCCCCCCCCATCCGGGCTGAGAGTCAGTGTTCGAACTTGTGGAACTACGTCTGCGGATTTCAACATGGGCACGAGCGGTGATGAAGCAAGGCTACGTTATGCTGCTAACGTTATTCTGACCTGATCAGATCTGCACCTTCAAGCGACTCCCTTTTCCTGTTGGACGATCTCACTGCCCGGGTTGGCAGTGGTTGAGAAACCTGGAAGAAGATATCGGGTTTCATAAAGGAAACTACTCTCAAGGTTGCTGAAGACTCTTCGACAGCCCACGACCGGTTTCGCCAATCTTGGGGCTCATCAGGTAGGCGTCAACCTTATGTTCTACTTGAGCCCAAATTGGGCAGATTTCGACAAATACACTCATTTGCATATCAACTGGGTTTTCAGGGGAGACTCAACTGAATCTCTCGTTTATGATATTCTTCAACTGAATGTGCTGCACGAAGGCCGCCTCGTTTTTCAGTTGGTACGATATTCCAGATATTGCAGTATATTCCCATAAGGGAAACTACTCAAAAGGTCAGAGTTTTCAGCAACCTTGTCATTGGTAGCTGCGTATCCAAGCTCATCCTTAGAGTCAATAAACACGATTTTCCTGTTATATAACGCAGACACGCCACTTTTTTCACCCCTTATCTGTTAGCCCCCCTGCTACAAGATTTCCTCAAATAGCACGACGTGAAATAGCACAATTATATATATATCAGTCGTATACGTCCTATATCGTTTTTTATTGAATAGATGTGCATGTAGTCTCAGGAGTTGAGAACAAAGTATCTTGTGAGTTGTTGAGGGATTCATAGAACTTGTATCTACATCAGTCTTTTGAACAGTCTCGCTTCCATCTTGGTGCGGTTGATTCGGTTAGTGCATACCAAAAGGGAAGAAGGAACCACAATGTAGTGCGCATCTCTGGTCGTGCCGGGATTCGAACTCCGGATCTTTTCTATGTGAGGCAAGTGTGTTACCACTATTTCAACAGCTAATACCGAACGACTTCAAATTTTCGCTTCTGAAGAGGCAAGCGGTGTGATTGTTTGGGCACCACTGACTATCCTGGCTGGTTCGTTTAACATCTGTTGTCTAACACGATGACTGCCATTGTTCGATATAGCTCATGATAGAACCCAGTTCCGGCGTTTCAGCTGCTCTTGTTCAGGTATGGACAAGTTGACACAACCTAATTTTTTCTGCTTCCTTTGATATGGATGACAGCTTTGCGCTGTAAGGGTTGAGCCAGTGGTAATAGTTGAGCCATGTGATCTGATTTTTACTCAGCCTACCAACTCCGTTTCGTGTGCTAGATTTTCAACCTGTTTCGTTTCAATGATCTCACAGAATGAACATTTATTACTGATGGTCACTCTTGACTTTTCCATCGAAACAATTTACTAGTTGCCTTCACTTTGTCATCGTTTTCTTTTCTCTTTTAGGGATCTGTGGTTTCTGATGGTCTGGGCGTCACGTGCTGGTGGATCAGTTAGCGCATTTTTGAAATCACACCTCTTGACCTTCATGTACAGACCCACTGAAAAAAAACATTACATTTCAAATGTGACCCATTTGCTTCCTTCACTGGATCTAGTAGCTTGCAAATAATGCCCAAGTATCACATTAAGGCGGAACCACTCCTTCCCTCAGGAACAAACAGATGAGCCGTCGAAGCTGCAACTCACTAGCCATATCATTTTTCTCCCTTTAGAATGTTGGTGACTCTATATTCGTTTCTCTTATCAATTCTGACTCCGATGACGAAACTGAACCAACCTAATTTTGGCGCGTGGTTTGTAGCTGAACAACGGACAGCAAGGTGTTGTCCGTTAACGCGACCGAAAAATGAATACTCCGAGAGAGCCATCCAAAATACTGGCTGAAAGTGTATGATGCCACTTCTATACATTGGATATATTGTATGGCACATCTTCCTAATGTTCCCCTCATGCTCGATCCTGTTTCGGGGCAATCGATTTCGGGGACGTGTTGGAATGTGAAAAACTAATGAGCCGGAAGAGTAAATTGAAATACTTCCGCTCAATCCAAATAGATGAACTGATTTTCCTCGGGTCGAACGCTGTCAGTGGTCGTCCGGGGCAGCTAAGTGTTGCTTTGAGGTCTTCACTGATGAAGTTCCCCATTAATTGTCATGCTTTGTAGAACCAATAAAATGAGACGTAAGTAAAACGCATGGCAGTTCGGAATGAGACCGACAGCGCATTCTTTCCACTCATAAGAGAGAGCGCACTTATATATAATGTGTAGAACTGAAAAATCGCCAAACATCTTTATTGTTTCTACAGCTATTAGTGCTTTAGAACTAGGACTGGTGTTCGCCGTCAAACTCTCTCGTTGTGATGCATACTGATAGCCCTCTGCTGAACAAACGGGGACAATGGAACACTTTACTACTGTGAAGCACCCGCGAACTTCTGACGGGAAATGTCCGTGTTTAGTATCCATCCATCCGAACTTATTTCTTTGATTGCTCTTGTTCGAATCCGTACGACTTGTCATCAATTGTGCCTTCTACGTACTGGATAGCGGCGGTGCACGGAAAGAACGTCACTGCTGAGAAGATTGTTTTTTTGCGACATTAGTGTCATTGATGACATCGCCGTCATGTATGTGGATTTTAGAAGCTTGCTCGGCTATTCAGATTCCCTGATGGTTACTGAAAGGCACCGATGTGCGGTACAACCCGACCGATTGTGTGGACGGTTTCCAACTGCGACTTTGTATTAGCACTGCTAATTTTTAGGAGAACAATAACGAAAGGAAATTCCTAACCTCTGGAGTTATCGAGGAGGTTCTTTATTAGAAAACCATCACCCATTTCTCAAGAGTAAGAGTGTCGCAACAAAACAGCGATAGTTTCTTGATATAATACTACTTTTAAGATTGATCGAAACTCCTGGACAGTCCACTACCGGTTTTGTCTTTTTGGGGGCTCATCAATCTGGCTATATTTCTCTTGTGATGGATGAAGACTTCGCTTCACTGACATTGTGATCTGGGTCACAAATTCGTTTAAAGACCATTGGACCGCGTGGCGCGCCAGATAACCACTGTCTGTGTTACGACTGGTTGTACACATTTCATCTTTCCTGTCACGACAGCCTTGTTCTAGTGGCGTGATCGCTGGAAATCGGTCGAAGCATGCCAGAACGAACGACACGAAATGACAGGAGCTGGTCCTCGTTATTGAAGCAGTGGTTCTCCTAACCCTTGATTGTTAACCGGTGTTCAGTCGCACACCACCTTTGCTGTGCTTGGAAGTGTTAGAGTTCAAACATACCGGTAGTTAGCACGTTGCTGCCGTAAGGGTAACTGTCCATCTAAGAGAGAGGCCACCTCTCAGGAGAAACCAAAACCTCTGACGCTGTCTATTCAGAGCATCACAATTCAGGGTTTCCTTCTGGTGTTGCGTACTTCAGTCTGCTTGGCTCTCACACTAGCCACCGAGACCAACATAAAAGACGTCCTTTTCCAGGGGTGTTATTGCCTGGTGGCATAATCGGCCTGTGTTCTTTTTTAAAGAACTATCCAACTTACATACAAAGACGTCATCGCTTTTCCACATACCCACCGGGTTGTGGAGGAAACAATGTGGGGGCTGAATCAAAGAGTAAATCGTCCACTAGGTTTGTTTTAAAGTGCTCGCCGTTGAGCATCACATACCCAACTATTTTAGCTTTATTGCGAAGTCGGTGCGCTGCAGCGTGATTGCTATCGCAAGCAAAGTTGAAGGAGTTAGACGAAAACAAACGATAACTGGAGCTGCTCCGTGAGGGCGCGATGATCCCTTAAGCCAAATGCCACCGCTCCTGGAGTACTTCCGAATTAGAATAGAGGATGAAGATTAGAATAAGCCAGATCATTCGATCGTGGCACCATTTCGGTGCTGTCAATCTGACAATAGAAATATCGGAGTGGATTCTCACATTTTGGGCAAGAACTCATGTCTGAACCTTTGAGGTATCCCGAGTTTGTGTGGTATGTATGTCACAGTGTCGACTTGCTTACTTGCTATTGAGGAGAATTTGGTAACCCAGATAGCCTAGATGGTCACTGGTAAATCCGCCAAGCTGGGCAACTTGCCCGTCTGATTGCATACTACTATTTGCAAGTGTGTGATGTGTCCATCCCCACGAATGCCACGTAACCTGCAACTCTTTCGACGATCCATCACTGCCGTGCATAGCAGACCTCAGTGCGTCGCACAAAGGTGGGAGCCTATACGCGCTGTCTGATATAGTACCCTCATGAGCATCGGCTGAACATAGATGCCATTTTGTCGTACTAACGAATGGATCACCCGCGAAGTTGAGTGTACCTGCCTTTCAAGACCGGATACAGTTTTTTTAAATCAAATGAAAAATTCTATATGGAATACAGTGGGCTTTTGCCCATTATGATTTCGGTCCTTCCAATGGGCGATACTGTACAGTCTGTTTTCTGTACATATCGAAATATTTGGCCCAATAAGACCGGTTAATTTGTAGCCGGGCTTTTGTGACAAGAGGAAAAGTTGGACGGACGAACTATTTGTATTGGCGTTGTAGCATGGAATGGACAACGTTATTAAACACCCATTGTTTCTGCATACTCACTCCGCAAGATCCAGTCTACCTAAGATTGTTACATATTGCTGAAGGAAGGTGATTTTTGAACTAACCTTGGCGTCAAAATGCGTGGTGGGCTGCTGCCCTGACTGAGAGTTCTCGGGAAAATGGAGCAGTAAAATTGAAGGAGACCGGGATTTTCGTCCATCCCGAAGCAGTGTTGCTCTAATAGCCCCCAGTGAAAATACACGAATGTGTAATGTAGTTCTCCGGTCCGATGGCAGCCCTCCATCGTTTTTTTAATATCTACGACTTGATATCTACGACACTAATTATAAGGTTGCTGAGAACTGAACAACAGCAACCTTATGAAAAGTATCGCTTCAAAAAAAAATATACTACGATCTCTCGATTATCTTTGTGCAGAAAATTCAGCTATAGAATATCATAAACGACAGATTCAGTTGAGTCTCCGGTTAAAACCAAATCGATGTGCAACTGAGTGTATCTCGCGTATCTACGACTTCTTTGTATCAGCTTTCTGAAGGATGAGGGCCTTTTTGCCTAGTGAATTTGAAATCAAGGTGCTTACAGTAGAATTGGCTGTCAGCGGTTGCTCCACCTGGCAACGCAATCCAATTCGAACTAAAAGAGTCTAAGGTCCAGTTGGCGCTGAATACTTGCTACCCTGAGATCAGTAAACAATCGTCACATCATAGACTTCAAGGAGTAAACAACTTGATTTTGAGAACTGTCTACGCCCAGCTCTTGGCCTTTACACTTATTTTCTGTGGCGTCACTTTCTGTATGCTTAAACTGGTTCACTAGCATTCAGGATGTTAGTGTGTTTTTCCGGTCCGATGGATACAAACTTTCTTAGATGGCATCAGTTTTTCACCAATCACAAGAAGCATGTTTCGCTCACAAGCATTTCCTTAGCAGACTGCACATAAGTGAAAGATATCCTTCCTGTCTGCATCGTGGAGAGCCAGACGAACTGTTTTTCGGGTACCACAAATTGAGTGCTGCAAATACGTCTAAAATCTTCAAGCCCAGTTTAGTGTGAGCTTCTTGAACGTCCAGTCCAACCGCAGTTTTCAAGAACCTGTAAGTGAAGTTAGTTGTGTATTGTGATCGAGTTAAGTAATTGGATTTCGCAAATACGTGACAGGCGGGCGCTGCTGTCACAGTCTTCATTTGAAGAATGTACACAACTGACAAAGTGCGTACGACCCTGAAGGGCCGTTAAGCCTAAGTTAGCGGGTGATCCTATCGTGCAATGTGAACGTTTAGTTCATGTTTTAACAATACGAAGCTGAAGACCTGTACATTTTTAGTGAATCATGCAGGTACGCTTTGTCAAAATATTTGTAGCTCAGGGGACATCTGTCAGTTGTAAATCTGTATGGGGAACCAGAGAACTAGTTTTTCGTTGCCAGCTGAAGGATCAAATTCAGTGCGCGGTTGGTTGGGCGTTTTCTCTTTTCTCCTGGTTACTTCCTAGAAGGTTTTTAGAAGTGCACCCGGCATTTCTGACAAGACTAGCCAATTCAAGTTCAGCGTACTCGTAGTTTTATTGTCATGTTTGCGACGTGTGTTGCATCCTGTTGTGCTCTTTGTTGCGCTTGATCAGTTTGTTAAATGCCACCCTTTTAGTTCTCTTGCTTCCTTGATCCGATTGCCCCCCACCCTTGCCATTGTGTTGCTTTGTGGTCTACCTTCCTGGTGTTCAGATGGTCCATTAAACGTCTAACTCAATAGTTTCCATTCACTGCTTCATTCAGCTCTTTTGTATTGTGATATGTTCTCTTTGCGTTTGACTGGCTGATACTCTGTCCCCCGGTCATGGTAATTTCCATTAATTCATCTGATCGATCCATTCGTATTGCGCTGCGCTGTCTTCCTCGCGTCTGACCGGTTGGTTTGTATAACTTATTTTCCAGCAGTGTTGATTCCCTGTCCACTATGATCTTTCAGTTTGCTGGTTCTTATGCCGACCCTCATTGTGAGTTGTATATTCTGGTCGATCTGATTTATGCGTTGGGATTTGTTGGCGATCCTGGTTTGTTTGGACTCTTGTATGGTCTCGAATCTGACGGTTCTGGAATTCCGTCCTTGAAGCTTGGTGCACAGGCTCGATCCCAACATACTCGCTGATAGCTTGGTCAGTGAAGTACCTGGTTTCCGGAATTTCGCGTTCTTTGCTTGCCCCTCTCAGAACAAGCACGGGAGTGCTCGTCCACTCGAATTCTTTTCCTTCCTGATTTTGAGGAACAGAAACGAGTGGTAGGTGACTGTCCTTGAGTGGTTGGACTAGTTCGTTCATTCCGATTGACAGCTTCATTCTTTGTCCCGAAAGTTGCACTAAGCAAGGAGTATAGCATTAGTCTTCTCCGTTGTATCCCATTTTCCCTGCTTTTGTGTTTCCCATGGTGTACTGGATAGTTCTGAGTCTACCGTTAGATTGCATTGTGCGTTTGGTCCGGAAAGTCTGTCTTTCTTTAAAAAAAGAATCACCGGCGCGCCAAGCCATAAGACGAGTTGCACGCGCCTCCCAAAAACCAAAACACCAGTGGAACACCTGGTGGCAAATACCCTCATTAGATGTGAGGTGCTCCGCGCACTTCTCACGAGTCCATAAACGAGCCAAACTAGCTGCAACAAGCCTATTGTGGCGAGGCCTCCGGATATCGGTCCAGCGATAGCGAATCCTGCCTGGATCGCATGACAGCTGCACGTCGACTCAGGAATCCTGAGGAAAGTCCAGCAACTATGACCACTTTGTTGGCTAGACATTCGGCGAAGCGCGATCACGTTTCTTGTGGTGCCATCCCCATTCACTGGTGGGAACATTCAAAAATAGGGGCCGGGCTGAATGTAGGTTTATGATTGACCCTTTTGAACGCAGTAGTGATTCATTATGGATTGGTATTTAGGGAAAATTTACACGGAGAACTAGTTTCTTGGTGTATTTGTGGAAGAGACCTCATTTGCAGCAGTTTGCGATAGTCTGCTTTTTACGTATATCATCGTCCATCTTGATCGTAAATAACAGTATGAGGCAATTCAAGAGTGATTAATCGGTGTAACCTCGCTAATGATAAAGGTAGTAATCTGAATGCCACAGAATTAGCGGTTATTGCTCCAGTTTTAACTGGTTTCAGTCTCCTGCGACCAATGGTATTTAAATCGTCCGTTGGATGATAGACATCAAATGGATACGTGTAAGTTGTTCGGCTACCAAAATTGCACCCTAACAAGGCCTTCCAACACGCGATTGACTTCATTAGATATGGGAACCCGTATTTTTGCATGCTCTGTTTTGTCAGTGACCGCTCTAACTCTGGTTGATAATAACGGAACTATCGGTGCATCCTTCGCAGCTAACTGGTCAAAGGTAGCGTCATCTATCCGTTATTCCTGTACATTCAGACGAATCAACCTTTGACCGCAAAGTGCTGTGTGAACGAAAAACGAAAATGTGCCGCTCCTGTAAATGCGACCTAGATGGAGAAGCAATTGTTGACTTACGGTAACGGCCCACTTTTTGAGTGACACATCAGGAAGACCCAAAAAATATCTTATATTGGTAACCCAAGTCAAAAGAGCTCCGCTGTATCGCGATCTTCGCCAACTACGTCATGACAACCCACTTGGACGAGTTGGAATTACGAACAGTGTGGAACCAATTTGTCATTTACAGGTAACACGCCTTAAGTGAAGCACAAAAGAAACCTAGTCAGCGAGTAGGAACTATATGAACTGTATTCAGAAGGCCACTGCGGTCGAGAAATGGTCCAACATTCCAATCTAACCGCATGTGGCGAAAAATATGTGCTGGTACAATGGTACAATGAGTAAATATATGCTTCGTCAATCGCCCGAGAGAGGCTACCCTCCCTCGGTCTGAAGGCACTAGATCGTCCGGCCAATCTATGGATCCGGTTGCTGTTTGTTGCTCGATAACTACATACGTGGTAGCTGCAGAAGAAGATGTAACACATTGTGGAACTGTTAAATTTGTGGAGCAAGCAGTATGTACTAGCGATGTCGCGCACTTGCACTCACGACGGAATTTGTTCTTCCCGGTGTAAGTCACTCCCACTGGAGAATTACGCCACCCTTCGGACACCTACGCAAGCTTGTCTTCAACGCAAGGCTTGGATGCCTTGGTTGTCACGATGCTTGCGTTGTCGGGACATGTGAACCCAATGTTTCGGAAAATATAGTTTTATTATTAACATTTACAACAAAAGTACGGAGACATCGAATCTGCATCCAACACTCGTACCTAAAGACAAGAAAGAATGGGGAAGAATTATTAGTGGCCAGCAAAAGAATACCAACCAGAGCCCCGTTTGACAAGCTTGTGTAAAAGAAGCACATTGGTTCCCACTGCCGCACCGCATTGAGGAGGGGGTGGATTTTACTGCAGAACAAACCCACCCTCCACCCACACATCTAACAAGACATGAAAGTCAACATATATGAAAGTAATTAGGGACAAGACTTACCTTTGTTCCCCTGAGCGAATTCGCCTGCGAAACGCACTCACAAATTCGGTTGTTTGTCGCACCTGTAGCTAACGCTTGAACACCGTTCACCGGCAACAGCCACCTACTGGACTCAACCAATGGAATTAGTGACTGTTCGTGGTACTTTGCTTCCAATTGTTCATTCCTGTTGATAATGGCCTGAACACAGGTGAGCAACGAGAACGACTCAGTTTCCACTTGGTGGACCTATTAGCTGATTGGACCCGGTTGGTTGTTTCATTACCATGGGTGACAGTATGCTTCCGAACATGTTTCGCCCAGGTACTTAGGTCGGACATCCAATGCTTAATCAGGGCCCGACTAGTATTCCTGGTCCCGGCTTCTAATGCCAGTGGCATAGACCTCAACTTCACTCACTTCCCTACAGCGCACCATTCCCTTGGACCAGGCAAACAAAACTTCTTTATCCAAGGGAGTCACTTCCCTAAGCTTGTTAACCCTGACCCGGAAACTTTGTAAGACATGAATGGAACAAAAAATGACAGCAGCATTAGGCATCGCTGCCTTCAGGCTAGTTATTTGTGACCTATTCTTATCTACCACAATCGTTCGAACGACATTCAAGAGGATATCATTCGCCAAAATGTTCAACTGCAATATCATGCCACTCCTGTGACTCACTACGGATAAACGAGTAAAACACACTCCGACCAACACCATTGCAATCGGTGACTACCACACGTCACCGGTTGCAACTAACTCTGTTAGACTGATACGTTGAACCTGCTTGCACCAGATCACTGTACTTCACAAAAAAACTACGCAGCCACACAGACGTGAGTGACAGAACATTCAAACTACTATCATCACAAAAAGACACGGCCATGGGTCCAAATATGCGCAGGGCCTCTCGGACACCCTGCAGATCACAAACAGGATTGCCCAGCTTATCGCGCTGCACGCGAAAATCGTCGCCTAGCAGGTTGATTCCATAGTTTTTACGGACGTAGTCACGAAGCTCCATGGACGACTTAAAACATCTCAACAAACCAAAAACCACTTTTTCCTGCTTTTCCTCCAATCGGCGGTTGCTGGCGTACACTTCTTGCCAGTCAGACGTTCGCAGGTCGTGCGAATACCGCACGTTGAAACTAGCTATAACAAGGTGACCGTCACGGTGAACCACCCGCGTGCACGACCGGCAGTCGAAATATGCGCACGTGAGCACAAGTGCACTGGGTCAATATGCGGATGAGAATCAACATACCGACGACCACACTTGTTAGTGTTCCAGTGCGACCAGAAATGTACTCACTTGTATAACATGAATGCGTAATCGATAGATTGCGCAAGCACTTCTCCGGACTTTTGCTCATATGTAGACACCGATAAACTATGTCGGTGGGCCTAACGTGTGCCCATTCCCCGCTGGAATTCTCGCAATTTGGACTCCAATTCCATGAAGAAAAGACAGTCACGACCGGGAATACTCAAGCATCTGCCTTGATACATTGCGTTTGTCCACTGATACATCCTGTGGATCTGCAAGGCATTCAATTACAATGGAAACTTACCTGTTATGCACCGAAAGAGCGTCACAGGTGAGCGATGGTGATGAAGCTGTGCGCTGGTTCAATACAATTACTAATGGGGTGTGGCCCGTAATACAAAGATACATTCAGGAACTTGTCGCAAAACATCATGCACTAAGAGGGTAGACAGCACAGATAACGCATTCGTGAGCGCGAGCTTTTTCCGTATGAGATTCCGCACGAGACAGGTTAGACCTTCGAGGGGAGTATACGGAACTTTGCCTATCAGTATAACACCCAACAATATACACATATTCTGAGGTGTCCACCAATTTCCACCGGTAGGGGGAGAAAAGGAAATGTTCCTATTTGCATAGTCTTAGTGGTTAACATAGCTACAATGCGCTCTAGCACTCTGCTAGCATAAAAACGTACATATTAGGCAACTTTCAGCTGTTGTTAATAGAGGTTTGAAATATCACTTCCCATGATATTCCGTGGAATCCCTTGACCCATTCCGGTAGGTGTATTGTCTCAAGGGGCTTAAGGTTATCAGTCCATGCCACTTGATTTCGGCCAGGCAAAGGGCCCTCGTTTGCTGATCCTCCGATTTTCCCATATTCCTTTTGGATAAGTTTACCATTCTGGCATAAAGTGGTGGAACAGCATCATCCTGAAATCAACCACCATTTAGTGGGTTCATTTCCACTGGCCACAGAATAACTTGACTTTCCAGCAGGTGCTTGTATGGTAGGGCCACTAGAAACAGTATTTGTGGACTAAGAACAGCGTCCATCAATCACCTTATTCCAAATGAAAAGGATCCAATAGTATTGATGTCGTAATGCCAACTCAGAAAATCAACTTAAGCTTATGTTTAACACAACAAGACGGTGGATGACGTTGTTTATGTCCAGCTGTGCAATTCAGATGTAAACCGGTTAGAAAGGGCAGAAAGTGTGTGTCTGCAGTCTGTGAACCAGCACAGAAAATCCATAGAATTCGCACATATCCACACCACAATTTTCTCATGAAAGATGAGCAAGCTTTCACATTCGGCGTTCCTGGGTGATTGTGTAGTGCATATTGTTGGACGATTTAAATACCATTGGTCGCAGGAGACTGAAACCAGTTAAAACTGGAGCAATAACCGCTAATTCTGTGGCATTCAGATTACTACCTTTATCATTAGCGAGGTTACACCGATTAATCACTCTTGAATTGCCTCATACTGTTATTTACGATCAAGATGGACGATGATATACGTAAAAAGCAGACTATCGCAAACTGCTGCAAATGAGGTCTCTTCCACAAATACACCAAGAAATTAGTCCTCCGTGTAAATTTTCCCTAAATACCAATCCATAATGAATCACTACTGCGTTCAAAAGGGTCAATCATAAACCTACATTCAGCCCGGCCCCTATTTTTGAATGTTCCCACCAGTGAATGGGGATGGCACCACAAGAAACGTGATCGCGCTTCGCCGAATGTCTAGCCAACAAAGTGGTCATAGTTGCCGGACTTTCCTCAGGATTCCTGAGTCGACGTGCAGCTGTCATGCGATCCAGGCAGGATTCGCTATCGCTGGACCGATATCCGGAGGCCTCGCCACAATAGGCTTGTTGCAGCTAGTTTGGCTCGTTTATGGACTCGTGAGAAGTGCGCGGAGCACCTCACATCTAATGAGGGTATTTGCCACCAGGTGTTCCACTGGTGTTTTGGTTTTTGGGAGGCGCGTGCAACTCGTCTTATGGCTTGGCGCGCCGGTGATTCTTTTTTTAAAGAAAGACAGACTTTCCGGACCAAACGCACAATGCAATCTAACGGTAGACTCAGAACTATCCAGTACACCATGGGAAACACAAAAGCAGGGAAAATGGGATACAACGGAGAAGACTAATGCTATACTCCTTGCTTAGTGCAACTTTCGGGACAAAGAATGAAGCTGTCAATCGGAATGAANCAGGATTCCTGAGTCGCAGGCAGCTGTCACACAATTCAGGCAGGATCCGCTATCGCCGGACCGATATCCGGCAGGCCCCGCCACAATAGACTTGTTGCAGCTAGTTTGCCTCTTTTATGAACTCGTGAGAAGTACGCGCAATAACTGGTTTCAGTGTACTTATTGCGGCCGTTCGGCATCTGACATTGCTGGGCTCGGACATGCACCAAGTAGTTTTCGTAAACTGGGGAGCGGGTTATGGAAATATAGCGTTTGTTGGCATCTCCAGGGCACCCCAGGGTTGACGTAAGCAATCAACATTTTATTGAGCCTTATTTGTTCCGGCACGCATTTGATCTTCAGCTACGCTTAGTTGTTGTCGTCGTTCAGTAAGGTGTTGGATTCTGTGATCACCTTCAATTTTTGAGTTTTCTTGTTTTCTTTGCAGTGTCGACCGATTTTTCCTGAGGGACTTCATAAATCTTTTTCTTAACTACGAACTTTGTGCAGAGAAATCCTGGATTGTCTTCTGTGAACATAGGGTGAACCTCAGTTTCTGGTGCTTTCTTTCTCTATTCTTTCGAACTGCAGGCATTTATATCGTACGGTTGAAATAATCATTACGGTTTGTGATGCGCGAATGTACAACTGTTCTTCTACTGCACTTTGTCATTTGTGAACCAACCAGAGAATTCGTTCTTTATAGACCTGGTGGAATACGTCTAAGAATACCGTGGAAACGCAAAATGCTCTAATTTGCAAACCCAACTGTATGGTAGCTGAATCTCTCGTTTATGCTATTCTTCAACTGAACGTTTTACGCAAGGACTGCCTTATATTCAAGATATCGCAATATCTTGTCTCTTCGGAACTCACTACTCGTAAGTCAGCAACCCTATGAGTGGCACGTTCAGTCGCGATTACTTGTGCTTTGAAGCGCAGTTTCAAAGCAAATGCCACCGATGTCCGAATATCCAATGAAGTAATTATAGACTACTTAAGATTTTTCGTTAGCGGATCGAGTGAGCCAATTTGAATATTTACCGCTGGAAGTAGTGGTTGCTATTGTAGACTTTCTGTACGTATTTTAGGAGCCACAAGAACGTTCATGTATGTAGGCAAGGTATAGAAAAGACATGATGAGGGGGTGTTTGCTGGCTACTGAAATTTTTCGAACGGCGCCTGTCGACGTGGCTGAGCTGTGGAAATCCGCTGCCCTCCGTCGTTGTACAGCTGTGTTCGGATATGATTTGTCCGTCGATTGCGCGGTATTTGATTTTTTCCTTTGTTACTATATCTTCTGAGAAATGAATATGTGCCCAAATGTCTGTTACTGACTTCTGATGGTTTCTTGGTACTCGAGGGAGCTGAGTTTTATATTGCACATTCTATAGTATGATATTTTAAAACCACACTTTGTTGGCGCCGTGGTCGTGTTACCAATCTGGGTGCACCCTGTGTTCAGAATCGTAGAACAGGAGTACAGCGAAGCGAAAAACATGGAGCAAAGGATAGATTATTACTCACCAACGCGGTGCTTCCTGTCCGTATTTGTGAAGTTCTGTATTGTAAACCATGGCGTACGTGCATGACCACATGTATAATTCAGCAGTTAAGAATGTTTCAAAGGAAATACTCAGTTCTGAGCGTGCTTTTAGCACGGATGGTTAGCCGATCACAGTCGCCAGCTTTTGACAATTTACGACTTGGCTTTTACCATAGTAAAAAGTTTTGCAAATATCCTTCCGCATTAGAAAAGCATTGTGCCACCTTACTTTGAGTGTTCGCACGTTAAAGCAAGTTGAAAGTAGCACCAACAAGGAATTTTCTAATTATACTTGTTTTGTCATCTTGAAAATTTGCCCACTTCAATAAAGCGCTGTCCACAATAAACCAGTGAAGTATGCGGTCGGACTAGACCTAACACTCATAAAATCCCTTACATCAAAGACGCCATAGTTTGGGAGAGCTTATTTTCGGTTTAGCCCCAGTGATGGGTCTGTTGTGGTTCCTCAGAGGCACGCATAGCGAGTGTTCTGTGGCGCGCACCAGTTGTTTCTACAAACGAGAGGGGGACCTTCTGGACCAACCGTAGTTATGTCGCAGTCATTTCAGAAGTGTTCTTCAGATATTCCTTTCGACTTGTTTTTAAATCGGTGGGTCGCAATTCCCCCAACAGCATAAAATAGTTCTTTTTTTTCGGGAAGTGGCTTACAATGGCTTACAATCTGAAACACTTGCTGGGTGTAGAAACCAGCAACGTATTACCTGACTACGGTAATGTTATGTCCGGGGGCAACCTACTTATGAGTAGGCAAAAATTATCTGTAAAGATCACCGGCTCGGGCCCATCATTGTTGAGAATGGCCGAACTCTCAGAAGTTTTGCAGCAAATGAGATTTTACAAGGTAACAGATAAAACCACCTCTCCCGAAAAAATATTGTTTGAATCAAGTACTCGTCGTCCGGAAAACAACCATCTCGATAATAAAGTAAGCTGTTAATTGGATTACTCAAGACCCACCGACTCAGTTAAGCAACGGCGCCAGCCAGGATTCCTAGGTATCCGGGCTTAATTCGTACCAGTTTTCAGACTGATGAAGAATAACTCGACTTTCACGCCCGATAAAGCAATTACTTTCTGGCTTTACACAGTGCCGTTTTGGTATATTGATAAGCAGAAATAAATGAATATGGAAGTACATTTTACTGTCACGACGAGGACGTCGAAAAAATTGTGTGGTACACCGAGTGATCCTAGTTTAGTATGATCCGAGGACAGAGTTTCGAAAATATGATCTGGCAGATCCGAAACAGTCACAACAGGCGTTTAGTGAACTGCCCGATCAGTTGTCGATCCAAGTCCTTGGAAGAATATGCAACACATCTTTACGTGCGTACGAGGGGGAAGAACATAGTTTGCCAGAATCTAGTAAGACGTTTAGTTAGTTTTCCCAAACTCTTAGATATCAGAGTTAGACATATACTGGAACAAGTGTTTGGACCAAATTTGACCAGGATTGTCTACAGAAAACATTGATTTACTAGAATAATAATAAAGGTAAACGTTTTTGAATGGGCAAAAGACGATTTTTAATCATTTCGCGGCTTCTTTATAGGAGGGGATGGCTACTAACAGTAGGAAATGTTGGAACTTCCTCATGGCAATACTGGTTAGTTCTGCGTCGCAGTGATTAAGAATGAGGCGACGTCTCCAATAAGATGTGAGGCAAATAATTTTCCGGTTGTCGCGAGTTCATATGTAGTGCATACTCACATGGAAGTTTTAGCTAACACAATACGGCAAATCAGATGGAATATGAAGAGTTATATGGAATCTTGAAAACCTAATACCACTGGTTCATAAATCCAATATTTCGTATTTTGTTCTGAAGACAAACCTCTGTGCGCATTACTTTAGGAAAATGGCAAAGGAAGGGAGTTTGCAAAAGGATGACTGCATCAAAAACTAACTTGGCTGCGCCACTGGGGGGGGGGCAGTTCTGGGTCATTTCCGCCAGCCGTCAAGCCACGTACAATTATTGTTTTTGGGCCCCAACAGTGAAGTCTGCACAACCCCATAAAGTGCAAACTTACAAAGACCGCTTACGCTTCGTCATCAAGCTATCCTCTAAGTTCCCTGATTAGTTTTCATCCTTTATCCCTACCTACAGAAACTGTTTTGTGGAGTTCTGTTGCGGAGTCCCCGCCAATGCATCTAGCAACCAACGGAGTCGGCAGCGATATAGGATATGCTTAAGTTTACCGGTATTACACACACGCATCTCTGTACGTTAGTAGTGTTCATCATTCCTGCCAGAAGTTATGATGTGCTTCTCGAACAATGATAGTCAATCATAGGAATTCCCTAATAATCCGCGTTTGGAAAGACCGGATTTCAAACTCCCACAGAACTGGTGGTCGAACTTATGTGCTATAGATTTGACTCTTCAACGAAGTGTTAGTTTTCAAGACTCTTGACAACTACCCTAGTCTGTGATGTGGTTTTACTGGTTGTCTGCGATACCGGATTTGTGTAGTACTGCGTAAATTTTCCTAACAGCCCGAGTTTTCAACAGCGGGGGATGGTGTGTTTGAGAGTCTACACTAGCCAGGAACAATGATTCCACATTATCATAGTGAGAAAACAACCTCGTAGAGGTTTGCCTAGACACTCCAGAGTGTCCTGTGTAAACTAATTCCCAGTGATTATCAGAACAATATCTTCAGCGCAGTCTAGTTGCTGACTTTAGTTTCGCGATAAATGCTTCACTCCGCAGCCCACGTTTACTGGCATAGCACTTGGTAGTGTGCCATTAGTAAGGATGTTTTAGAAAGACTGTTACATCGTTTTCTAATTGTGCTAGTGACCCAATGGCTGAAATAGCCGGTTACGTACGTGGATTTCATCCATCGCTCCTCGAGATAGTGTCTCCAGGATACAGAGTGCCTCTAACGGCAATGCACTCAGGAAAATATAATTCCATGGTGTTGTCCTACCCAAATAATAAAAGGCAGTCCAAGTATCCCAAAAGTGACGTAAGTACGACGTTGGTAAGCACGACGACGCCACAGTGAAGGTTTAGTCAACAAAATCCTGTTTACAAAGAAAACCAATTTGTTGTTCGCCACCCAGAGGCTCTCATCACTTGGGCCTTGCTCTTCGCACAGCTGAACTAGTCTTCAAAAGCCTGCCTGGAGGTTTCCGATGGACATCACGAAGCGCAGATACCCCCCCCCGCTGAAGTTAAAGTGATTCCCATAGTTTCAAAACTAAAAAGTGTCCCAGCGAGTGAAATTCCCAAATCTATCAAAATAATTGACCACAGCAGAATGCGGACCATTTAGGCAGAATGTCGACACGCTTCTTCATCCTTTACGCAGCATATCCAGCTCACGGGACACCAAGATGAACATAAAATATCATCCATACTCTCGTCCCTCAACACCTTCAGCAATGTTTCGCTGATAAATCTGATCCAGCCGAAAGTCCTCGAAATGTAAGATGAACTTGTTATTGGACAATTATTTTAGTTCAATTTGCTGACATTTTCATACCAGTTTGATTCAACTATTTTCGTGTTTGCATATGATTTATCGTGAACCAAGAGACAAGAGCAAAATATTAGCATCCCTCGAATAGCGTTATATCATTTCTTTATTCAAATGGACTGGAGGGACCCAATGTTTCAAACGTATGATATATGGCCGTTGAACCTCGGAGAAACAAGTTGTGGTTTACTCCAGCTAAATATATAGTTCACCCACAAAGGTTTCCATCGCGAACAGATTGACTGAACTAACGATGTCAGTTTATTGGAACCGACTTCCGCCGGCGATGAAAGAGTATGGAAGTCTTCGCAACACAATAGTTTTTCACGCTGGTTCTGAGAGCCAGTTTCAGCCTCCTCCTGTTTAAGTCTGCTGACATGTGGTCAAGTAACGGGTTAGCACAGCAATATCTAAATGCGGTCCTCTGGAATGCGATTCACTCTCCTGAGCACAAAGTTTTTCCTCTGATGCTTCGAGAATGAACCCGACTGATTCGTTGGCGGAAACGGCAAACAGGTTTCTGTCTGTTTTTCAATTCACACAACACGATCATGCTAGTTTAAGCGTTCACATCCAGCTTTCAGTTGCTATCCAGTCGAGCACTACAGCGTTGGCAGTGGCGGTTACCTTACTAGCAGCAATCGAAGTTGAATTTGTTGAATCTACAGAACAATACTGATGGTAAATGGATTTCATAAAGACAGGTTTTGAGTTGGTTTATCAAACTCGGGGAGTAAATTCATTTTTCCGGTAGCCACACCGGACCCTCCCATTGTAAAAACACGGTTTATCTGCTGGATTTCTGAAGCTGAGGGAAGACGGCAGCAATCGATATTTTGGATAACAAAAAGCATCTTACTTCTTTGGTGGTTAGCTTACCATGACCAAAAACTCTCACATTAGTGCTTGAAATGAAACTAAGACAAGGAAAAAGCAGATTGGGTTTCAACCAGCAGAGTGTGTACAGTTAGCCGTACTGTACACAGTTCGCTCAGTGGGTATGAAATTACCCGGTTACCCAGGCCATGCCAGGGGGTTTGCCTGAGAGGTCAACATCGAGCCAATACTTGAAAGATCTAGCCCACAAGTAAGTAAAGCTTTCGCATATCTACGAGCGATCTGCGAGGTATTCGCGGATTTACTGAGGATGCTGGAGTGGCACTAACAGCATGACCGTTCAACTCCAGAGATGATCTCATCTACCCAACTCGCTGGAGCCGATACAAATTCTTTTCATTACTAGTTTACAGCCAGGATTCAGCCACTAACTGAGTACGGTACTCTTCGTCTGCCAAGGAGACATCGAACTCGAGAAAATTATGGTTCTCACTATGACTATTCCTTTACTGCATACCAGGTGAGAGTATCCTTCAAAGCCAACAAAAGAAGACATGCTTATCTTGGATGATGTTACAACAACGGTTGACAGCAAATGAGATTGAAATTACGAATGGCCACTGTCTAAGTGAAAATGTTCTGATGAAATCATATCTTTTTTCCTAATAGGCCTTATATTTACGGATGGCATTTGGATAAGATTTTCTGGTCAACAAATTTTGAATCACTGGATGACCGTGCACTTTTGGGCAGAGGCAGACAGGCTGCGCGGGGCCGCATGTAGTGCTGCGTGCAAGCCCTGCACCTCAATGTAGATCCAAGGGGATAGGACTAGTGAGTGGATTTGAAGACGCTTGTTACAAGGCACTAGTCGGCCTAAACATGATGGCATAATAGTGAATACCGGTAACAGGTGCTCATTTATTCTTGGAGCACCGATATCTTCCGTCATTTCAGTTATGTCTCACCGTAATCCCGTACTTTCCTGGCAGTTTAACAAAATACGTATACTGTGTCGGTCTATTCGGAAAAAATATGGTATTCCCATTAGAAATTTGTGATCCATTGCGCGGGTATCGTGTGCGTTAAAATAACTATCACTTTACTTATATTTATATTTCATCGAACGCACACATCACAGGAAACCACAATGGCATTTTTCCCATAGGTTTTGAATATCTCCAGGTAGTCTGGATTGCTGCAGGTTTGTTGGATGATTCCACGTTTCACTTTGGTGACTCTTACGTCGTCCCACCGGTACCGTTCTTCACAGTATTATTCAGATTACACTTGTCAGTTATCTCGTGACGAAATGCTCATGGTTTGATTCGAAGAACGGACATGTTTGCAACATTCAATCGAGTATCCGACATTCGGTCAAATTTTCCATCAGGTATGCTTTGACACGACGAGTGGCTCCTGCGCAGTGTGTAAGTTCCAGACGCCGAAGTCGCGGATGTCGAGCGAGCTGGCTTAGACCATCTTCAGTTATTCGTTTGCAACCTGGAGAAAGAGGAAAACAAGTGTAAGATATGTGTATAGCGTTCTTTGGGTCCAAGATAATAAACTTTATGAGAGAGTTTATGGGAGTATTTGGGAGAGTATATGTAAAGCTAGTTTGAAATGAAGACTCTTCAGGCTACTGTGTTATCATTTGTGAATGACTGAGATGGACTCAAGAGTATATTCTCATTGCTGAAAAATGCTGCCGCGGCCTTGCAACGGGTAACCTGTTGTATAATACGACAGACCCAGAAGCCACACGAGAACGGTTATTTGGCCAGTCAGGTTGCGGAGTGAGAGGATCCTGCAGGCAGAGGTACCAGCTGCTCAATCAACAGTCCTAACCCAAAACACAAAACATAATAAAGGTTCAAAGTAGTAAGCATTTGTCAGAGAATGTTGAAAAAGCAAGGAACAAATCATTTGCGTTCCAAGAATACCCAAAGGCTCCTTCAGGTATGTTTGCTGTACACTGACTGATTAAAATGCACATGAACCTAGTCACTAGATTTGAACCCGTCGCATTCAATTGTGGGTGACTGAAACTCTAGTTTACCACGCACGTAGTATACGTACTCTCTACAAGCTGACAATCGAACAACAACTTATCCGGACAGCCTTCATTGCCAATGGATATCCAGAAACGTTTATTAAGGTACATTCCCGGCCTACAGCCGATAGGCCTCCTATAAGTACGGTAGAGAATAAGCGCGAGTTTTGAACAGTTCCATCCAAGGGGAACACATCACAAACGGTCTTATGAAAGAGTTAAAGTCAGTGCTTGGGTTTACATACCGGACAACACCAAACTGTTTAGTGTTTGGTCCCCAACTACATACTACGCCTACTAGTAGAAGGCGATACCATAACAGACACACGAACTAAAGAACGGACGTCGCCGACAGCAAAATACCTCTGAAGCGTAGGTCACATCGTTGATCTTAGAACATTGGTGTGTTACTCCGACATCATAATCCCCGTTTGTTAAATTTCTATGAGATCATGTTGATAAGACTACATTCACCCATCTTGTTTGTACAGGAACAGCAGAAATGGACTGTCAGCTTACTCACCAAACGCATTTTCCGAATTTCATCTATAGATATCTCTCCGTTTGGGAATACCCCTAGGTAGGTCTCGATATGACACGACACAATGACAAAAACATTGCAACAGGTTTTAGACATTTTAACTTCGCACTGAACACCTGAAAATTCCTAGGCTTCCTAACACGAGGCAGTAAATTTGTAAAAGATACGGTACACCCTGATTCTCACGAACTTCCCATTTCAGTTGGCATTCGATTCTTCAGACTCGTTCAAAACCCAATTCTCACTGATTCAAAAGGAATCTACCCATAGCATAGTAGCTCTGACTTCAACTACATACCATGGGCCTATTGTGGTCATAATTGGAGATTTTGGATTGTAGCTCCGGCGGCAGTGAAAGAAGGAAACCCACCACTGCGAAGTCATTTACTAGCGAACACGAACTAAGCAGTTACAAGTCGTTAGACAGGAAAGTAAACATCTCATATGCACATACTCTTTGAAAACTGGACATTCTCACGCGTCCTCTTGAACTTTCTTGGATATTCATTGACCACTGCACAGTAGTAAACAACTACTGCAAAGCGGTTCCACAATTTCGATAATAAACTTCACCTTCCATCAGATGCGGCGGCAGAGCTTGGACACCAACCACGGACTACTCGCATGCATCATCAGTAGTATCCACCGTTACACTTCTGGTGACTCAAGCTGACCTTGCCACTATCAAGCCGCACTAGACCGTATCATCCCCCTAATTATATGAACTCCGCTCATATTTCTAATTTTCTTCTTTTTCCCCTCTACACTTCCCCATGTGGATGGCCTACAAAATGCGGGGAAAACAAAAGCTGTTTCCAAACTTTGATAAGCAATCTGAATACTAGGATTTGCGATGTTCTCCTAGGCCTAGCAAGTTTCATGTCATCAGTACGACCATAAGAACGCGAGTTGACGATATATTTTGACAGATGCTAATGTGGGAAGCAACATGCAATCATTTGTACACTTGGTACACCCTCTCGGTTTGAATGTGATTTTATGTATTCTAACCCTTGAAGAATTTGCCAATATACAGGAACTCCTCCTCGCCAAACGACAGGACGTTTCCGCCTGATCAGCATGTGACATCTAGTTCAAACCAGTCTACATCAGAACTGCACTAGTTAGGAGAGTTTCAGTCATGCGTGTCGTTTTTGGACACTTGTAAAATTCAGTACTGAAATTAAAAATGTTGCCATCACTGAACTGGGCACTTCTGTGAACCAAAGTTTTGGTCATTCGGGCGTACACGAATAAGTTAGCTGAAACGGTTGGTTTCTCTTTGTCACTTCTGACAGTGTGAATGTTGAGGAATGTGCTTTCTAAAAATATTTTGCTGTCAACCATCCACTCCTAATTTGACAACTCTGGTTGTGCTGCACTACAACGAAACGTCAGTGAAATTTTCGTGAACTCGATAGTTTCCAATCACCGAAGGTTAGACGTTTTGATCAGTTCGATAATCAGTATACTTCCCAGATCACTCTTCCGCGCTATGTCAGCTGGGAAGTTATTTATAAATCCTTGTCGTTTGCTTACAATAGCCCAACTTCTAGTTCACCAGGCAGAAACTTATGCACAATACCGTTGGGTTTTGACGATACGCTTAACAGTACTGTTTAGTTCTACCTAGTAGGGTCAGATTTTTAGTCATGGACGTCGTTCATTCGTCTACTTGTGCGTGCAGCAATATTTCCATAAACCGCTGCCTATTTCGGATAGGAAGCCCGATAAAAACGTCAAGCCACCAATGGGAGATCTGAAGTACAGGACCACTGTACTTTTTCATTGATACCATTCTTTGGAAAGATGAACTAGATAACGGTGTGATCGAAAATAACCCAACAAGTTCGGTGAAATGTCACTATGCAAAAGGAAAGTACCAGCAAGAATTGAACACAGATTCTTGGGTCTCATTCTCTAGCTGCGTAAGCTATCTAAGTTTGCTATGAGATGGTAAGTGTTTAGGTAAAATCAATTCCGGATATATAAAAAAGTTTCCTATGATACCACTATCAAAATCCACCAGTGGTTTCAGGCTGAAGAAGTGTTTTCCGTCCTCAATTTATCTATCCATAGAACAGGCATGACCCACGGATTTGAGTGCATTAAGAATCTTCACCCTTTAGAAATTCTGACAATCAGATAAATCGATGAGATCCTTAGCCCTTCGGCCTGCCGGTTACCTTCTGAGATCGAACAATGCCTGACAGTCCTCAGTTTCTGACTGACACTCTGCAAGTTCTATCTGTCCCGTAAACTATTTTACAAAACCAGCCAAGATCGAGTGCAAATTGTGTCCTCATTTTAACCCCTAAAGCTGGATTTATTTGTGAAATTTTGTTGGACACAACAAACTACCTGACCCATGAACGAGGTGAAACTAAGGAGAAGAAATGCGCCGCTGATCAGAACACTAAAAAACGGCTCTCTTAATATCAAATCACCTCCTATTTCTTATGCAGTTGCATTGATCTGCATATAATGGCGAGGTGAATGGGGAATGGAAGTGCTCGTTAGGGAGTACGCCATCAGGTGTGTTCGAGATATATTGAACCACTATGCTGACAGTATATATATATACATATACTTGAGAGAAAAACAGCTGCTCCAATTACTTGAAATTCGATCAACTGTGACAGTCAGTTTGACACTACCCCAAATGTTCACTTGTTTACCAGTTGCATAAAATCTTGATTATCGACTTCCAGGAGTTTGGAGGATCATACTAAGTGTGTGTTCGGAATTATCACGATGTAGCATCGAGTTTCGCATTGTCTACTTAATCGAATTTGATGATGTTCACTCCCTGACAAAAGTTTGCATTTTGAATTTTCGAAATGAATCTGTAGCTCATTTGTTCGTCACTAGTTTGGCTTATGCTCCTGCTAGGAGGCATTCGAAGTGTAGCACAAAATGCCTTATTTTGCTGTAGTTACCCTCATTTGACAGCAGACAGGAAGATTCACTGCCAAGCCATCGTGGCTGACCAGCATCTATACAGGTTACGGTGTTTTCTGTCTTCTGCTTCACCAATTCAAGACAAGTGACGTAAATGATTCATCGAGTGCTCACTTCGCGATGTTTTGCATTACGAGCCATCGGTGTATTTCAGCATGACAGAGAAGTTGCGCTTTGCGGACACGTGCATACAGCGTACATCTTGTATTGCATGTCACTCGATGATGTGATTCTGCTAAAAGCATAAAGTGGAACGACGAGTTGAAGTGGATTGCTTAGACTACAGAACCGAACTCTGCCAATAGCATCTTTCTAGTTAAACTTCAGGGAGCATCCGTCTTTATAAAAGAACCATACAGATTGTGCCTGTTCAAGCTTGTTAGAAGTTCGATTACTTTAGTACAACCCAGCACTTCACTTACACTTCACTGAGCGTCAATTAATTTTTTTATGTAAAAACTAGGATATGTGAGCGTCAATTAATTTTTTTATGTAAAAACTAGGATACGTGAAATAAAATTGCTCCCTTTTGATATGCCGCATCAACAGAACGAGAGCAGTAAACGACAAAACTCTATGCTTTTTGAGCAAGCGCCTGTCAAAGAACCGGAATTTACTTTATGCTCAGATGCAGTCAGCTTCAACAAACTTTCAGCTATTTCGGCAAATGAGGGTTTAATTTATCCGTGACAGAATTTCGATTTCACAGCTTTTGTTTGGTTCCTATAGGGTAAACTGAATGCATGCCATCAAAACTGTACTGAGTAGCTCCTCTAAATAAGTTACTTTACACGATACATTAGGACGCTATGGTTTTAGTTCTTTGTGACCAAACATGAAGTTTAAGTGAAATCGGAAATAAGTAAAGTCACCGAATCTGCCAACCCTTTGATGTGATCTTCGGGCTGTCCTAGGAGTGTTGTCAAGTTAATTTATGTACAATGCCGCGATACCCTACCACGAAAAGGAATCCTTTGACAGTAAAGTACTGACTGGGGGGAACGTCAAATGCACTGAAAGCCGGCAATATCCTCCATATTCCTTGCCGTTAAAGTGACGTAGGTTCCTTCTATAAAAGCAAAAAGCTGAAAACGACCGGCAGTAAACGTTTTTAGCCCGTCAGGAAGCCCTGTGATTCACTATTATATGTATGGGTTGCTGGTTGATGGCTTAACAAAGAATCATCCAGAGAATTAAGACTCAGGTTCAGTATTCAGTTAAGACAAATGACGAAGCAGAAATATAGAAGAGCGAGGGGATGCATCTGGACGAACAAGTGAGCTGATAAAATCAATAGAGGAGAGTAGCAACTGGTTCAAATTAAACCGGGTGATATCTACCACAAAGGAATAAAAATTTATTTTATGTCGGAAATCATTTAGATACGCCGGAATTTTGTTCTGGTATTGCACGCAGAAAACCCGAATACAACCCAGAACACAAGGAGACAGGAATTTCATACGGTCGTATCCACAGAATGGCAGCTAGTAATTCCGTACAAGGGTAGAAACCACTGGAAAGGATACCATCGTAGCCTCTACTCATACTTCGGGGGGGGGGGTGAACCCCAAATCTATTACCTGTCAAAAAAAGTGGTCTCTCCTTTGATGTAATGCTCTACATGCCTTGAAAGCAGTCGTTTAACGTCCTTACATGCTGTTGCTACAAGTCTATATCAGTTGGATAGAGCGGAGACCAACTGGCAGACAAGCACGACAACAGAGCTTCAGGTTGGCAGTATTGCCAAGTTCTTGTTTGATGACACGCAATTCATGGTTTCCAAATCCTGTCCGTCGATACTCTGGATCTGATCCGGTTGTCAGGTTTATTGTTATAGGGGCTGTCTTTTGGCTGGTTGCATGATAGATCAGGTCTCGATAAGCTTAAAAAAATTCTGTTGAATTTGAATGGTCCCTTGTCAAAGCCAGTCTATTCTAGATTTACTGTTTCTCTCCACAGAGAGACAGGCTAGCGTTTTAACAGTACCCAAAAGTACAGTTTATGTACCCAATTTTGCCATTTAATCGCATGTTGAATTTGTGAGTAAATTGCCAGACAATCCCTTGAGTCTACCTCAAGCAGATGCTTTCCAGGATATGACGAGGAATAAAGCTTGTCACTCAGTACTCAACTACTATCTGTAATGTGGTAAGGGGAATCTTTTCAACATCCGCAACCAAGATCAGTTCACGCGCACATCCATCAGTGTACATTCGGTGCCTTCAGGCCTTAAGGTTGCACAACAAAACAGCTTCCCAAGAGAGTCGTGAACGTTGCCGAAAATAAGTAATGGTGCGCACAACTCATGTGCACATGTTCAGTTTGCCTAGAGATCACGGACGACCCCACTGTTAGAAAATAACAGCCTTCCGTCTCTTACATTTACTAGGTAGACGGCTAGGCAACCCGCTTAGAAGAGCGACTTACTGGAATTTCACACTGACTTGGAAATATTCATTAGTTTCGAGTTTCACAACGACTACGCTCCAACAAACTCTGTAGGAAAAGTCATTTGCAGACCCACAGGAACTGTATCGAATGCGGCATGTGTAAAAGGAACAGCTTGCGCCAAAGACGACTTCTGAGTGAGTATTCCAAAAAATTAACCAAGTTATATTACAGGGTAAAAGTGCTCCTACACTCACAATCACACACCCTTCGACACTCCGACCTGTCCGTCGGAAAAACTGTGCAACTTCCATTCCTAACAGAATATAAAACACCCATTTGGCCAGATATTACGTACTGCAAAATACCGCTCTGCTTGAAATTTTGTAAACCATACCCTCGACATACCGTCAGTTGTTATAATGATGTTCTCATCTTTCCTCACAAAAGCAAGCGGTTCTTTCATCGTATCTCACTTTATGCTATCCCTATTTCCACCTACGTTGGCCAGATTACAAATATCGGAGCACCCTGCCTTGACAATAGGTGTACTGTAGCGGTGAGACCTGCATTGTTGACCGTTTTGCTGAACTTAATCAGCCCCCCAACTAGCCCTGTTTTGGCTTTGGTCAACGGTTGTTGAAGAATGAAGGTGTACCAATTCTTCTACAATTACCGGTTTGATCAAGCCCGCTGGAACATAGGCATTGACCCAAACCAATCTGATGGCAGATGCATCTGACGTAGAAGGATGATATCCCACTGCAGTGCAGTCGTCTGACATATATGCAGCGCAATTTAGACCACAATTGCAAAAATGGTAGCATTGTGCCGGATATTCAAGCTTTTCTTATTTATCCAGTTAAGCCAGCTAGCAGGCTAGAGCAAGCTTGATGGAATATCAAGCTCCACCCCAGCTAATCCAGCAGTAAAAACCGGTGGCGCACGAAGTGACAATTCAGAGTGAACATCTGGCAACATCAGAGAAAACACAAAGTAACACTAAAATGAAATATGCGATCGATGAAATGTAGTCTAACGTAATCGATAGAGTGCAGTGCGCTGATAATGCAGTCCTCCGTGAAATTGTGGAACGGGAACACTATTTCTTGTTTTGGTCTTATAAAATTTATCAGCGGGTTTGATACGGGGCTTGTTGAGTGCGCAGTTAGAACGTCATTGTCCTCAACGCTACTTTTCCGAGAAAAGTTGCGTCACGTTTTATAGCGAGGGTGAACTGTATACTGGCTCTTTTGGAACCGTGGTTGCAATTTAGTGGATTGAACACCGCGCCTAGATAAGTGTGATGGAATCACATGAGAACAAGCACTTCGGGACCAGAAATAAACTTCGGTGTAACAAGCGTGCAAAAAAGTCAGTTCACTGCACACCACTACTGTGAAAGTGTCACCAGTGGTCGTTGGTTTGTTCGTTGAGCTGGGAACAAACCGAGGACCAACTAAGTTACCCGAGCTACCAGCATTCACCTCAGCAACAAGTGTCATCAGTGGACATCCATGAGCAACCACGGTCTTTTGTATTATCAAGCTATACTTTCGAAAGTTCAAAACAGTGAACCTAATAATGACCACGTGCTTCATTCTATCTCCAGCATACATGGGACATCCCGCGACATTCTAGTCAAGTCAGATAGAGTTCTACGCACCACCGGAGGAGCACATCGATGTCAACATTTCGTATTTAAAACAAAAAGCCAACACATACGAAGGGATCAATAGAGAGAAAAGCGTTGGCCGCTTGGGATTCATCACCAACGAGAGACAGGACCATGTAGCACAGAGAAGAAAAAAGGTACAGGCAAAGATTTGAATTTGGATCGTAGTCTGGAAGGTAAACAAGGCCTATACCAAAACTGGTCTAATTGGGTGCGGGTATCCAAACGTGTTCTGTAAAAAATCTTTGTTTGTACTGACCGAAAAACCAATAGCCTCAGTCCATGAAAACTCGATGCAAATTGAGATATGCCTCATTGAGTCAAATAGGTAATCCACCACACTTGCCGTGCACATTCATAGTAATCAAATTATATTGTGCATATTCTTGACATATCGATCACTCTGTTCTAAGCTCCTAGGGTTCTATCCTTCGTACTTACTACAACTGTTTTGGTAGCTACAGGGTGGTCAGCTAGGTTGGCGCACCTTGTGGCGCAAATTACAGTGACATAGTGATAACACCTTTATCCAACATGGTCCTACATGATAAATCATTCTTTAAAGCGACTGCATCACTGGTCGCAGTCTTCGTAATCATCAGTCTACCCGTTCCTTTACTACACCACGACCTCTTTAATACGACTCAAATCAATCGGAGACTTCGATGTCGTTATAAAGAGAGGACGCCTTTTCACCAGTACATCGAGTAGGATGCATGTTGTGGGGAGTTTTTCAAGGGTACAGCAGACACAAAAACGCTGTTCCAAAAAAATGAAATGAACGGAGAAATGTCGTCGATTTATGAATTAAACCATTAACCTACATGCAGTCAGGTGCAGTAAGATATAGTCTTCTTGTATGATGCAACTAGTTGAACAATGATTAACCACTAGGCGTTCCATATATAACCACAGTTTACCAACTGAGTCACAACAGTAGATAACAGTTGGCCTGATCATGTTGCGAGTTTCTGAGGATCAACAACTCTACATACAGCTATTACACTGGTTTGTATAATATTTTACAAACTATTTGTCCTCGTCATGGCTAACCCTTTTTCTTGAGAAACAGTGTGTCCAGCCATTAGAACCTCACGATAGTAAACCCTTCTAACGAATAGTAATGTCTTACTTCGTTCGTTCACTTATCTCAGTATGCGCGTGAATAGGTTGCTCATATACAATTCCTAGTAACGAGAATATCCCTGTTTTTGGCAATCCCTGAGTTTCCGAAATATGTTGCTGTTGCCGAAAGCCCGTTGTTTTCGACCGATCCTCTTAGCTTGCTAAGACAAGTTTGTTTTTAATCAGGGCGACGAAGTATCAATGGGGACCTCGCCTGAACCCAGCTACAACCCAACCTCAATAATCCATTTATGATCACATTACAGTTTAGGTCAACCACCACTCATTATGCGACTGCAACTGATGCAGAAAAGTTCGATGTGCCCCTGAGCACTTGGGAGCTGCCAAGTGGCTCCACAAATCTTTAATTTTTCAACCGTTCAGCTTTTTCGACAGTTTACTCCCTTTAGGGCCTCACAAAAAGTGAAAACTGAAGTACTAACATCTCGTGATCTTTCTCTGCTCTCTTCCAAAAGGATTGAACATTTATTTGCTTCTGAGTTTTTCTGACAAACGGACGGTTAATTGAATCCCTTCAAAACTTACAAAGCTCTGTAATATCCTGAAATGTCTACCTTGGGTGTTGATTCGACAGTGACAAAATGTGCTGAAAAGAGGCTGAATTAGGCATATCATAGTACTCGTAATAGTAGTAGTATAAGTGTGGCCTGTTGAAGAGAGTGGTTCCCCGCTTATCACACAACTCCTTTGGGAGTGTATGAGGAGCAACTCTAATGTTTACTGTTGTGATATTTGTGTTTGGAAACGAATACTCAGAATTTCGATCCTGCCAAGTCTGCATTCATTTTTTTCCACAAGCCCTTTTGAATTTTTGTTTATTTTGCACAAAATAATCTCTTTTACTACCTTTCAGATCCAATTAGAGCACAAATTGCTAACAAATGGCAAGAAAGCTGGCTAAGATTAATATAAACACCATTCTTACACACGCGTAAGTTAAACCTAGAGGCAAACGATTCCGTGCTCTTCGGACCCAGAGAGAAGTGATGACTAATTGGTGGGAAATTTGAATCATTGTGAACTGAGGTGGAGAAAACGTAGAATTGCGTACGACAGCTAATAGACTGTCAAACCGGAGAAAGATTAAAGAAGATTGGAATGGCATGCTAAGTGGCACCAATTCACATGAATCGTGGTAAGCAATGGTAAGAAATCGTACGGGCGTCATAGGGTGGTCTGACGTATTCATCTGATACGTCGGTGACCTGTTAAACCTGGCACTGTATACGGATTAGGGATGTCTAGTTTTTGAAACGTCGGATCCACTTAATCCGGCAAACAAATATTACCCGATTACTCAGCGGACCGTATAAATTTCACTTAACATCGCAGTAAGGAAGAAGTCTTTCAGTTGATCTGCCCAAAAGAACATGCGAGCAAACACTATTTTCCAATAAAATATGACGACTCACCAGCCAGACTGAGGAAGGTTAACTGAGTCATACCGACTAGATGTGGAATAATACCGTCTGAGAGATTCACACACCAACGCAAACTCAAATGGTGCAATTTGGACAAGGTTGAAAGGTAATCCAGCCCAATATCAGTGATTGTCATACATCTGAAATCAAGTTTGAACAAGTGTTAGGATAGAATTAAGGTGTAGATAACGATCGGTATAAACACAAATAGCAAATACATACACATCTTTTCTGTTAGTCTTCAGTGAATATACACGAAAATTACCCTGAAGAACGGTCTGAAGATCTACACGACTTTAGTTCAACTAAAATGAAGTATTCAAGTTACCATAGCGCAGTTGCTTGACCTTGACGTTTTTGCCCCGAAGTTTTGCGCCTGCTTTTGGGTTAACTTTTGCCATAGTCTCCGTAGAAGCTAAGAAACCGCGTGTAAAACGTTCCTGCATTAGGCTTTCTAATTAAAAGCACCCGTTCACAGGTGTTTTTTTACAAAAAAAGACTTCCCAGCTACAAAGTTTACTGTTGATCAGAGGGAAGCTGAGAACTTATTAGTAATAGATAAGGCGATCAGTTTATTGCTGTTAGCTATTTCCAAGCATGTTAAGTGGCCCACAGTAAACACGAGGGATGAATTACTGCCCAGGTGCAAATGCACATCTGCACACAGCGATCGATAGAAGTACACATTTTGAAGAGAGATTTTAGTTTGATTTCTGGCCATTTGCTTGAAAGAAGCGATCATCGCGCGGAACGTGATCATTTCTAGTCGCTCAAGATATGAGCTAGATCAACAGAAGAATAGTCACGTAGTTTTGCCCCCCCCCCCTTCACATTTTTTTTACTTTTTAGATCCTACTCCCAAAGGTGCTTAGGTGAATATTCGCATGTTTTCATTAGAAAGGATTACACCGCCTATTTCAAAGATAACGTTCTTTGTGCTTAAAAACTCTGATTTATTTATATTACAACCTCAGGATGTACTTCTGCTTTAACCTTTACCACGACAGCTCAGCGTTCGAAACTAGAATTAGCCGATATTACTGTTCTTTAACTGCAAATGTGATAGAGGAAGGAAATTTTTACCCCTTCATAAGAGGGTGTTGGTGCAGCTATATATTCTACGCATTCTGACCTAAGAAAAGTGATTGTAAAATAACCTTTCGCAGGTTTGTTCAGCAGCTAATTGTCAATGCAGAGTCTTTGTGACAACAATTACCGTAATTGAGTGCAACGGATTTCAATCGTTTTTCTGTCTCCCGCCCTATAAGATACCATGAGTTATTGACTGAAAGATCGGATAACACTTGATCAAAATGTTTCTGTGACAGTTTACAGAAGAAAAATCAAATTTTCTACTCTTGTGACCAACTCTTTGGCTAGATCTTAATTTTTTTGGTGGGGGGGGGGGTTGGAGGCAGTAATAATTAGACTGTCGTCGCCACTTTGACAGACCTTCACTGATGGCGACAAGGTCAAGGAGGTACGGTAACGTTGCGGTGACTGATGTTTGCATGTTCTACCGTGAAAATGATCGCCCCTGACCGTTGACGAAGTCAACAGTGAGTGCGTGCCACGTGTAAATAGCAATGTTTTGGGTTTGAACAGCGACTGGCCTCTGAAAATAGTTCAGTATTTACCTTATCTGTCATCATTACTTATAAGTGATATTTCTCACGAGACGTTGGTGGTATACGAAAGATCGTTAAAACTTTTACTGTCTGTCTTGAGGTTCATACGGCTGCCTTCTAAGGTGTTTGGCAACTGACGTTGGAACATTAAACAGTCACTTTATCCTTTCTTTGAAGTAGTGAGCACTGCCATGAAGAGACTATAATCTCACCATGATTATGGGCATGACCCGTCACAGCGAGGTATCCGTCAATTGGACTCAGGCTATAGTGATTACTACTGTCCAGAACTGACTCGGTCTATCCAAAAAAAGACATTTCGGATGCAGGAATCTCTTCATAAACTGACCTAAATCTGGCATGAACTGTCTTGTTCTACCAGTTTCCTTTACCAGTAGCTCTTGTTACGTTCAATTCGGGGGAAATTTCACCGACGGGAGAGATGTAGTTAGGCGGGCCTAAACCTTTACACTCCTGGTTGTGAACCACTTTGACTATTTATTTTGAAAATTCATTTCATCCATTTTGCAACAATAACCAAGGTAAGTATTAGTGTTATTTTTTATGCAGCAAACCTTTTGAGTCAGACAACGTCGAGCAGATAAGTGACCTTGCTCCACAAGCAAAAAGAGAGCATAAAACCACACAGATTGAGTCCCTAATCTAGTATTTGGAGTAATAATACTAGTTCTGTAACGGTAATACTGTACACAATAATAGAACACAACAGAACAGCTGCATTATGGCCTTTGACACCCTTCAGGTTATATAGGTATTCACTCTTTTCTAGCCCGTTTGGGTAGAACTCCGTTCATTGCCATAATAATGGTGGAGCCAGAAATACAGAATTCCCCGCCCCTGAGGAACCATAGAGGACAATCCAACTAATCTTATTTGGAGGGAGCCGTCCCTGTTGGGTAGGGCGAACACCCACCATCGGCCGTAGGACAAAATAATAATGTAAGTATCTCAACTTTTGATGATACACTGAAAGTGGTGCACTAATATAATGGCCCCCCTTATAACACCTTTGAAGTAACCAACTCCTCCTTATTAACATAACCTTCATCATTTATGACCAATTTTCAAGGGTTACCTCCAAAGCAATAAAGTGTAGTCAGTTTGTTTAAACTCTAAAGGCCACCTACAGCGAATGAACAAATGTGGTCTCTTTCGATACCTGGACTATTCTAGGAGCGACCTAACCATTCAAAGAACCCCCAAGGAAAAAACCACGACCGTTCTCACCTCGAGGGTGGTCGCTCCGGAGGGGGCAGTCGTATCAATTATGGATCATATGGAAGGAATTCATGTGCAAGAACCCACAGTCACTTACGGAGAAAACTTGTGCTCCTGTCATTGTTCGGAAACCCAGCTGATGTAAAAAAACCCAACGCGTCCTTGTCTTGTTGGGGTGATATTTTGCCCCACAGAGACGTTAAGAGTAACCTTTTAGGAGGTATCACTTTCAAAACTGGTTTCATACAGTCGAATTTAAATGGTCTTGGTTGGAGAGTGTTCTTTTCTGGAGGGATCAATGTATTTTTACAGCCATGGATATTCCCAACTAAATGGAAGTGAGTTTTGTTCATCAAAAATTTCATTTACGTTGTCATGTCCCCAACTCCAAGATAAACGCTATCGCATCACAGTGCAAGATAGTTTGCATTCAGCTCTGTTTAGTGCAGTGAATCTGTGAATCATGTCACCCAAGTGTGCATTAACAAACTGAGACAGTCTTAGTCCGTTTATTTCTGACAGAATTGTGCTGTTGTGAAAACATGCTTGTTTATCGATAAGCGCTTCACTGTATCCTAACATGCTCTCTGTGGTTGATGCTCATCTGTTTCTCGGCCCCAGGCCCTGATAACACCATTATGTTTGAACAGTGCCCCAGTACAACGGAAACCATTCAACAGAAGTTGATCTAATTCTTGGTACGTTGGCAACACCTTATCTACTATGGGTGACACTGAACATCCACATGGTTCTCGTACTACAACGCTGACTTATCAAAACAGATTTACAGTTAATTTACAGTCAGACACCCACTTCACAGGATGCTCTGTTCTTGTGAACGGCTTCCCTGATAACATCCTGTACTGGCAAGTTAAATAAGCAGTAAACCAATTGTGTGCTAATTTCTGGAGGTTTCTGGTATGTGCTGTGGTATTCCAAAATGTCCGAAATTCGAACCCTTCGTAGTTGATCAGGTGGTTTTTGATCTGTCCTCCGAGATTGGCAGTTAGCTTGAGACCAATTTAGGAGACATTATTAGTGCACAGTCGGGTGAGCACTTCCTCGTTACCTGCGTGGATAGTATTTGTAGTATGTGCAGCAGCAGAGGGCGCACTGATAATGCATCCTCGACTTGTGACAAAACATCTTCAAGTTAATTAAAAGCTCGGTGAACAGACCAAGATCCACATGACCAAAATATTACTTCCAAATCTGCAAGGTATATGCCAACATCACCGCAAAGTAGCCATGAGTCATCACTGTGTGAAATATTTGTAGTGTGAATTTATGGGTGATCAATAGCATCCAATACACGTGATATGCGGGATCATGTATGGATCATGCGGTTCATCTTCGGAGGGACCGTGTCTTTTTGAAAAGGATGTTGAGCATTTTCTAGAGGAAAGACACCTCTTCGTATGTGGCTCTCTTGAGGGCGCTACTGCCTTAAAATTTATATCACTGCTTTTATGATGTTTCCTGATAACCCCGGCTACCGTGCATGTATTACTTATAGAGGAGAAAGTGATGTTGTCGTGTACTGCGCGCAAAGGGATGTTAAGTTGTAAGGTTTGGGGACCACTGGGATGCATAAATGCTCAGAAAGTCCCCCATAAATGAAACAGATGTGCCAAGCATCTGATCTTCAAGAATTTCTGCGTTTCTCATGATAGATTGGCTATTTTTTCCTATGTATATGATAGAGTTTCCGTTACTCAGTATACCATTAAAGTAGACTTTGGTTGTGGATGACGGAGAATGTTAGTGCAGCCAGCTTTTTGAAAGGCTCTATTTTTAACGCAGTACTGTAGCGTTTTAGGTTTATGTAGCTGAAAACCACTTTTCGAGACCTAGATTGATCTTCTTCGGGAGTTGGGGTTAGTCTGTCAATTTCAGTCCAAATCACAAGCGGCAGGATTGAAGTGGTCTTAATTGAGAAGAAGCTTAACCTCTTATGGGTTCAGTTTACCTGAGGCGACTTTCGTTCCTGCTTAGGCGGTATCTGGTCATCAAAAATAGCCTTTCTTATAATGACCGTTTGGATTTCACCTATCCTGCCAATTTTGGGAATACCTACATTTTTCCAAACATCTGATTCATGCAGGAGCATCAAAAGACGGTCTGATGATATGTTCGCCTCCTAGTTTTTCGGGTGATAAGATAATGCTTCAAAAGCAAAGTAAACTTCTGACCGGCCCTTTAATATTGATCATTTTATCACGTTCTTTTCCACGAAGGAAATCGCTGTCATCACTGGGATGACAGGCATACAGATCCCGCCTTGAGGGAATTGGACTCAGTAACAGCAACAAACAATTCAGTTTATTCCCTTCTTCCCAGAGAATGAAACTCAAGCAACGTCATGACAGAATAAATGGCTCAGTTGCAAACTTGGAGGGTGAAATAAACACTATAGTCAGAATGACATTCAACCGCGTGTGCACCCCGATAGCCAACTCGAGCTTTAGTCGAGCAGATGTTCCGGATATTGAAGTAGCATTCCGGTAGAAGAAAGGAAGGACTTATTGTAACCTGTTGACTTCACGTCTAAGTATTATCAGAGAATCAACGCAACTACTTGGTCATTTCCTCGCCTTACTCGTAACAGTTCAAAGTTTCCTCTCGATCACTACAGGGATGAAAGCTATCTCAGAGGTCTTCAAATCCTTTAACGCTGTGCATAATTTTGCTTCGAGAAGACGCTGCTAGATGTTTCTATTGGACAGTGCCCAGCTATACCCACAAGCGTAGAGGTCATACTGAAAGCAGAATGCTGTCCAACAACGTCCACCTTAAACATTTTGAATAGTATCACTGGTCTTAACATGAACGAGCCAGGTGTGGTAATTCATGTATAAGCCCTTTAAAAGTGCTGCACTGTCGAATGAACAGGAGTGAGCCATATTTATGAATATCATCACACAACTTTCACTGGTTTCCTACAAAGCCGTGGACTTCTCTCGAAAGTTATTATGAGCCTACAAAAGTGTTCTGTACCATGGCAGGGCCAGCATTCTCTTCTGCCTCATTTTCTCTTACTTGGACGGGTATTTAAATTCCCAACACCGAGCATGTAGCTGAATACAACAAGAGATGGACACACATCAGTTTGTATACTAATTGGATCTAATACTCAAAATAAGAACTTCATGCTCTTTTACGCATAACCCACCTATCCAAGATCAACTTCTCCAACCATAGTAGATCACAAGCGATGCATTCGAGAACGCCGTCAGTCAGCTTGGCGCACCAGGAGAGGTCAAGTTCCACCAGCTGTTTCAAATTTTCACAAACCACGTCCAGACCATCATCAGTTAAACTGGTACATCCACTCAGACTGAGATGTCGTAGCTGGGGCAGAGCGAAAGCAAGATTAATGACTGCTTGATTCGTAAGATCCATGCACTGAATCAGCCTCACTGTTTCCAACGTGGTACGTTGTTGTGGACTAAAATAGCTGAACGCGGAATCTGTCACGTGATAGGCTTGTAAGGTAAGGTGCTTCAAATTGGGCAAGAGCTGAGTAATGGCTCCCATACTCTCATCCGACACATTGATGCAGTCAAAAACCCGCAAATTAGTAATAGTTGGGACGAGACAAGTCCAAAATGCAAGCTCCGTCAGTTCATTGCAGCACTGGAGTTCCAGGGTACTCAGCCCAGGCAAAAGCCTAACGATCTGAGCCAAGTTAGAGTCTGTTATTGAACAACCTCGTAAGATGAGTTGGGCGAATATTGTTTTCAAGGTTTTGTCCCGTTCACTTGCATTCGATCCTTCCTGATCAACTGATGAGTGTGGAGATACTGAAAAACTCTGAAGCGAAGAAACCGCCGCTTCGCTGTTAGATGAGCTCACTCCCTTCAAGGAGGAGAAAAAAAGTGGATCAGCGGGGCGATTGGAATTTTTTGTTGCCTGGGGTTTTGTTGCTGATGCCGATGATACATCTGAGAGTGGAGGTCGTGCCTCGGTAATTGGTGAAACGTCGGTCATCCCATTAGGTGAAAAGTTACCTTTGTTTATCATAACTAAATGATTACCCTGAGTTTCAAGCCGAAGTGGTCGTTGAAAAGAATTAGCCATGGGTTTTGCAACAGTTTCAATGTAGAACGTTTGTAAGACTTTTGTTAGAGAATTCAAGAATACTAAGGCACATCGATCAGCCAAATACGAAATAGTAAGGTTTTGTATGTTCCTTAGGATCGCTGCCTTTAGTCGTTCAGTAATTCGTTGTTCAAGATGCGTTTCAACCGGATCCGCTGCACAGTCGTTATGGGTTTCTTTGTCAATTATCTTGCTTGTTTGCATTGCTTCCTCCTGTGCCTGAGCTAACACCATGCGAATATCAAGGGTCATCACGACTCTGTCCCAGAATCCAAACTTGCACAACAAGTGAAACCAAGATTTGCACACTCGGCATATCGTTAACATTTCCCGTCCACTAAGCAGCGCGAAAATATCTGTAAGAATTTTTTCGTTTTGCCACAAGTCATTTGTTGTCAAAGGGTAACCACGAGTAAGCCGACGAAAACAGTTTCGGTAACGCGACTTCTGAATTTTCCTAACCGGAACAACCAGGTCTAACTTTAGACCCTGGTTAAATAATCGCTGTTTGATTGCAGCAACTGTTATTCCGTGATGCGGAAATATTGGTGATGCACAAGCCGAAGTATTGTAACTTCTCCCTCTAACTGGGATCAATGCATCCTCGTGACCACCGACGAGACCTTGACTTGCGTGTATGGCCACTGATCGGTGACCCATAGTCGGTGAACAAGAGTATTTAGTGCGTAACCGTGTCGAAGATCTCACCTCGTGGTGCTCAAAGGTTCCAGTAACGTTAATTCTATCTGCAACTATAGCATCCCCGTTCGGAAGAGGGGGACTTACATGGTTCACTGTGGATTCACTAACAGTCTTCCCCGGTTTCCCCCTAAGCTTTGGGGAAAAGGGAGGACGAGTAGGAGAAGCACGGTCGGAACTTGTTCGACCTTTAGCTGGATCAGTGAGGGAGGGTTTGATTTCAGAGGAAATGAAAGTATCGTTTCTTGTTTTTGCATGGGAAGTCACCTGAGAAATATTCTTATGTGCAACCTGAGCTGCAGGCTTTTCATTCTGATGGTCAGATGCATGTCTTCCCACTGCTGTGGTTCGTGATTCAGTTGAGCTTACAACGATTCCATTTGACTTCTCAATTCGTGTTTTTGTCTTTGACGTGCTGCTACTGACATTACTTGGTTTTGTGAAGCTGTTGTTTCTGTCCGGTGATACAGGTGAACCAGAACGCGTGAATCGAAGGCTTCGAAGGTTGTTCGACAAATCCATGCATACTTTGGCAAACGATGTCATTGCCTAAAAAAGAGTTTAAAGTAGTTGATCAGCTGAATCGGGTTAAACAAATTTAGTACTAAAAAACTCAAACTCCTAAAGCCTGTGTTGCCCGAAACCAATGGCCATCCCCCTGACCCAATACCTGTTATGACGGAAATACTAACAGTGAAAACAAGCTTTAAACTTTGCGTTGTTTTGATTGATTCAGTAGAAACAGCAGGTCTATAGTGTGAGTCTACACGGTCTGACGCTCCACTAATTGACACGCCTGGAGAATGTCATCTAGAGGACGACTAGTTGGTTCTTATTCTTGACCGAAAGAAGCTCACGTTCTCATGAAAACCGTGAACTTACTACGAACAACTGCCACACCAGTGGCTAAACTTCCTCGGGTGCCTGAATTCACCTGACTTTACATCAGATCAGGATACGGATTGAACCATAACAGGGGCTCTCTTTTATAAAGTGCTGTCGCCACACTGTTTGAAGTTAAATGAACCAAAAGTTGGAATGAGAAGCAATCCAGAGCAGATCTGGTTGAATCGAACCGGAGGAAGTTTCATTAAAACACACATCGATAGGCAGGACTTTTAGGATCATTTGTGTTGCGTGCCATAAATCTTCATTAATGCCATCACAACCGGGCGAATGACAAGGTTGCCACCAATTAGTATATCGACGTAACAGGATTTCAGAGAACGTCTATTTTCAGTGATGAAAAAATGTCAGAATACTCATTATCATAACTAGTATTATTATCATTGAGTACAATGATTCCCTCACCGACGAGTTCACCTTTACCGTCTGTCATTCTGCATTAACTGATATGCAAACGGACGTCACGGCCTTAACGGGGCTTGTTTTAGGTCAACTAAACTGGCCGGTTAACTACGATGGAATAGATTTCTAGGTTTTGGCACCGACAGACAGCTTTTGAGAAACTATACAAAATTTATGATTGAATTAGAATAATTTGCTGATGCATTTTCCTATTGGCTAGCAAGGTTGGTACAGGCTTCTTCTCACCATACACAGTAGCACCAGTAGAGGGTGATACTGGTAGAAATTTCACTCTAGCCGTCAGCAAAGTAGATTAAGGTAAAGAAAAAAACTGACTTTGAAGAGAGCCATTGAAAATTCAAAGAGCGATTTTTTCTAAGTGCTAAATTCGTGCTCTTAGTGACACAAATCCTGGCCATATTAATCAATTTCGCATATTTTGTAGGAACTGAAGTATACACAAGAGAAATGGATGTGCAACCAAGCGTCTAAGTGTTGCATAAAAATGGACTACATAAATATGACTGCATACATAGTACACTGCTCCCCTTGTGGAACCTCGAAGAAGAGACGCGAAATCGGACGACAATTTTGGCAGCACACATTTCTTCCAATATGGACCCCTTGGAGAGAGAGGACCAACTTAACATTCTGGTTCCACAAGTTCCTCCATTACTTCCAAAAATGAAAAATACCCTGTGACCTTAGTTGCGCCTGAAGATTCGAAGCGGTTGTTGTAAGCACTGTTGATGAGTACCTTTTCCTTTCTTGGCTAAACCAGTCTTGATTTGACCGACTAGTTGGCGTGGGATATGCGCACAACGCCCATCGTTATACTAAATGCAACTACGCTAGAACATTGGATAAATCAACACACAGCGACTCGATGGCCATCTCCTATGGTTTCCGAAGACTTACAGATGTCTCGTGTTATCTTGTTCTGTGTTTCTTACTTTTGCTCATATAAGAATGACCTTGTTCGTGGATAGCCACCCGGATTAGAGGAGATGATAAGTAACATACATGGTAATCAAGTTGTCCTAAGATATACTAGCTTGAACGGTCCATCCATCACAGAAAACGGATAAGACTTCAAGACACCCAGCTAGTCCAGAAGAATGTCATTAATCAATGTTCAGCATAAGGGATCTCGTACTAGGTACCACAAAACCGCCCAGGCGGTCAGTCTAGGAGACCTAGCGGCCGACGACGTTGCCATCATCCGCCTCCCCGTATCCGAACTTTGCACAAACATCTTTTTTTCATTCCCTTCAGCCAAAGTGGTTGATGTGCTCCTTTAGTCTGAACATAAGGTGTCAGGCCACATAACGTAGTCGGCTGTGCTGCCTTAACATACCAGAGGATTTCCCTTCATCCGCCGTGTATGCTTTCCTGCATTTTGTTCGATTTTGTCAGATGAAACTGCATCTGTATTCTGCACTGGCCAGAACCTGAATAACTGATAAAAATCGCCTGGTATTTTCCTTCTCTGGGATGTCACAAGGAAAAATTTTCAGCAATCAGCTCATTACAGCTTTAAGTTCTCTGTCCCCCGTCATTCTTAGGTAGGTTTTCCTTATAACATCTTTCGCCGGTCTAACTTGTTCATATATCACACATATTACGATGTCAAGTAAGCATCCAACAATCTGTTCAACTCTTAAATCAGATGGGCTCAAATGCCGCCCTACTCAGGAGCTCTCCGCTTCAGAAGAGCTACGAACGACAATCTAGTGTCGATTATGGCATCAACAAACTGAAAAACAAAACACAGCAGCTAGCACCACTGTAATTTACGAGCAGTGTTACTAATGGGAAATTTTTAAGCTTGAATTTCACTTTGCACATTGCTGTGTGCCAATCCATGAGGAAGGCACCTCACACAAAACGAAAAAAAGATGGGCAAGTCACACTAGCTCCAGGGTGGTCAATTTGACCTTGGTGACAGTCGGTTTAAATGTGAGGCACCGTGGGTTTTAAGAAACAAACTGTACGACATATGAATGCGTTTCATGACTTCCATTAGCTTGCACGCTTAGATTATGTTAGGTCAGTTTGGGAGTTGCATCTTCGAGCAGCTTCCTGACTGAATTCTTTGAAATATCTTTGCTTAACCTGGTCAGTCAGTGCATTCAGGTAAGCTGAGTGGCCTACAAGCACTTTCAAACTAGAGCTCAGCGGAGCGGATCTTATGAACAGCTGTTCTGCAAACAGTCACTTTTTTCAAAAGGAAGTGCGAGTTTTGCGATTCACCTGTCAACTATTCGAAAAAACATAAAGCGTCGAGATCAGCTGCTCCGTTCCAGGCCTTCCTAAATAGTAAGTCTTTAAGATCATTATTTTGATTTGTAAACCATAATATATGTGCTTCGTTTCTACCGATCGTCGCGTATGTTCCTCATCGTAATGATGATGAAGATGTGATGAAACCATTTACCATAACACTTTGTCAATAATAAATGACAGACTCGCTATAAAATATGCCCGCAGTGATACGCCTCGTTCACTTTGCCAACCCTGATGTTAAAATCACTTTTCCGGACAGTGAATTAAAAAAGTCAGGTGAAGAAAGCATTTGACTAGGGGCAGCGGTTCTCCTGGATTCAGTGATGAAACAGAGCTTGAGAGGCCTCAGTGGTTAAGGCGTGGATTAACTGACCAGCAGTTTCGTGGTTCTCATCCGACCCTAGGCATCTCGACTGCTCTTGTCTAGGCTTGGATAACCTGACAATATCTCAGCCCTGGTGCTTCCTTCGAATGGCATAGCAGTTATGGACCAGAAGGGTATTACAGTGGAACGATTATTATTTGTTTTAGTGGTGGGACTAAGTGATAGACGAACAAGCCCAGATTTACTCACTACCAGACATTATCTTCCGATAAGTCCAAGAAAACAAACGTTCGCTCTTCAGAAGTTGAATAAACATACTTATGCTCTGCTCATCATTGAAGGGGTCATTTTAGTAGGACGTTTCGCAGTGCATCTTGACCCCTGACCATCCTTTTAAACCCTTTATGTTTTCCTTCAATTTCCCGTTATTCACAAACACCTTTTGGTGAAATTCACCTTGGCAAGGCAATCTGGTGAGATGTCGTGTGTACTTGATAATCACTGGGTTCAGTGAACTGAGTAAAAAAGCTATTCTGAGCACAGACGGGCGCATTTACTTTGTTCGATCACCACACGATCAGTGTGCACGGACCAAGAGCTCAAATGACATATATTGGTAATACTAAGAGCAGCGCTCAGTAGATGACTCTGATCCCACCTGAAATCCAAAAACGTCGGTAATAATTATGCACTCTAAAGAAATACATCGTGAACAGGAGAATGCAGCTGAATCAGAACAAACTGGGATTGATTAGGATGTTCAAAAGATGTTTGGAGCATGTATCTATGTAAAAAAACATGAAAAGATGGGTGGAACATTTACGGCATTTCGATCTTCTAGAAAGTACGAGCTAAATACTTCCACCCAGTTATCTAATAAAAACGCAAAGATCTTCACGCTGAGTAAAAAATTTCCATTTTGACTTCTCACAAACTGTGTATCACCGTCAAGGTTTTACCTCCCCACCTATTGGAATAATTTACCAATGGCCAACCAACTAACTTCACATTTGAGATGGCGGAAGGGACTTTCGTGTATCTAATAATTTTGCTTCCGTGAAGGAGATTGTCATCCGTTCGCCGCCTTTAACCCAAAACACACCTTGCGAAAATTACAATTAGAAAGGCTGTCAAATCGTGCCAGTGGCTACTCGCATTATCCCAAACCTATTGAATTCCCACTTCCAGTTTTCAGCTTCCAAAGAAGTAAGTCTCATCTTTACGTTTCTGTGTTTTAGTGCCAGAATATCTCCCATGTTTAACTCAGTTTGCCCCAAAGTTTAACAAGTTCCGATTGCAAAGACCTAGCAAGAGAGAGTAAACTGTATGCTTGTTCACCGCAACCCCTATATTGCAGACGTAGCTGCTCGCTCCTAGCTTTAGAGTAATCTTGAAAAAAATCTTTACGATAAAATTTGTACTCAGCAGTAATACAGCAGTCAGCTGCTCGGACTGTCACCAGCATGTATAGAATTCCTCACCAAGCCACAATATGTCAGAAACCATATAGTCTGCCGCGTAACTCTGTAAAAATGGCCCGAACAAACTAAGCTGATAAATGCAACTTAGATTTTTTAACCGCATTCCTTAAGTTCGGTAATCGCGGACGTGCAATCCTTCAGAATGTTGCCACTGAAGCAGGTTTTGGGTAAAAGTAATGGAGAGGCAGGTTAACTCACCGTGTAACTTCCAAAGTGTTATGTTCGCAGATATAGCTATAAAGGTGTTTTTCATGTATAGCGACTCTGGCGTAAGCGAGCACAGAAAGTTTAAACTATCTGATGACACTGGGGTCATAAATTCAATCATTACATGCACTAGGTAAGGGGCCGCTTACAATGTACCAGCTAGTAATAAGACATTTCTTGATTTATTCGCATGTATTGTTTGACAGCGGTGCGTGGCTTAGGGGACGGATCTGAGAACAACCGGGAGCTGTCCAGACAGTTCGTTACCAAGATTCATCATAGGTGAAAATAGGCCACTTGAGCACATTTTCAAACCCGTCTACTCAGCGTTTGTCCAGGGGTAGCACTTCATTGTCAGTTCCTGTTTGTTTCGAAGCAATGGACTGCTTAAATTTACGTAGCTTTGGCACCAATATGTAGGAATTTCACACTAAATGATTACAACCAGTTTGGGTTGAAAAGCTTATTGTATCGGCGTTATCAGTACATCACCCCCAGCTGACCATCGCTGGAGCTTGAAAAGTGTTAACCGCGCTTCCCAGGCGGATCTTACATGAGCAATCAACTTTTGCTGCAATACACCTGGAAGACATATCGATCAGTGCGGCATACAGTTGCGAAAACTCTTTAGTTACTACACCAAATTCATAAGCTTTAGGTCTGAAGAGCTTTGTAATAGCTGCAACAGCAGATATAGCCCAAACAGCGCCACGATCTTGGGTGAGATGAACAGCGTTGCAACAACCGACAAATAAGAAGGTTGCGTAGCAACGATAAGTTTGTGAAAGATTTGAAAACAGCCAGTACTTTGTGCATCGCAAGGACATACTATTCTACGGAGCATCGCTTTACTTGCACCTGAGCCAATTTACAGCCTAAATAAAGTATTCTGGACAAAATAAGGTATTTGAAAAGAATACCTTTGTGAATTTTGCACCACAATCGTTGCTACCCAGTTTTCGCACAAATCTCCACTATCACTGTTGTTACACGTCACGTAGATAACGGTTACTAATAGGATTAGGATGGCCTGTGAAATCCAATTTTCCCAGAAGCTCAGAGATTTTGGTACCATTCATCCGAAAAAATAAGTATTATACGTAACATTTCTGGAAAAATTCAATGTTGACTTTGTGCGCGCTTTGCTCATCCTTCTTACCTTAAGAGTGAACTTTTAATTGTAGTACGTTTAAGGAAATGGCCGAACTATTTTCAGTTAGACCTCAATAGTTTAATAACCCTTGATCAAATGAATTTGAACCGAACGGTTTTACATGAATTCCATGTTTCAAGTGTTTATCACAACATTGGTCGACACAGCACTGGATAGCAGCTCCTCAGCTGTTAAGCACGATGCTCCGTCGTCCAAATATAATTTGTTTGGGATAAAGCGATACCAGCTCCATCACCACTAGTTACGAACCTCACCAGACATTCTCAATGTCCGGCGTGGTCCGAAGGAAACTTTTCTCTGCAAAAAACAAAGACTCAATCGATGTGCGGAATGTTTTTGCTAGACAAGCGGATTCTGAATTGTATAATACGGAACAACGAAGAAAAGGGCATTTCTAACAGTAAGCACTTTGATGTCACTCATTGTTTTGCAACACGTGCGAGCTGCATACTAGACAGCTTAATGTTGCATTATTTTGTCAGTTTATGGGTTGCTACATTGACATCCTCGTTCCTCACCAGGTTGTATCACATGCGTTTGAGCTCTTTCACAGTGAATTCAACAAAAAAGATCGCGAACCATAGTGAAAAATGGCGCGTAGGAAAGATTTCTCGTATTTACGCTGCTGCTCAGCTCGACACAATGAATTCTGCCGTATTTGAACCGATGATATGCTAGAGTCAAGGCATTATGTCAGAGTATTTTTACGCAATTAAGAAATACAAATTCGAAACGGCCGAATAAAAACCGGCCTCATTCTTGCTTTTCAGCGCAATTTCGTTTTTTTTCAAGTCCTTTTCCAAACGTGCGTTTTATCCCCTTGTAAATAGTGTTGCATCCAACCCCTGAGGATAGAGTATTTATATGTAACACAATTTTGGGCTAACAATGGGTTCTTACGAGTATCGTTCTAATCATGCCCCGAATTTTTCTAACACACGTAAGTACATATCGTAATCGAATTCATATTTTCAGATAGCGAGCAAAAAATGTATGTTTCTCCCCATTTTTGCCCGCGCTTGAGAAGGCTTCCTTTACAAAAGAAAATCGTTTTTGATTATTCTTCCCAAGTTTCAACCCATAGACTTTGAAATGTACCTCAAAAGAAAAGTGACAACTTGAAAAAAACACGATTTTTTTAGGGCTTCAACTCATAATAAAAACAAAATTAAAAATCGCGAGAATTCAGGTAGTACGGCGGATTTTTTAGGAGTTCCGGAGTTAAGCGCCGAAAACCCGGTCACTCAGAGTTTATTTAATTAAAATTGGCAGCCCACTGTCTGAAAGGTTCTGCTCTGAAAATTTCACGCACTTGTCACAGAATCATTTAGTCTTTAGGCCGAACACTCACGTTTATTCCTGGAACATGGCCATATATGTGAACACGTATTCTATTAGAGCAAATACCTTCAACGGGCCAGTGATTTTTCACGTTGCTTTCTCGTCTGAGGGGTGTGTGTAGTTACACTTTTGAAGGGTCTAGCTGGAACTCCGTGTCAAAGGTGAATTATTAACCCTGAAGTGACATAAAATGCTTCGATTTTTTAGTTTTAAAATTTCGATGACTCAGAGACTTGGGGAAAGTCTCTCAAAGGCAACATGTACCTGCTGCAACAGAAAAACGGCAATACGTTTAAACCCAACCCAATAGTCTTAGTGTTTGAAACGAGGGAACATCCTATTCACTGCCACCACTCTACGCATTGTCCAGTCAGTGAACTTGTTGAACAGGTTAGCAATAATATTTTCAATGAAGATTTCAATTGGTAAGCGAAGCTCATCTAGAAGAACTGCACAGTTATTTCATGCTAATTAGGAGTCATCCGCAGTGCGCATTTCACGAATCGCTAGGGCAATTTGAACATTTAACCATATGACCACAGGCGGCTGATCAGCAGTGTGATTAACTGACACTTAGACAGGATATAGTGCTACTCATCCTTAAATCAAATCCCCATCACGTGGTCACGTGTTGACTGGGTCCTCAAGTTATGATTTCTCAGAGGGATAGTTCCCTGATCGTGTGAATTATTCCTACTTCTGAGTTAATTGTAACTTGTTGTGTATATATATATATATATATATATATATATATATATATATATATGACTGGATGTATATGAAGTTCACTTTGAAATATGTTTGCACAGAGCAGCTGACTTTGCATTCTCGTTCAAAGTCCAAACATCTGCTTCTGATGTTGCTCCTGTATTTATTTTGGTCTATTGTGTTACATCGTATTGTTTATTTTCGTTGCATTATAGTCATAATACTGAACAAAACTTTGTGAGCACAGCCCTCTCAGCACGAACACAAGGCACCATTAATTTCATTGGATTCTTCCCGCTATTTCTCTCTCACTTTCGTGTCATGCATGATAACTGGATACGGAAGGCAACACAACAGCATTTCTTCCATAAAGACATTCATGTGGTTGTCAAACAAAACACAATACAGTCAGCTTCCGAATGACCCACCAACGAACGGCCGTGCGTGCCAGTCAATAGAGACGGATTTTCATGACTTTTTTCTGTTCTACTAATGATAGCCGTTCGGTTAATATCAGCGCACGCTTTGGAGTTATTTGATCATTTGCTGTAAAAACTTTTATCTGTTTTGTCAATAAGCGTTACCTCAGCCCTAAGTGAAATGGTAAATCACGCCAACTGTAGCGACAGTGAGCCTGAGTTGGCAGATTTCGGGTGATGTGCGGGTGATGCCCCTGAAGTTCTCGAAGTTCTCACTAACTTTGAGCAAACACTAATGTTTAGCCTTTGCTTTTTACGATAGTATTAACTCTAAACTGACTCTCTTGTGAGGAAGATCCAAACAGTGGTCTAACATTTTTAGCTTTTTCACTAAAAAGAAATCCGGATCGCTTGCTCGGACGAGTAGTGAATCGTAAGGCTATGTGGAGTGGTAAAACCCTCTATAACAATAGCTTTGTTTTAATTTCCCAAAGGTTTCGTCGGGTCAAAGCCTCGTTTTCAGCTTCAGAACTATCTGCATCAACGACGGAAGAGAGAATCCTTAATAGAGAACATTCCAAGAAAAAGTGACCTGGTAACCTTCATATGAATCTATCCTTCATATGTGACTGGACGTACGTCAATATAGGACAGAAGTTGACACAGCCAACACAACAGCTCAAGTGAACTTCACACACCTTTCTAAATGGTCCGCACTACTGGTCAGAAAACCTTGCTATTATTCGGACATCTTCGGAATTGGATCGGCACTTATGCAATAACGTTAATCAGAGGTGAAACACACACGGCCAAAAATTCGTCTTTGTTGACTGATAGGGAAATCCTGGTGGCAGATAGTTCGGTTTAGCCCAACAATCATTCACAATCATGCTGCACAATCAAAAGCGCCGAATTTTGGCCGATAGATTGAACAGCGAAGGCTCTCATGTGGTCTACAATTTTTCTTGCGGCAGCGAAGACGCTTACCCCGGTAGGAAACGTGCGGTAGGACAAAGTTTGTAATTAAGGTGTCAAAATAACGGTCGGTTCAGAGGACAAGTCACAATCCTGCTTCGTCACCATCCAAACATGTTAGATGCTGGCCATCTGATTGGCCCAGTCAGCTCCTTCCGAATCTTGTGATGCGACCAAACTCCAGATGTTTTGCGATAAGAGAAGCGCTGCAGATCAAATTAAGTCAGTCCCGATACCATTCACAAAAACAGCCAAAACAAACGATTTGGTTACCCTGGCATTGATCAGTTGACTTGCAGAAAACAACCAATCAGTGTCTATTCAACACCGTTTTCGTCTCTAATTTTTAAAATTCAAATTTTTTACGTGCACAAATGAAAGGAGTGAAAAAAGTGTTAAAATATCGAAACGCGTGTATTTTGTCGGCTCTAGTGAGAGGGATGAAGCGAGAAATATTTTGGCAGTGTGTTGGAAAATCTGTAGCGCTGATGATGCCTCCCCGATTGGGGCATAAAATTACAAATGACTTAAGGAAATTTACTTTGAACAGCCAGGAACCAACATCCTGGAAAATACTTTCACATTATGTATTGTGTTTACGCTGCAAGCGAGCTTTGACCTGTGAATGTACACTGTACACGCTTTATTTTCAAACATGAAGATGGCGATCCTCAAAGGAGAAGTCCTATCTCTATTTTTGTAGCTAAGGTCGAAAACACCAATTTATTAGAAGAGACGCGTGTTTATACGTTGGTACAACGGGAGGTTGTGCTATATTGTCTTGGTTACCATTGGTCTGCAATTTGGTGAAGGTGATACGATGACGACAAGGTAAGCATTGTCCGTACTGAAGAAAACAGAAATATTTGTTGTGTTGAAGGACCTTCCGGTGCATTTTCATACAAGACCCGAAAAGGAATCGCAATGAACACGTCACAGTTTTGAAAACAGCGTTTAAGGAATCGTTTTGATGCATTTCACAAGGTTGGAAAGCAACCAATTATATGGAAGCAGCCTACAACCTATAATAATCGTTCACTCAATCTATATTAATAATACCTAACAGGTATCTATACAAACACGAGGCCGTTCATCTGAGAGATGCGCTGGCAAACTGCTGTCAGAGACTAACACTGTAGTCCTCTAGATTGAAGTGCGGATAACTATTTTGTAGTTTCGGGGTATAAACAGCACGGAAAAAATAATTCGCAATGGATTCAGTTTTAACTGTCGTTATTTGTAGTCTCCCAGGTAGTCCGTCTGCAGACCCTAACCGTTTTGCTCCCCCGTACAAAGTTAAATATTGATCATTTTCGGCCATCTTTATTCTGATCCACACGAACAAGAAGAATGAGCATAGAACAAAGGAACAAACACACGTGCACACAGTGTCCATGTCTGATACTAGTGTACAAATCTGTGCATGTTATGCCTTCATGTTCTACCACTAAGTAATTATTTATTCATCTTAACCATGGTCAAAATTCACGATTCAAGTGTAATAACGCAGCCTGAGTTGACTAGACAAATGTAAAAGCTCACCGCCCAAATGTTTTTGGCCTACAATATCAGAATCCAGATACATGGTGAAAAAAGGATATGGTAGTCGGTAGAACAAGTAAGCAAGAAAAGTACTGAAGAAGTGTCTTGAAGGACATCACTGACCAATGGAAGCTCGCTGTCCAAAGCAGAATCATGAACGGCAAGCTAGGATAACAACCAGTTGCTTTTAGCTTAGCTACCTACTGGAGGAGAAATGGATGTCGAGTCTAGCAAAACAAACCACTTGTCTCTATCGAAGTTTTACATGGTCCCTGAAACGCACAAAAGGACACATTAATATTCGAAACTAAAAAGCTAGGGTGAACCTAGTTCTATTGAAATCTCATCAAGTCAAATAAAGAAATCGTGAAATACACACGTTCGTACATCAGTCCGGTTTAAACTGAATCCCAGATGAATCTCTCGTTTATGATATTGTCCAACTGAACCAGCTGAACAGAGGCCACTTCACTTTTCCGTTGAAAGAACCTACTCACAAGTTCGAGGATTTTTCAGCAACCTCGTGAGTAGTTTAAATATAGAATGCTGTATTTAAAGAAGGATTAATCAACACAGTGGCTGCAACTGAACTGATAAACAACAGTTCTTTGCAAGGAAAATTTCATCAGACGATTTGGTCGGCAAATGAATTTTGTGTGAGTCATGACACTCCGAAACAGACTAGTCTGATGGCTTGTTTTCGATTTGGAGGAAACTTCCTGTATCATTTACGGGTAAATATCTGACACATAAAAGCCACGGCTAAGAATGTTTAGCCAACAGTCGTTCGCAGAAGTTAACTTTTCAGGCCATACATTTCTTAGTTTCAGAAAATTCTTGAAAAACGTCGTACTCACTTTGATAAAAACTGGTTTGTTATCTACAGACAATGCTTCATTCAAAATTACAGTATTGATGAGAAAAAGAATTTCAGAATCAAAAGAATCAGTTTGTATGCAGATACTCGAAGAGAAAAACGACATAGTTAGTTTCTGATAGATGACTGAACCATCGACAATTTCGGTTACTTTGTGGGAAAGCGGATCAAAAATACCGTATACTCGAGTGCAATCTGATGACTTTTTCCGGGCCGTGCTTTCAAGTGCGCGGCATTCCAGAATCCCACTTCTAGCCTGTTTCAAGTGTTACTTCGTAGGCCGGTACTTCTTACGGCTATTAGCAAATTAAGTCGCTTTTATACGCTCAGGAGCCATTAGCTGTGACAATCAGCGCGAGGCTAATGGCGTACAAAAAAGATACACAGTTGGACCAAATAGAGCAATTTTCAGCTCTTGGAGATAATAGCAAAAAAAGGGATTCAAACAGGCAGACTTTACTCTAAAAACCATTGGACATTCACACCTACCGCTGCCATCGTTTTGTCGGGACGATGGAAACCATGTGCTATCTGGATCAGACAATGCCTGGAAAAATTTAAGGGCTATTCAAAGTGACAGTGTCGTCACTGTCGGTGTCTTTTCGTTGGGGCTACGTGCATGTGTATTTCCAATTTCAGGATAATATTTTGTCAGTCATGTAGCCAAGCAAAACCTCGTGCGATACTGACGCAGTTATTCTTATACGTTACATTCAAAGAGTTTACTTCCTTCGCAAAAGATTCTCGCGATGCTACTAAATTTCGTCTGTACGAATATGTAGAGGACGGGATTTGTGGTTTCTTTCAACAAAATCAAAGTGCCTGTTTCGGTCTAATAGTCAGTGTCATATGTCAGCAGCTCTTCCCTTGAACGCATCAATTTTTTCAAGCAGAGATAAGATTTCATACGATATGTTAATCAGGCCTAATTAGGTTAGAAATACATACAGATTAAAGGCCGTAAAGTTTCTTATTATACAGAATGAGAAAATGATGACTGAGTTGTAGAGACACGATCAGTAGATTATTCACGTCCATGAATATAAATTTGCACATGTTTTAAGTACCGTGGTTGTCGACGTGATAACCATTAAATTTCCCACAGGGATTGGATGCAAGGAAATAGGTTAATAACACTCTTTATTAGTGAAAAGTTTTCGGTCCTCTATTTCTCGTCTTCTATGGAAATTAACTTAAGGATCGGCTTTACAGAGCCGAGGTCCCACCTGGCTGCCTTGTCCAATCCCTCCATTATAAACACGGTCACAGCGGCATCTGTGCACCTCGGTGACCTTAAAAGCAGAGTTCCCTTACAAGTTCTGATGAGACTGTTCAAGTATACCACTGCAAGCTAAGATAATTCCGGTACAGAGCACAAAATCGGCACCGGTTCTCTATCTGCAATATGAGTTGATGAGTAACTGATCACAAAATCTAAGCTTCCTTCAATTTTGTTATTCGGTAGTGATGCAGCAGTACTTTACCGCAGCGTCTTAGGCCATCCTTAGCTTTACACGGTGGGTCGGCACGCGTTTCCCTATTAGCCCGTCATATCGCAATGCCATGACGAAAACTCGCGCAACGTGAATTTGCGCTGAGCCGCAGAGCATCCGCCTGAACACCTTGTACATGATGTAAGATTGAGGGAATAAGACCGGAGGATAAACAGGAGGGGGTGGTCCTAGAGCCATCAAAATCTACAACTGGTGACCCATAGTGTCAATTCAAGTGGGTAACTGAACATTTAGCTTTACAGTGCATGCAACGAGACATCTGGTGGCCAGTATCAATTAGGGACGCATCCTAGGCACATATATGGCTAACCAGTTCAAGCCAGCTAGCTAGTTGGACACAGAGAGTTACCTCTAACACCTTGTAGGCTTAACATCTCCCAATGTCTGGAGTGTTAGTGAAGATTAATTCAAGAAGTACACATAAACAGAATACAACGAGATGTATTAAATCACAAATAGAAACAATAAAGAAAGTATGGTACAACTTATATAAAGCAGATTTGAGGTAACAGCGGAAAAGAGCGTTCAACCTGGCGCTCAAACCATAGCCCATCCGTCAGGAAACACCTACGGTTCCCTTGGGTTTGGGCGTTGGATACGACTAAATATCTGATACTCACAGCCTATCCAAAGAGATGACTGGTGATTATATGCATAGTGAGCTGTCATCTGCTTCCGGATTTGTCTGTGAAATCTAACTACGCTCATGGACCCTACGCACGATGGACATTGTCAAATGTGGTTTTTGCCGATTTGTGTATGTAACCAGCTGAATACCGTTTACGTACACTAAAACCGAAGAGGTAGGTCAACTCTAAGGCTCGAACGTTGACCCAGAACTATCACCTGATGTAGAGGTACCTAAACATTTTCACCCGCAGCATACGTATGGGTCGACAGGTGGTCTGCACCGCTCACAATACGTACCCTAATCACACATATATGGCTAGTTAGTGTTAGCCAAGAATTAGTTTGGTTTGTACAATAGTGGACGGACCATTTCACCCCTAACACTTCGGAATGTCCTGGGCGTTAAAACGGATCACCTACAGATCTATACATACAGAAAAAGTGCAATAAAAATATAACAAAGTAAAATAAATAGAACACTATTCAATGTATTACAATAGAACTGTAATGCAGACGAAATATACGCGAAAGAGCGGACGCAAACTGCAACTAAGACCGGGTTCTTGGAATGTTGAACCACATCAGGTCCCTATAGGTTTGGATGGTGGTACTTCCTAGAAGAACAGTAAGGGCCGTCCACCGTATACTTGATTTTAACCTCAAAGCCTTTCACTTTCAGTCTAACAATTTATTTGACTTAAACCCCATCATTCATGTCGATGTTTTGAAATATATTTTTAATCTGCTTGGTTCAGAACTAATCAACCCAGTATGAACTGGTGTTAGTTCACTTTGGGGTTTACGTTTTCCAAAGCAACCCAATCTAGTTAAATGAAGTGCTCGGAAGTGTGCAACACCAACAATTAAGATGCTATCAGGCATCATATTTTTTGTCCTAAAAAGTCCAATATCAGAGAATAGCTGTTGCAAACATATTGGGAATAGGAAGTTTCGTGTATCTTATCAATCCTAACAAGATGCTCAAACTTTGGCACAGGTTGTCCGAATGAAAACTCAGGAAGCTACTAGACATTGTTTTCACTGCCATATTTTTAAACCACTAATTTTTAGGCATATATGTGGTCTGAGACAAACTTAACTCTACCCTGATAACGAATGCCCCTGACAACGGTCATGTAAACTGATCAACATAGGGTGCCGTGTTATCAGCTGCAGGTCAGCAATATCCGAACATTTCAAGCAACATTACTACGAGTTTCGGGCCAAACTCGGCTCCAATATTGTTAAAAAGATTGGGCACCACATTGTGTATAATCTAAAAACTTTTAAAGTCAAGACAGCGGATTGGAATGAGATATCATAATCCGGCGTTTTGGTTGCCGTGGGCAAACTTTTTCAAGGATTTCTACAACCGAGTGTGGAAGCGGCAACAGAAACGTTGGGTTATAGCCTCTTATTCAACCACGATGTGTTCTGATTTTATTAGTTTCCATAACGTATTCACAAAAGAAACTACTCACAAGGTTGCTGAAAACACTTTAACAGCCCACGACCGGTTTCGCTCTTCTCGGGGTTCATCAGGTAGGCTCAGTTCCTTAGTTTCCGTCAATCTTATGTTCTACGTGAACCCATATTGGACAAATTTCGACAGATACTCTCATTTGGTTTCCACGGGTTACTCAACTGAATCTCTCGTTTATGATATTCTTCATCAACCTTGTGAGTAGTTTCCTTTATGAAAATATACTGCGATATGTCGAATAGCGTACCAACTGAAACATTAGGCGGTAGCACATACAGCTGAAGATAAACAGCATAAACGGGAGATTTAGTTGAGTCTCCAGTGAAAACCAAACTGATGTGCAAATGAGTGTATTTTTCGATCTCCATATCATAGTTACGTGCTCCACACGGTGGTTCTATTCAACCTTTACCTAGCTTCAGCTAGATAACTGACAGCATTTTACCCATCCACATGCACATGGCTCTATCATGCAGTTAGTCATTTTCCAAATATAGATATTGTAGAAGGTTACTTTCCACTACAGGACCAAATTATCGCAGTCAGCTATGGAGTACTGTACACAACAGGTTAAATCACAAGCGGTGTCCCTAAAACCGCCTTTGGGACCGTCCGCACACCCTGTGATCTGGTCTAAACCAGGAGGAAAAACCACCAACATGCCCATCCTCAGGGAGACCCTGCGCCAATAACACCCATTTATGCCTGAATCAGTCTCACCACCATTTTTTATTGTCGTTAGTTTAGCTGAGTATGTATTTGAAAATTTCTCAATATGATTTTATTGCAGGTGACACATCCTCAGAGATATTTTTAAAAAGTCCTTTTCGGCTAGAAAGCAGAACAAAATTCTAAAAGCTTCCTTGTCACTGTGGGATGATGAGTCTAAAGCTGATTAATAACGAGGGAATTCCCATGAATTTACCAGTTCAAAGGGAACTCTCCACGGCAGATCCGAAAGCATTCCTTCAAGACGATGAGTCCTTCTATTCACGACTGTTGCATTGCCAAGCGACATGTGCTGTCTGAGTACGTGTACAACCGGCAAAATGTGGAATAACGGTTTATATTTTCAGTACCAACCGAAAAGCTATGTTGAGGGGACTTACTCTGATTTCAAGTCGACCACGCGGTACACTCTGGCAGCACTGTTCAGTGTCTAGACATTTGCTGTTGAAATTTTCCAAATGTGAAATTGCTTCGAAAACAGCAAAAAATGCTACAAAAACCCGTCTATATTTCAACGAAAGGTGTTTTTGTTGCTGTGGTCATTTGTGCACATCCCCTCTTCCATTTACGACCTGTTCTCATATAGGCACTAGACGGCGTCATCACGACCGTTAAATGACGAATCAGAACTGCGGACGCGCAAAGATCAATCTTATTCGGGGACGATGATGCTATCGACCCGCAATATCTGCAGTCGGCCGACTGATTGGAAAGGGCGGATAGACATTTTGCTCTTCAATGATTGGTTAGTTTTTGGCAAACCTGAATGCATCGGAGCTGTTATGGTCATGTCAGGGAAACAACCGACAGAACAACTGCTCACGGGATAAATGTTTTGTTTTTCTTTGTTGCATAATTTGCGTTAAAGGTTTAGGAACCGCAGATGCTCACTGTGAACTCCCACCAGAATTGAGTCTGTAAAACCGAAATTCATTTGAGGCTAATAGGGGACTCACCACCACCTCAATGAACACAGTGATAAAAAGTTGGCCGATATATATGGGCTTCCTTTCGGACAAAAATTGTAGTCAAAAGGAGCGAACCGGTCTGTCAAGTCAAGTAAGAAAGCTTTATGCATCCCGAGATTTCGGCATACAACATTATAACGGGCTCTCTGTACGTCACACTGAGAAAATATGCTAAAATAAGCACCCATGAACGCAATAGACGAGTTATCGAATCTCGAAGTTGTTAGTTGAGTTAGTGAGGTTCGCTGCAGAATGAGCCCAGCAAGAACATCAAGAGTTAGGGTAAGCAGAATTTATAAAGGGCCATGACTTGGAACCAGAGTGATTTAGACGTGGATTTGCTGAGTGACTGGTGAAGAGGCTGATAAATTTCCAAGATAATTCGTTGGGTGAAATTGGAACAGGCTTAAAGTGCTTGCCGACCGGGAAGTCAACTAAAAAGGTTCTCAAGGTTTCATTGCACGTGGAGATGTTTTAGCGCCTAACGTTAAGCTCAAAATCCTTCCCAAGCCACCCCAGGAATGGTACGGGGAAACAATAAATCCAATATAGAAGGATACCAACAATTACAAACCTGTGAACAAGTTCGAGGGGCTCGACAAATACACTCGTTTGCATATCACCTGGGTTTTCACAGGAGACTCAACTGAATCTCTCTTTTATGATATTCTTCAACTGAATGTGCTGCACAAAAGCCGGCTCATGTTTCAGTTAGTACGATATTCGAGATATCGCAGTATATTTTCACGAGGGAAACTACTCACAAGGTGCAAACGTTTTCAGCAACCTCGTGAGTAGCTTCCCTTATGAAACGTTTGAGGGGCGTTCTTAATCTCATGCCTAACAGGCTAGACATTGCACTTCATTAAAGACACCTGAAACGTGGGATTGCCAACTAGAGTTCACCTATAACGTCATACCAAGATATTCCATAACCCAAGTTCCAGAGAGCGAGACAATGAGGACAGTGAAGGGGTGACAGTTACTGTATAGATCATTGTGAGCTGAGGTCAGAGGTGACGACGAAGAGACCGTCCCTGCAATAATGGCACCTGGAATGCTCACTCACCTAAGCATTAAGCGATTTCATTTATTGCAGTTTTCAAGTTCAGAAACGCAACAGTTATAGCCATTCATCATGCCACCAGTGTATTTCAAGTAATCAAAAAAATGGTGAAGGAAACTAAAAAGAGGGAAAACTGCACTCTGATGGCACGACTGCCAGTCGGTAGTAGGGACGACAACCGGCTACCACTCCTGTAAATTTTGCGTGGTCTCTGAAACAGCCATCCATCAGCTTGACTAATTCTTGTATCGGTAAAATGCTGCACCAGTCACCCTTTGTCGATGCTTCTAAAGATATGATTACAGTTAAAGAACAGTAAGTATACAGCGTAATTTTCTATTCACTGCTGAAGTAACAGAGTGAACCAAACGAGTGCGACTAATTGTATGCCAGCCAATGAGAGTTTTGGCCCAACAGGGTAAATTTCACTCAATTCCAAACAGCTCCAGAAGAACGGATGTACAGACGACTAGTCTAAATTTTGTCACTTTTTTTCTCCGGTCATAGTTATTATCTCAGCTGCCCCAAAAGCCAGCAGTATTTCCCAGTGAACACACCAGAGGAGATAATTGATCGATGAGACAGCACACTTTCCAAGTAACGGAAGGGATGGAGGATCAAGACCATACGATTTATCTGACTTGGTCTGCTGACCTTCCCCATAAACTCCTTCGGATGCCGTACTTTCTGTTACGTCACAGTCCTTCCTGGTAGTCAACGCAGATAGTAGGTTTGACCGGCCTAAAGATCACAAGCTTGCCCCTTTCAAGGCCAAAAGGATACAGCCTTATGTCCACGCCGCATAGCCGCCTCAAGGCCTGTCACGATGGCTTTTGTGACCGAGATGTGCATTGAAATGGATATTTTGAGACGACTAACTTCTAGTTTGCTCATTAACGCAAGGGTTTTGACTGTTGCATGCCTTCCCGTTCTGTCAACGTTTCTTCCGCAGCTGACTAAAGTGTGGCGAAGAGAACCCGCCAGCATTAATTGGTATAGGGCAACATAAATAGAAGCAAACTTCCGATGGGCACTGCAGTACTGGTAAGTTGCTGAAGGATCAGGGTCAGAGGAACTTGAAATTCGGTGTTGGTAAGCGTGCCCCGTAGTAATATGGTGCAACCTACTGAACAGCTTAACCGCACTGCACACTAAACCTACGGATGTCTATGGAGTTCAATTTTGGGGACGATCTCAAAATACAGTAATCGGAGGAGGAAAGTTTCAGCGTGCATGTGACCAGCGAAGATTTTGATGTTGTTTATTAACACTGATTCCATCTCATATTTTACAAGACCGTTAACAATACTGATTGGGCCAGCAACAATTCAGGTTGGCGATGGGAAAATAATAAGCAAATTCAAACAGTTCAGAAGGGAGTACCAGGTCTACTATGGTTGGCTAACATGAGATAAGGATTTGGCTGTCGACAGCCAGCTCCCGCACACAGCTACAACAACAGAGAAGTTTGTGTGCAGTGGAATTTGTTACTACGTACGAGTTTGCGCATCGGAAGTGAACTCAAAATAGACTGTTGACAGCCACCAACCAACCTAAGAATAATGCCATTGCAGTGAACACCAATGAAGATGTTAGCACTGGGATTCGGGTGTCATCCGCCAATTCCCTTGGGTTTCAGCAGAGGCGGCACTCTCTCTGTGCAAAAGCTCCCACTCAAATTCCTCGGGAAGTTGTCTGAGACAAAATAGTCATAACTGAAAACAGGTGGCACTGTTTCATTAATGGCAAGCCTGTGAAATGGGTAAAACCATTCGCTGAGAATTCACCTATCAACAAACACGAACTAAGGAGTTACAAGTCATTAGACTGGAAAATAAACCTCTCACATGCACATAGTCTTACAAAACTGAATATCCTGTGTACCCTCGAACTTTTTTGGATATTCATTGATTGTTACCCAATAGTAAACGAATACTGCTCTGCAGTATTCGTAATAAATTTACCTCCCATCAGATGCGGGGGCGGAGCTTGGACACCAGACCACAGACTACTCGCATGCTTCATCAGTAGTATACACCGTCACACCTGTTTTGAATGGAATTAGAGCGAACTTCCCACATTCTACTCGTCATCACTTCGCGACTGATACACCGTTAGGGCGCTGGTGTCCTGCAAGTTCGCTTCTGATTACTTAGTTACGTCCACAGGCTGAATATTTTTATAAGCTTATTGATGTGAGGAGGTCATTTGCGAATCAATTAGGAGTGGATCGTTTATAATCGAGTGTCCAGTTATTTCTGTATCATATGCATGCATGGGCTCTTGACAGGCACCTCCGTTTATGATCCCAAATCGAGGTCACTTTCCATCTCACCTTAAGCTATGCCATGCATGCATATTATCTTTAGCCAACTTATAGACCATTCTTCAACTTTCCATATGGTGAGTCTGTGGGAGTGTGATCCTAGGCTGTTTCACACTGTTAAATGAGTGCAGCCGGCTTTGGGTCAAGTTTTCCTCGATTCCCTATAATTTTGCTTCCTGAAGAACTCCAATACCTTGGACACCGTCTGATCGACGTATGCGCTTCATAGTCCGCAGATCTTGCAGATGAAATCAGTCTGGAATGATGATAGAAGTCCACGAAACTGTCAACATCTCACTTCTGTGAGAGTCTGGAAACAGTACAAGCAGTTGTTCCAGACACTTTTTTAATGTCTACCAAATGCTACACTATCCTTTGATACCTGCAGGCTTAACCAATTGTCGACCGTCTGGTCGGCAGTTAGGACACTGCTGAGATAGCAGAAATATGAGTTATATGCAACCACCATTCAACTCTGTGCTTGGTGCATTCTGGTGTCTCCGGGTGAACACAGATGAGAACTAATTATAGTTATACCAAAATGGGATACTTCAGACGCAACTGATTTCTTTATTCACTGTAGTTCCGCTTCAGAAAGTGCCAGTAAAGTACGTTTTTCGGCAAATGCACCATATTTATCTTTCAGTGATGTGACATTAGATCGGCTGGGAGGCGTTTCTGGCCTATATAGTTGACCTGAGTAGCCATATCATTTCCGAAACGCCCCAGTCAATAGTACAGCTGGATAAAACCTGAATAAGTTTGGTTCTGTAACAAAGTCTTCTTTCACTTTTGTGATCACATTGAAGTCTGCGAACTTAGTTCTGTGCTTTAAATTTACGTTTTATTCCAGACTCTATAAAACTAAAGAATTCGATTGAGCAGCCCAGTTTCACGCGAACGATCCACAGTGAACATGGTCCGCAGAATCCAAGGGATTCAAGAAATCACTGAATAGCTTGTGTGGCCGGTGGTTGTTTGTGCCATTTCTGTCGTATTTTTCTCCCTGGAAAAATTCGCTCATTGGTAGTCTAGTTTATTCCTATTCTGGAACGACTGTATCCAAAATGTTCGTATTTATCCGATTATCTAGAATGTAAGCAAGCATTTTTCCAGAACTTTAAAAATAAGTTAGCTATCCAATAACTGTCAGTCTTCTGTCATTTTCTCTCTACTGTGGTTGATGGTTCAATGATTGCATCCCTGAAGTCCTGTGAGATACCCTCAGAACACGATGACAAAAATATTACGGGGGAAAATTTGCCTTCGAGTCAAAACTCATGAAGTGTGAACAGTTTGAAGTGGAGGTACAAAATTCTCAGAGTTGCTGACCGGTTCCGATATCTTGAAGTAACCGAAGACTTTGGGTTTTGGATCTGTAGACTTCTTCCAACACTTAAAGGCCTCTTTCCCAACACTCGCCTCTGCGTACAACTGAATTTTTCACTTTGTTCCATCCATCTCTCTTTCTTCCGCACATACCAGCCATCTAGCAGATTGATTCCTGGGAAAAGAATTTCTTTAAAGGATGAATTTGGTGCATTGGCTTAATTCCTGAACAAATACTGTATTCAGTGCTCCACTACAGGGGAAATTAATTTATTGCGAGCCTTTTGGCGACAGCCATTTTATATTTCGTCACATCCACCAAGTCCGAAACCGAAATCTTTAAATGGTGCTTATGTAGTTTTCCAAACATGGCACATAAATCATTGTCTACTGAAAGATAATCCACGATAAATTTAGCACTGCACCAACAACCGTGCAGTGACGATGTCTCCTAGCATTATGACGAGACGTTTGCAAGCCAACTGCCAAGCTCGGCGAACAGATCAACTGCCACCTGATCAGCAGCAAATTAACCCATCCGAGATGCCAATATTTAGACATACTGACAGCACTGCGCATCATTCTGATCAAGTGAAAATCAGTGAACTCTCATTGTCGGACAGTGGCAATCAAAAAGTGTTCCTATATGCATGTGTGCCGACTGCTAGCTTTGGGGACTAAATCTTGCTCTACTAATGGTTGCTTCTATAACCGTCCACGTATACAAAAGGCGTTTGTCATGGTCGTCCACTGATCCAGTTTTAAAGAATTCAATATCTTCTATCAAGTTCACAAATCTTGACCGGTCTGAGCAGTGAAATCTGCCACTGAAGAAAATTATTAATTGTGGCTACTAACTGGACAAGGTTGGGCATCTGTATTAAACTAGCTGTTTTTTAAGTATTGGGACAGGATGGCAGAAAAGATGCTCGTGAAGTTAGCGAAGCGCCGTCTTGCTAGTGAAACCTAGAGTGTCACCATTTTTGGACCGACGCAGTTTTGTTCGCTGATGATCCTTACAAGCAGGCTACTGAGAACTGGGGACTCAACTGTAAGTTTAGGGAGGTCTTTCCAATCTCTCATCGTGCGTCGCCCAACGCCACATTGTTGACACCATGCCTTTTGATTTTCTAGGCAGAATGCGTTCCCCACCGTTTAGCTTTGTTGTTCGCCTTTAGGTGACAGAAGTATGTGACATTCATGGCCAAACTTACGTAACTTGTTCCTTCCCGGAGGAAAACCTCATTACATTCTCCAAAACATGCTGACCGCCTGAGAGGAACGCCTTCAGTCTTCACACTGTCCCCACTGCCCTGTCACAGCAGAAGTTAAGACGTTGCCAGCGCACCGCAGCACAACGTCTTTGCTCATATCAAAAGACCTCGCCGCTTGCTGTTTTAGCGTTGTTTTTAAGGGAAAGAAAAAAAATTACGGCCGATATAGCCCTCATGTTCGTCGTAGCACGCCATGGCAAGAAAAGGGCTTTAAGTGGAACCACATTTTATAGGTAGGTTTGCAATAACTTTCGGCAGGTAATTACTTGGGTAGGGAAGTTTTACATTCAGCCTTGAGCAACTGGTGCACTTTGCAAAATGTGTCGAATGTATTTTGAATCTAATCTATTTTCAAGTACGTTGCCATTCCACCTATTTCGGTATCGAAGCTGAAAGGACGGTCGACACGAAATGCGTCACAGCCCTTCATTTGGGTGGTGCTGAGAGCAAAATTTCAGAGCTTCACAAGTCCTTATTTCTTCACTGATTACGACGAAGACTTTAAGCTAGTTGTAACATCTCTCATGGTGGCAAACAAACATCGCTGGTGACCACCGCAGGTATTCACATCCAATCCGCACGTTTACGGATAGGTGTAAAAATGCAACCAGCACTGTGCCTCTTCGTCCGTGCAACGACAGAAACAAAACACGCGCTAATACTGTCTGATACTAAGTTCGATTGATAAACGAAAAATATACCTGAATTTCTCGTCAAAACAAGTCTGGTCTTCAGTTAGGAAATGAGACTGATGATCGTTTGGGGGCTACATCTTTCTGAAGACCCGACAACACATTGTTCTTGGATGTACATGAACTTTATAAGCAGTAGCACATGATACGAGAGAAAATAAACTTGCACTTCTCGTTTGATCCCATGTTTGTGTTGGCTGGCTAGATCTTCATACGGGTTATGTTACCCAGACTTATCGAATGATACGTGATCAAACTTAGACTGAACCCCCCATTCACAGATTAGTCGAATAATCCACGCGTTTCCTATTGTTGAATATTCAACGTTTATTCCATATCGCACCATTCCGTTTATTGGAACAAATGTAGAGCATTGTGAACTCCATGGATCTAGCATTTTTTGGAAAGCAAAAGATGGCAATTTGAAAAGATGGTATGATTCCAGAAATTTCACTTCCTTACAACTAAATAAACTAGGAAAAGACATCAAACGTTTATGACAATCTCATCTGCTGCATCGTACTCTGGCGCGCGGCACTCACAATTCTGGAAGTTTGAGGGTGACCTTCATAGTCTCCTTATTTCAGATAAAGACAAACAGCCTTCGGACCTACCGAATCGATTGAATTTGCATTTTACCGCAAGATATTCGGGTGATTTTTCGCACAGAGATGCAGTATCCGGTAGAAACGAAAATGCATGGTATCTCAGCCAGACTATTTTCTATCTAAAATCTTCTCAAAGCGTAGTCTTTACTGCATAGGATTCACAAGTGGAAAAGATTGGTCTAGAATTCCAGTGCAAGGCATGAAACGGTACAACAGACCACTGTGGTCAGGTGTCAGTTCCAGGTTCATGGCTCACATCTACAAGTTTGAATATTCGGCGAGTACATTTTGCATAACACATGCGCTTATAGTATTGGGAATCTGCACCAAATTGCCATGTCAAGTAAAGCTGCACTCTGGTCGGCGTAAATAGGACATGCTCACTAGGGAAGCATAAAAGACAGTCCACTGATAGGAAAGCTCCCGAGGATAACCAGCTGCAAATAATCCCCAAATGGCCGCTACATATTATGATTAGATATGAAAAATGGGGGTAAACACACGAAGCTCCCCGGAGAGAAATAACACACCCAGCCTGGTTCGACTCAAGTGTCTACCATCAAACGTGGGATACCGGATTGACAATGTTTCGTCTCCATTTGTGACCGTGGATTGTTTGTGCCGAACATTTCTAAAAAATGTCACATCCATAACCGAAAGCACACAACCGTAGTTGTCATTTTGAAGTCTGTCCAGCTTGTTTCTCTCTACCCACAGCTTTCCAAAAAAGGTTATGGTTTTTTCTGGTTGGAATATGCCCACTGTAGCGATGCAGGATGTGCCACTATCCACTGTTCGTATGAAATAGTATCTGAAATGGATACAACAAGGCCTATAAGTTGTACAAGTGCCAATCAAACCTGCTTATCACTGACTTCCTCTAAGGGAATGATGGAAATTCATTTGGTTTTTCTGGTTTCTCAGTGAGATTGTTACCAGTTCAAGGGATGCTGAATGACCATTAATTTGACTTATTGTTCAATACACCATGGGATACGATGTGACCCTTCATCAAGCACAATATAGACCTGTGTGTCTCACCAAGCAATCGGAAGATTTTTCAGACTGGTGAAATTACATCACTGATCGGCTACTCTTCCTAAATTTGAAGAGACCACAAAGTGCTTCTTCCGGGATTACTTGTAAACAGAGTTATCATCGTAAAAACATCTTTTCCCCTCTCTCCCAGGCAGTTTTTCTTAAATTTTTTTAGATCATCTCAATAAGGGATACGTGCCAGGAATCGCACAGGATATTCAACAGTAGGGTATTAACGAAGTAACTACCCGTAAAAATAAGGTTCAGGCTGGCCAAATAGACTCGCTGGCATAGCAAATTCGCTTTCACGGGCGAATTACCTGAATCCGAGCTGAACCTCTTGTTTACGATATCCTTCGAATGAGTGAGCTGCACAAAGGCCATCTCATGTCACAGCTGGTACAATATTCGAGATACCTCAATATATTTTTATGAGGGAAACTACTCACAAATCTGCCGAAAACTCCTCGACAGCGCACCCTTTTTGAAACTCACCAATAGGGCGCAGTTCCCGAGTTTCCGTCAATCGTATGTTCTACTTGCACGGCTTTCGCCAAATAAACTCATTCACCTGAGGAATATCTTAAATTCATGATTCAACTGGGATAAAGATTCTAACATAGAGTTGACGGAAACTAGGGGACTACACCGACTTGAAGAAGAGCGAAACCGACCGCGGGCTGCCGAAGAGTTTTCAGCAGCCTTGTAAGTAGTTTTCATCATATTCACGTTTTTTATTTTGATTCAGCTGTTCGCGTACATGATGTGCCATTGCCATCAGTTACCGATGGCGCGGATCAGGAACTGACTGCTGCCTGTTTTGGAACACATTTGTGGATTACCACCACGAGCTCGTCCGCAGTCGCTTCTCCCTACGTTTTCCATGGCCGCGTAGGGTGCGGACAAATGGCTTGGCAACTGAGAGGCTGGCAGATCCGGATGTTAGATGAACTTACTAAAATCGTCTTCTGGAGTCTCTTCCAAAGGCTCCACCATCAGATACGAACTCATATTGGGACGAGATTACCACCTCTTTGCATAGAGCTGGGAATCTTGCTTGTGGCGCGGTACAACCAGGCTCACTCAAGCACTGGATATCAGACCGAACACTGGCACTGCTTAAATCTCGGAGAAATATCCCAGCCGATCCCGAACGTAACTTGACGCGATGAATTATCAGACATCAAATGAAGGTGAGCATGCGCGCCGACCGTGAAGTCTGGTGGACACAGAAAGCCAAGGAAATGGAAATGGAAATCTCTGGGAAATGCCCAGAGATTTCAGCTGAACCGCACGACCGGTCTCCGGAAACCCTCGAGCGAAACCATCAAGGATCAGAAGGGAGTGACCATCTCGAATGAAGAATAACGCCTCGATAGTTGAGCCGAATACTTCGAACAACAGTTATCGAGGTCACCAGCTGGCACTCATCTGGAGCCCACAGTTGACGTAGAACCCTGGATGGTGAACGTGGAATGACCTAAGGCCTCGGAGTTTTATGACTGCATATGTTCTCTCGAGAGCCACCGAGCCTCCGGTCCGAATGACCTCCCACCCGCATTGTTCAAAGGTGGGGGTGAAGTCCTCAGTCAGCGCTTGTCTGATCTGTTTGCTTGCATTTGGGAAAACGAGACTGTCCCAGACAACTGGGGGAGTCAGTGATAGTGCCTATTTTCAAAAAACGGGCTCGTAATGAGTGCGGCAACCACAGGGGGATCAGTTTGACCCCGGTCGTAACGAGACTGTTGGCGTCACTCGTGCTTCGTCGCCTTACGGTGGCTCGTGAAACACTGACTCGAGAGCAGCAAGCAAGATTCCGGCCTGATAGGGGCTTCTTTGACCAAAGCTTCACACTTCTTCAGGTGCTAGAACAACGTCCTACGTATAAGCGACCCACAATTCTAGTGTTCCTGGATTTCAAGGCGCATTCGACTTGGTTGACCGGTCTGTTCTTGATACGCATGCCCACCAAGAAATGCTCCGGAAGTTCGTGAACATATGAGTTCTTTGTATTCCCAGGCTTCCGGACGCGTAAGAGTATACGGCGAGCTCTCCAAGAAGAGAGCTCTCTGTACAAGAAGTGGTATCCGTCGGGAGTGCCATCTCTCTCTACTCCTATTTAATTTCGTGATCGATGAGATGATGAAACGAACGCTGGTAGGTCTTTGAAACCCTGGTGTTCAAATAGCCCGTGACAAAAACCTTGTCGATCTGGAATATGCAGACGACATCGTTCTCGTCTTCGAACAGATGGAGAAGGCGTGGATGTTTCTGGATGAACTGACCGAAGTCATCCCGTCCTTTGGTATGCTCTTTGCACGCACAAAGTGTAAGGTCATGCTCGTGGACGTGTGGTCACTGAACACGCCACTTACAACCCAGGGGGAGAGGCACTCAAAGTTGTGGAGTGTTTTACGCACCTTCTAATTTGTATTGGTTCTGATTACAGTGTGACTTCAGCCGAGGAGTGTGTCCGGGAAAAAAACTTTGGTGGTTCGGCTATGCATTGTGCATGCCGAATCTCCACTTGCCGGAGACGGTGCTGTTTTCGGTGCCCAGTTTAGAGTGGCACGAACAGAGAGCTGGCCATCTCTTGACCTGGCATAAGGATATGAGAGAGATTACGAAAAGTTTGGGTGTCGTCGGTGCTAGTCTCTTTCCAGGGTGGGGACCGCGTGACCCCCACTTCGCCTGGTTGGAGACGCTGGAAGATATGACTGCTAATTTATGTCAGTGGCATTCTTCTTGTCAGTTTCTATCCAGATTGCCTGAATGAGTGTCTGGAGGTGTAGGCACCTCGGAATGACTGTAGTAAGCTAGCACTAAGTTCCTTCCCTGACCACCTTTATTATTTTCTTCACCATAATGCCTTCAAATAGATCATGGATCTACGTCAACGAAGCATCAGTGTTGAACACTGATGTCGTGTTGTCCATAATGATGATGATGATGATGATGATGATGATGATGATGATGATGATGATGATGATGATGATGATGATGATGATGATATATGGTATGTGCTTGCAGTGGCAGTAGTAATAGTAGCCAGATTGATTCTCTGTATTGTCCAATGATTAGGGAAGTTTAACTTGAGCTTCAGCTTGACTTCATCTCTCACGTGACTTTGATTAGATTTACATCCATAAAACAGTTCACGTTTTTCGCTTACTGAGCCTAAGGCTCACAGTGATAGATCCAAAACTCAGTTTTCTGCACCACAAACTAGACATTTGCTCCCAGCTTGAAGTATTGTCATGGGAATCTGCCCCGTGGGACTTCACTGCTCAACTGTGCACATCACCAGGAAACTTAACGGATTTATTCTACGGTGCTCAACGCAGAGATCGAACTTGGTATTCTGCTAATGTTTTTTGTTACTGAAGGTATCCACTCTGGTAGCATGAGCTGCGCATAATGCAATTACTTCAATACATGTTACATTGTATTTTATATTATATTATATATTATATCATTATATTTGTTATATTATATTATATTATATTTATTATATTGTAGTATATTGTAGTATATTATATTATATTATGTTATATTGTGTTATATTGCATTGTAGTATATTATATTTATTATATTATATTATATTATATTATATTATATTATATTATATTATATTATATTATATTATATTATAATGGTAATGCGTCGTAGTCCTCTTCCACTGTTAACTTTCGATTTCAGCCCTGTCAGACCGACTCAATCATCTGAGTGAGGATGGAAGTGTTAGTCATTTCAACAACAATGAGCTTCTTTTAGGGATGTCAATAGTTTCGTACAGTCCGGCGGTTCTTTTTCTACTGAACAAGTTAATTTATTAAGAATCTCCTGACGAACAATGCAGAGAACTGCAACTGAAGTTCCTTCCTCTGATGGATAATTATGTCAGATTTCATTCTGACTGGTGGGAAACAAACGAATAAACTACACGGTTACCCTGAAAGAGTGTGTACTATTGTTGTGCAGATTGATGTCTGTGTTGTCGGCGTGCGGTCACAAATTTGTTCAGATGATATCTATATTATCTGTTGGTTTGTTAGTGGACTTAGACAGAAGATAGTTAACGCTCCGTGAAACTGCAGCTGAAGATTCTGGCGGTGATGAAAAATGAGGGAGGGCGAAAGAATAGGAAGCAACTTTTGGCAATTTTCATGTCATTTAATCCAAATCCTGACTGTCGGTGAACTACCTCTGGGAATAAAGCCCTAGATTTTGGCTCATGAGACTTTCATTACCAAGTGACTCCTGATAGCAGTACGTGACTAAGTGACGTTCTAAGTTGAGCGGCTTATCAATAGCGGTTGACCCAACGGTTGTCTATTTTCTGAAAGAATCTATACGGTAACTGATTTTCCAGGACCAGACTGTGTACTGAGCATAAGTGACTTTGTGTTTCCTTTCGTACCAAAACGATCATGACCACTATAATCTGTCGACCCAACTGAAAATGTCAGAATATTTCTTTCCAGAACTCGGCCATCCTGAGCAGTGGAAAACTATCCTTATTGAGCAACAGCTGCATGGTGTTTGGGAGCTGGACGTAGAAATAGGTCTTTTCCTCTTTTAAATGAGATTTGAATAGCATATGCGTGCTCGCATGTATATATATATATATATATATATATATATATATATATATATATATCTGAAATGAGCAAATATGGAAACACAGCGCGCATTCGCGGCGGCTGGATAACACTGAAGCGAGAAACAGCGGGCACAAGTCGAGCAAGGTGCAAAACAGTTCAAGGTCACTTTAAGGGGTGTACAAGTGGGCCACTATTTCCTGTCTGCGGATCTTTGTAACTCATCGGGCGCAGTTGTGATAGAAAAAGTGATATGCACGTTAGGCTGTACGGTACACCGTGTTAGCAAGCGGAGTCTTAGGTTCAAATGCCTTACACCACCCTTCGAATGTGCGGGTTTAACAAGTGTACCGGATCCCATCACCCGAGTTTCCATGAGGAATTTGTTGCCAAGACGCCATCCTCTGAAAAAAAACTATTTCCTTTTAGGTGTGAGTATTTCACTTTTAAAGTCCCAAGGAAATTTGTGTGCGTTGGAGTTATTCGACAGTCAGTGTACCCGGTGTTGTCTCCAGAATAATAAAGTGCGTTTCACTGATAGGTTTCCTCAGAAAAGTAACTGATGTTTGTTTTCATAAAATAACTTCTCGGAGCTTTTTTTCTGGCGTTCTCAATAGTCAAAAAGAGGACGTAGTGCAGAACAGGGGCTTTCATTTCATACGCATTCAAGTCTTTCCCTGTCCTGCACATCTTGTTTATTCTAGTGGTGAAAGTGGAACGAATTTACTTAGAACCACTTTGAATTCTCTCTTGAAGTGGTTGTTTATACTTACAAGTAAAAGCATTTCTGTAGGGCTCCTTACAGATGACTCACTGACTGAAGTAGAATAATTCATTCTTCAAGAGGCTTTGACTGTACCATCCAGAATAGTCGGGCTTCCTCGTGTGACCAAAGATACGCGGACTCAAAATCAGCTGTATTTCGCAATGTGCTGTTTTCAAATTAGAGCTGTGTTAACTTGATCTCTTTTTTTGGGCTGGCTGACGCTCAACTTATTTTATTGTACAGTCATACGGGCAGTATAAGCTTGACACCCAAGGTGAAGTACAGTTCAGTTCTGTTCACCTTACATTTTTACCTTTGTGCCGAAATATGTTGTCGGAAATATCACATATGGAAAAGTGCAGTATATATACCTTCTCATTTAGGAATATAATCTTTGTAGCGCACCAGAAACCACTGTGTGTCGTCACCCGAGTGGATGCTGCGGTCCAAAGACGTTCAAAGTGGCAACGCGCTATAGCAGCGAAACATCAGTTTGCGGTGTTAACGAGGCAGTCTCCTGTCTAATGGATTTCACCGTCCTCGAGTTACATTTAACAGAGCACCGGAGATATGCACCATCGTGCAGAACATGAGTCAGTTAGATTCGTTTGCGAATACGGTCTTGTTCTTTCGCTCAAGTCTGTTTTAACATTTCCGGGGATAAAGAAGAATCCTTTCACAGTAAAACATCATGAGTACTCGCTGAGCTCTGATATCAGTACGCAAGATACTTTACATCACAAATTTAGCCCTTCAAATTTCCGAGCGTGCTTTACAATGTAGAGACTTGTGTGTTGTAGACGCGGGATCGGGATTCTTTTATTCTTCCAGATGTGTTGGGTTCTTATATCTGATAGTGTTTGGAGCGTTAGACACATTGATTAGTCGATAGCGGTCGAGTCAACAAATACTTCCACTGTGCTGCATAAGGTAGTAAACAAAGGCAACAGTTCGCAATTGTGCTCAGCTTTTTAATGATTTTCTGACCGATAGAATCAAACTGCTGGTTCAATGAATATGGATCAGCGTCAAACAAGCGAGATTCCAAACCATCCAGAGTAGTTGTATACAGATTGTGAGACAATCCACAACGGTAAGCCTTAAGATTGAATAGCACTTAGTGTATCTGCAAGGCCCTCTTACTTGACATGTACTATTTAAACTTCGTGAGTCCACCCCGTCAACAACTCGTCTTTGAAGTTCCAACGAACGTGCATGCACACAGCTCCTTCTATCCAGATTTTCGCTGCATGTAAACCTCTCAGTTTTCCACTATTGATAGGAATTATGCATTATCAACAAAACTTCGGCTTAACGCCGCCGAACCTAACCGTTGGATAACTATGACTTGGCCCCCAAACTTGCCTAACCCACTCTAATTACCTGCATCCGGGAAAAGTAGAGAACACCTTGGCTGGTAATGGGTTGGACTATGTGGTTTTGAATATGAAATTCGTTCAAGGTATCCGATTTCAATAAGTTCTTTGATTAATCACTTGCGACCACAAACCCGTTACGGTCCTGTTCACTCTTGGAAACCTTGAAATCGACTAATATAATCGTAGGTATAGATCAAGTCTGAGTGAGACTATCAGCCGGCAAGCTTTGGAAAGATGTGAATCCCATCGAAGTTGCCGATCATGATTTGCATCAATGTGGTGATTCCACGATCCACTGTGTGGTCCACTGGTTGCTCTTCTCCACATTAAAATTATCATGACATTCCTTCCTCGTGATTTATAGGCAAGTGGTTTTCGATTTACTTATTCAGGTATTGTTTCACTATTGGTAAAAAACGGATAAGGAATTTTAGTGCCTCAAAGGCAGTTGTGTGATCATAGTTTGTTGATGTTGATATGGACGAAGGATTTCGACCGTTCATAAGCAGTTAGGTTACTGCAACCGACTTGTATCGGTGACCTACCACAAAACATGTTGTGACCGAATATGCGTGATAAATATTGGGACAATATCGCACTCATAAATCTTCAGAAAATCTAGAAGAAATTACCCACGCCCGTAATTTCCGTCTGTTTCATTAAAAGTGGATTAAATTGAAGTGTGATTTAGGCATTTTTCAAGCGCGTCCCATCATTGTATGCCTTATTAAAAATATTGAAAGTACTTTGGGTGGAAGTTGATTGCAGTGCTCATAATGGGGTCCAATACTCCTTGGTCATCGAGGCATTTATTCCAAAATAAATTTGGGATGTGAAAACCACACACTTTAGCAAATTACCCAAGCGAAATTTGTGCACATTTCTGTCCTGCTGAGACTAACCGTTTGTTCATTGACGTCAGCCTCTTGTGGTACATAGCTTTATATAGATCCGTGTTGAATTTCATCGCAACCGATCAATAACAATAACATTTGTGCAGACAAACACCGGAACACAGTTGCTTAGGCAACCAACCTGATAAAAATACTGTTAGCGCCAAAATCCCTGCCAACGTATTTTCATAATGAGATTAAGACGCCACACTTGGGGAAACTTAGTTTGCAATTCCTTACTGGTATAAATATGACAGAAACAGCACAATGCCCCCTCACCATTCATCCACGTGCTGCCCTCATAAATTAAGTAAGTCAGCTCCACCCAAGCGCCTTGGAGGAGAAGTGTCGAAAAAATTGTGAAGCGTGATCGAACGAAAGATGGAGATAAATAATCCGAATAATATTTACTACGCTATTGAAACGTCTACTAATGCAAAGCTAGTAAAATCAACTGAGTATCAGGAGTTACGAAATCTTAGCAACCTAGTGCACACAGTAAAATTGTATATGAAAACCTACAACAGAACTGTGCTCGTTTTCTGTTACGTGGGTGGACATATTTTCGAATTCGCCAATTCCTCAAGAATACCGCCAATTCTCTCGTCCCATTTATGGAACACTTGACAGATTTGTACGTATATTTACTGAATTCGTGGCCGCATCACACAATCTGGAAAACGTAAGTTTTGAGAAGACGAATCTATTCCATGATCTACAAACTCTACAATCTAAACCATTAGGGATGTTGTGTACTGCCTTCGTTATTTAGATATGAAACATCAGACAACGTACATTTCTCCACTTATTTGCTTAATGGGGGCGTGAATAAAAAACTGTACAATTACTGCTGACGCATGTTCAAGGCGTTTATAAGGCTATGGGGGTGAATAAAGGCAGAAAAGAAGGACGCTTGGGGATTGGAATAACTAGTATAAATAATGCAAACCGCTGGAGAAAACGTGAGCATTAACAATCGAATGCAAGCAGTTACTAACGAGGAGTCATCCACGTAAACGCCAAGAAGTCAATTTGAAATGAAAAGCAGAAGTGCAGCACGCTACAGCAGTTCCTTTGCTCAAACGAGACAAGAAGGTGGGAGGAGGAAGAAGAAAGTGGAGAAAATGTAGGCTCAAGCTGTTGACCATAACCGACAAGCAGTCGAAGAAAATCTAGAAATCCAAATGTTTTTAGTGTCAACCAGCTGCTTAACTTTGGATTCAATCTTCAGTAATGCTGTAGCAGCAACCAAATGTCTCAGTTTACTGGTTGAAAAAAGTTCGATTCTCTGTCCCGAAAATCACCAGTGGTGGTGTTCAGCTAATGATAGCTGGTATCCCATTGGATTGGTAAAAGTGTAGGATAATGATTAACGGTGTTCACTGAATAAGCCATATAGTGTTTTGACTTAAAACGGGGCTTCTTAGCTTTACGTGTGTTTGATTTACTTGCTGACCTAGTATTCCACTACACTCAAATTCTACTAGAGTGGCATAAAGGCTACCAGAATTACAAGTGACTCAACAAGACCATTCTAGGTAGTAACAGAATGTATTGTTATTGTAATGTGTAAATAGCCTGATGTGACTTAAAGCGTGATATAGACTCACAGTATCCTGAGAACCATTCCGGTATTCTCGTTATTTTACGACGAGCGCCGCTAACTCAAGCTTACAAAACCTAGGTCAAAAACCCCATCGGCCTTTACGTCCAACAACAGCAGATTCTCTTGATTTTTCTATTAAATGGGATCCACTAGTCTGAATAGCAGCCTGCCTTATCTTGTCTTATTAGTACTTATCATTTATTGTTTGATGCGGTGGTAGTGCTCACCATGTTGCTGTTACCCTCAGGCCGGCCGATGGCTCTTAGCAAGCATTTGGGTGTTTGCCTGTCGACCTTATTCCTTCGGGCTTGCCACGAATTCACAGGCTCACTCGCAGTAGCATATCTGTTTCCGCGCAGACGGGCTGTTTTACCAAAAGTATGCGCAAGTTTCCAGTGATACAGCTACGGTTGACAAACAAAGCGGTACCAGATGCCAGCATAACATTCCTAATATCATAACAATTAATACTGTCATCAAGAAAAGGCACAAAAATGACCGTACTACAGCAAGTTCCGTTGTAATATGTCTAAAAGATCACGTGACTTGATTCAAAGCTTATCCCACAAAAGTCGATATAGGTCACTGCCTTCGATCTGATTAGAGGTTTAAAATAGCAAGCAACGTTGGATAGGTGGGCCAGAATGACCATTGCTTCCAATGCATAGAACCCCATCGGAACTGAAGCATTTCCTATTATCCACATATAAAAAATAAAAAAATCTCCATAATGCTGACGGATGAAGAAATCAAGCAGAAACAGGTTAGTTTCCATTAGGTCGCTGTGTAATCAGTGTGAAGAAGCTTGACTGATTATTACGCATGGGTTTATGTTTTTCTCAAGGTATTAAGTTTTGAAGCGACGAAGCAAACCTGATTTTAAAGGAGTTCATGACGCAATTCCGCTCATTATTTTAAAACCTGTAAGGCAATCCAAAGTTACTAGTGTTCAACCAGACAAGAACGCTTCAGTCCAAAATCGGACGACGTAAACAATTATTTGACAGAAGGACGAACTCATTTATACTGCCTGAGATGGAACAAAATGTCTCGTAAATAAGCGGACTGATTTGACTCTTTCAGTAGTAGTTCCTGGAAATGTCAGTTTCTGTCGGTTTACTATTGCACTACCAAGACTTCCATGAATTCTTTTGAGAGGTGGATGGATAAAAAAAAGCGTATTTGGTGCGTCCTATTATTGCAATTTTAATGAAATCACATACCGAAGCGGATCCAATGGGGACAAAGGATCGCCATGAAGCAGCAACATTAGGACAAATGCATATTATTTAGAGTATAACTGGTGACGTATTATTAATACCGACGTAATAATTTCATAGTAGTGCAAACGAACCGTGTATTGAATTCGTTCACACGAATTGAGGCAATGAAAAGTGATCGTTTTTAGATAGAAAATTTGAAATGGGAAGACCCCTCGCCGTTCCATAACAATCGGAACAATGTACGTCCAAGTGACCCCAATGGTCAAAATTGGGATACATTTTCGATTTTTCGGGAACTTCGGGGCACTAATTGTGCCTACTGCGCAGTCAGTAGTTCACAGATGGTAAGATATTTCGTCCTAGGCCTTCTCTTACGTGAACTCTCACCCAATCTCCTGAAAGAGTCATTAGGTCTCAAGGGTTCCAGATAGAATGGGGACAAGAACTATGCAGTGCACCATACTGCACTCATCAATATTTCAGGGGTTCAGACGCATGGAAGTTATTCTTCTGACGTACAGGGGGATAAAATATAACTATAGATTGTGCATTCTCAAACAGAATTGAGCTGTCCTCGAAAAGGGCACCGAAGTGCACAGTTCTCCCCACAAAACGAACAGCTGAGTGAACCAACCTTCAAGCGTAACCTTGAATTCCACTAGAGGCGGTGGAGCTCTCTAAACACTGGAGGTTAGTCAGACAGATGGGTAGACAGACAGATAGATAGATAGATAGACAGACAGAAGGACAGACAGGCAGCCAGTCAGTCAATCAGTCAGTCAGTCAATCAGTCAGTCAGACGGACAATCTTTCAGTCAGTCAGTCAATCAATCAATGTGTCAAGTAATGACCCAGTTTGGAAAATTTCCCCCCACTGTTATCTACTGATTTCATCACGCGTTTTGGGATGATCTGGACGTGTAAAATCAGGTATGATTTTCCGAAATCAGTCTGACTAGACTGATCGCTTATTTTAAGAATGCAAACTTGCAGTCTGTGTAGATCAGCGATATCTCTTTTGCCTGGCCCGGATAGGAAGAAGTGGTGTGGCGTTTAACTCAAAACGCGAAAATATGAGATATGAATAACAGTCAAGTTCTTCTGCACTGAATCTTCTTGACTTACTAGGCGAGTATCGTAGCTCACCTATGGAAAGCCGTGCCTCACTGTCAGAATACAGCATCTATCCATCGAGTCCTGTGCCCACATCCATGGCTCATATAAATTCACCAACTACCAAACGTTGACAAGCCAACAGTGCACCGAAAAGTTTGGTGCTGGATTTAAGGGAGAAGTTTGTAATGTTAGGTAGCATCACCGATGGGTGACTTGCTCCCTGAGCTTTGCACCAACAGTGCTGCCTGATCGTGCCTCGGTAAGTTTGCAGTATGAGTGTAACGCATTACCGCAGCTTTTGCTCCTTGATATTTTCCTCTTCACCTGAAAAATATACCATTCAAAGCTGAAAATCCTTTATTTCTTCATACTGTTAAACTATTTTTATAGAGCTTTCTGCAACAAGTCACTGTTCTCTGTTTACCCACCTACAAACATACGAACAGACCTTCTTATACCTATGATGCTGACTGTACATTTGGTCATTGTCTGTTCGGCCGATCAGACGCATCAGACGTTTAGTTAGGTTTTCAACCTGTTACTGGTAGGAAAACAATATAGTTAAGCCATAAACCTTCTTGATCAAAAGACTAATCCCACCCACACGTTAAGACTCGCATCTATGAATGTGAGTTCACTTCAGGGCATGGACAGTGTGCCAGGTTGTCACGAAATTCCGCTCCATTTTCTCTTCCAGTCTCGTTTGCTGTGACTAAGCAGGTTGGGACGGCAGATGGGATGCAAATAAACCGTTAGCAAAAGACGATCGAATGGCCAAAATACACAAACGAGAGCACGTACAAAGCAAACCGACTAATGGTTGGATAGACGTTCATTGCGCATATTCGTAGAGAAATGTTAATCAACTGAATAGTCTGCGCAATCGGTCCACTCCGAAAGGCCGCTTAGTATTGCAACAGAGTATGGTTAACCTAATAACACCTCTGACCAACTGTTTGGCCTCAACCCTAAGTTCGTATTATCTGTTTCAACACGAAGAATATCCACCCCATATTGTTTTGTTCTCCCCCGTGGTTCCTATCCTCACAGTAAATTATGACAAATCCGACATGTTGTAGAGTTCCCGATGGTAAGTTGAACATGATTCTCGCCCCGAAACAGCTTGTGTGCAGAGAGATAACATTAGGTTGCAGCTGAAGTTTGCTTCCTATGAATGCAAAAGCAACGTTGACTAAAGTGAGCAAAAATCACTAAACATGAAAGGCTGAGTACTGAATTCAGCAATGTCTACCATAGTCGAATTACCTCCTTTTCTAGAAAATCTAAGCTGCATCCGTAAAATAGTCAAGCTTGTTAGGATTAGTCAGTGGATGGATTAACATTCCGCGCTCTTACTATAGGTAACATATTGGAGACCATGTTTCCTTGGTGCAAATTGTTAGAAGGGTTATCATGCCTTGAAGTTAATAACAGATTGTTGGTTGAGAAATGCAGTAAGTTCATTCAATAAAAGAGAGACCACTCCCGACACGTTTGACCCAGATTGTCAGTACTTTGTCATCATGGTTTCGTGCATTGGTATATTGAAGGGCCAACAGTATTGAGTGCGCGGAGTTTCAAACAAACATTTTTCCAAGTAAAACATAAATATTTCCGGTCAAACAGCGATGCAGTTTGAGTAAGTTTTATTTGCACATTTCCGAGCAAAAATCAGTGTACTGTCAAACAGACCGTTATGATTGTAAAATATTATGTCCCCTCTTCGGTTGCTGGGCATTTGGGTAAAAAAATGTCATCCCATTGACGCCTGCTCCCTCCCTGTGCTTGGGACTTGTTGTCGCTAGCTACATACCGGAATTGTCGTTTAAACGATTACACTGCCAATCCGAAAATCTATTTCTTGGATGGACATTTTGGCTTTTCATCCTGAATGCTGCTTGCGTCTGCAGTTTTCACAGCAGTATGTGCTCTCCTACCCATCTTATACAACAGTGGATATCGGTTGTTGTGTGCTGTGGTGTTTAGCTTGTTCTCAACTGTGGAGGCGGGTACATACCAGTCGTCAGCTATTCCAACTCAGAATTAAAAACCCTTATGAGTTTTTAAATTTGATACAGTTGAACTTCGGTGGAAAGCTGCACGCAGCAAACCTGGTCCGTTTACCGTACGCACTGCAATCTCCAACAAACTGGCAACTTGTACCAAGGACCTGGCAGAGCGATTGAGGTAATGCGCTCCTGGCTTGCACTTCTCACCAGCATACTTGATTTCTGAGAAGAATCTACTGCATCTGAGCAGATAACTGACAATTTAAACAAAATCCGTGCTACCATGCGAGCAAAAGTAAGTTAACCGAGATAGGAGAGCATAGTCAATACAACAGATCCATTAAAAGTGCGAAGCGAGAATTGCTTGTTTGAAACCATATCCATCTGATACTCATTTCATGCCACGAATCCCGGAGCTTGGATTTAAACAACTATGTGACCAAATTTGTTTGCAAGTGAGTGTATTTCGCTAACTGTGTGACCACCTTCACAGAATCTCAGTGCTGGTGCTTCACAACATACTACTTGGAAAACTAAAAGCAAGGCTTCATCTATTTACACTCACATTGGCTTCTAATGGGACTCAAGTGAATTTAAAGTTGAATTCTACCTTCCTCATATTATTCATCTGAAGATGCTGCGAAAGAGCCGCCTAGCAGAGCAGCATTCGATTTGTTTAGGTTCTCAGTTGCCAGCTCAGATGCAGTATAAGCCTAGTCAAGATCAAATTAGTTTGCAAATGAAAGTACTTTGCGAGTTGTGTCCGACTTGGGCCAACGGAAACTCGGGAACTGCGCACACCTGATGCGACCCAAGAAGGAGGAAACAGGTCGTTGGTTGTCAACAAGTGATCAGCAAAATTATGAGTGGTGTTTCTTCAAAAAGCACTCATCTACTCTTCAAATTTGACATTTGTAAGTTGAAGAGCTGTCCCACATTCTGGGAAATCGAATGGATTTAATAGTAATTAGCAACATTCATGCATCCAACCGCCCGAGTCACTACGAAGATAAGCGTTATCCCGTTCGGAATGAAAATTCGAAATTCAAGTATACCAAAATCAACTTTTAAGCCTCATGTTATTCAGTACTCCTTATGTTTTGTTCGGGCTTCCTGTCAAATCAGCCTCATCATACCCTGAGTTGATGGTACGGTGGACATTTGGGAGGATTCGAAAGTTGCCAGAATAAAGTCACATGTAAGGCGGAAGTACACACTCATGCCAGTCACTTCAACATCCAGTATTAGCTTTTACGAACACACTGTCAATGTAAAGACCTGACTAGAACGGTAACAGGGAAACGACTCCTGTTGATCTTCTTGAATTGGTTAGGTCGGGGGAGAAAATCAGGCTATTCATACTAAACTTACCACACACGGGGAACCTTGCTGAAACAGATGCGTATTTCCGTCAGCTGAAAGTCCCACCGATGCAACCACTGAAACTGTAGCATAGTTTGAAATGGATCCGATACGTTTCACATTGATCAGTCACAAACAGCATTGAGATTTCACATGCATTCGCACATTAGATTCAATAGAATACGTACGAAACAGCGTGACGGCTATCCGCCGATTCACATACATAAAGTCGGCTAAACGTGTGACGAATCACGCCACAAATGAAATGAATAGAGGATAAGTCAATGCGCCTTAAGTTTTGTCTCACACATTGGTTTGTGGTACGTTGTCCAGCTCTGTGCGCTGGACTGTATATCGTCTGATTACCTAGCTAATAATTCAAGCAATCCTATGAGTGCTGTGCTTCTTCAACAAAATATCGACACCTCGATATCTCGAATATCGTATCAACTGAAACATGAAGCGACATTCTGCAACAAATCCAGTTGAAGGAGAACATCAAACACAGGAGATTCAGTTGGACGCAGCTGAGTCTCTCATCAAGGCCAAATTTGTTTGCAAATGGTGAATAACACGTAAGAGTTAGTTTTAATGTGCTAGTGACATGGTCCTCGCCATAAGCCAAGTAAATTTTGACTTCAATTGTTTGCACGGCTGGTTCTGCTCCTGTGTTCAGTTTCAGTCAACTAGTCTCCTTCTGTTAACTGTAATATTTAAATCAGTTCCCATCACCCAGTATATGTATTCCCTTATTAGTTTTATTCTACATGCCGTAAATCTCCCATTTTTCCACTGCTCCAATTTTTCCTGATCGCCATCTGCAAATGATGTCATTATCGTCAATTGATTAGTTGTTAGAATGAAATGACATGGGCGTATTGTTCAGTGTTTTGGCCTGACGTTCACAAAGAAAATGAATCCGAGATACTTCGGTTTGTAATTGTCTCACCAGTTGGTAAATTATAAAATCTCCGGAGATTCTTTCTCGGATAACGGTAGCTGTGCAGTTGGTTGCTAGATGTCTCCTCGGGGCTTTATACCACGTTACAGGATAAATGCTTTGCACGTAATACGGCACTGTTCCCCAGTGGACTCCCTAGTATCTTAGCACCTTCAGCATTCTGAAGGTCCAAACGAATCCCTGAGTAGGCCAATAGTTTGAACTACGTTTCTGCCAAATCAAGTTACGCTCTTCCCAAGTTTTGACCAAGGTTGGAATTATTACCAATTACTAGTGAACCCTTGTTACGGTACATTTTTCACGATTGTGCATTTCTATAGTGAACCGAACTTATCCTTCCCCATATGACAACTGAGCCCTAGTCTCCTTTGGGTAACGTCAGGAGGATGCTGTTGTTGCTGAGCTTGCCAGCAAATCAGAATTATTTCACTCACTTCTTGTATAAGTTGAGGACCATGTTGAACTCAAGGAGACACACTGCGCTCTACTTTCAACTATATTTTCCTACGCTCCTTCGGGACACTTTTTGTCTGATACTTCCACAGAACAACCTGAAATTTCACTTCAGCTGGCTAGGTTAATTCTCATGCGCTATACGACGGTCACGCAAAAATTCTCGTCATGCCAAAGCTCCAAGAATAACCTAGTGACCCCGACCACTATGGTGCAGCGACAAAAGCTTAGCTAATGTGCCATTCAGTGTTACACTCAGTATTTCATTCAGTTTTACACTGACGGCTTTGCTCATATACCACTCTTGAAAGTATTTAACCTGACCAGCTAAACAAACTGCACATATTTATCTGTTAGGATGTTTTATAAGTTGTCAGTTCTGTTCAGTGCTCCTAATCCATCCTAACCCACTACAACTACTCGACTTGCACTCCCTTGTGTTGGCTGTGTTCATAGATCATGTTTGCAAATGATGTAATTGTGGTCAAGCGGTTGTTTGTTGGGATGGCTAACTTGGTCGATGTATTTTCGTCTGACATTCTCAAGAAAAATGAAACTAAGATACTTCGGTTTGTGGTTATTCGCTAACTTGCTAAGCTATAGCATCTTTAGGGAGTTTTTTCTCACTGGTGAGCTCCAGATCCAGGCATTGTAGGTTTTAAATCCTTGGTGGAGTCTTATGACGAAACCACTCAATTAAGCTTGTGAGCCTTAAACGAAAGACGCCTGTTAATTCGGCAATATCCCCTAAGTTTAGTTAGATTGTCAGAAGACAGCTCGGTGGGAAACTGATACGTCTGACTACTCTGTACCATGCCTGGGGATGCAAGGGAAGCGTCACTGCGTATCTCATTCATACGGTAACGAGTCTGATAAACCGTGCACCTCCAAGCTGAAATTTCAGCTTCAGTTGTCATGATGAAACTAGAGATCAGCCGCGAAACATCGACCGATCAGGCTTTCGAAATCAAATCTTTTAAGGTGTTCAAAACTGCCAGATAAAAAACGCTGGAGATAAGGATCGAGGTAAGAATCCAGTTTATATTCCAGAACAGAAATGGGACAGAGAATCTATCCGGATATACCCCAGACAGGACTGACAACTGCATGATTACTAATTCATGACGCATTAGATGAGGAGAGACAAGTTTTTAGGTATGAATCTTCTGAACTGCTTTATACTGACCATGGTTGTCTTCAAAAGGTCAGGTGAGCCTGACTACGTGACACCGCTTGTCAACCCAGTCAGACGGGTCAGATTGGTCATTCTTGTGACAAACTGTCATTAGACTCCAGAAAGTACCACAGATAATTTCTCTCAATTAACCTTATCCGTTTCTTGACGGTAAGGCACGAGACAAATATAACTAAGACGATCAGTTCCACTTATCCCATAGATTTCTTTCGGAGTTTTTGAACAGCTACTTCACATCCCTCAGCTGTCTGTGATCATGATACCAGACCATATTAATGAAGTTGGCTAGTAAAATAAGTGGCTGACCAGCAGTGTAGTTAATCCGGAACTGAATAGGATATAGCGTCATTCACTTTTCACTCACGTCACCCTGGATAGATGGCTTCTCAGGCCCATTTTACATGTCGTGTGTTTTCCTCTGGACAAGTTACTTATCAATTTGTTTAAACATCATATTCACCGCTCACGAACCCGCAAAAGGTAAATTTGCAGTGCTGAAACCGAAAGTGCGAAGTGAACTGAGGTATCACGCAAGTGATCTTATTGCATCCAACTGTTTACCAAGCATTCATTAACTTTAACGGGTTCGATTCAGCGTTTGACTTTTCAGTGACTTGTGCCGAGGCCTATGGAAATTAGTGGTATACCACTCTTAACACCCCCAGGTCAAAAAGCAAGAATGTGTCAAAAGAATAATACAGCCGAATTACGACGCGTTATAAATTTGGCCATAAGCGCATATCATTCCCGTACCTAGTAGGGTAAATTCGTTCATGAACAAAAAGTAACACGATTCCAACACTGAGATTTCTTCATACTACGGCTTATTCGCCTAATGGCTCGAGTTGTTTAGTTAGTCTGTCCTTCGTTTCACATCCTCGTAGGCCAGGATCAAAGAAAACCGGGAGCTTCGTCGGGCTCTGATCGATGATCGTCACATGTATTTGATCAACCAATTGGAACGGTACTTTCAGTTCGACGCGCCAACCATATGCGACTGGCTTTTGGACAGTCAACAACTGGAAGCCATGCAAGACTTTTTCGAAAAAGGTCAAAGTAAAGTCTTGTTCGTGATCTGCGCGGACACCGGCTTCACCGTTCTCAGATCTAGTAAGTTGAAGCTGCACTCATCTCCTACACTGTTGGAATTATCAGTTCTACCCAAGGTGGAATGGTACAGATAAATAGTAGGCAGATATTTCCCCTACCATCACAAATCCTGATGTCAAATTAATGAACTAAGTCTAGAGCAAATCACTCCTTTTTGTGCTTTCTAAGTTATTTTTGTGGCCACGGTTTTCATCCCTTTGGACTGTTTGCTCCAATTAAGTCACCGTAATTTGTGAACATCACCCTTCTGAAAATTCATTGCATTACGCTTTTCCCCATTAGGCTGATTAACCATACCCCAGAATCCCTACGGAGACTGTTTTAGCCAGCTGGGTAAAACGAACAATGCCACTACCTTAAAAGTCATCCACCATCAAATAGGGTATTTTAACTAGATTTGCCTGTTCGCCTTCTCATTATTCACTGACGAGATGATTTGTTGTTCAAATGGGCCGACTTGATCACCATTCCATGGAATCATACCAACCCCGAGAATTGTTTCAACGCTGTCAAATGACGAGATTCTCACATCGGACTGATAAAATCTTTTCAAGCTGAACCAATACTATAGAAGTCGTGTGCATCCTACCGGTTGGTAGGTAGTACTGCAGGAAAGTTCCATTCTTGTGTATTTTATCAGTGAATAGGAGAAAAACTGATGATCAGCGCCATGTTCTCGAAAAATTTCCCGGATAAACGAGAATCCTAGTTAAACAGCTGAGTGGTGGGTGATCTTCCTCTAGTCAAGGTGTCTTCGCTTTCGGGATATGTTAGAGATATATCAGATAGAATATTTGTCTTCATAAGTCTTTACTAGGGCTCAAGTTGGAAACTCAGCTTCAGTCTTTCATTGACAAATTTTCCTATTGCTGTTTATGAATCAGAATACCTCAATCACTTTTCTTGTAACGGTTAAGCATATCTCCCCCACTGTGCAAGTCTTACAAAGTTCACCAAGAATATTAGTCTGCCACCCCTTCTGGGTGATTTTAGTCAGTCAGAAGAATCTCTATTAAGAAATTCTGGTTTATCAAACACTGTGCACTTAATTAACCGAGATCAGGCTACAATAGACTACTAGCCAAAGACCCAATTAGGTACGTCTGCAGACCTATGGTACACATGCTGACGTCTAATAGTCGTATTGTCAGGATGCTTCCCAAGGTATGCTCCAAAGGCAACAATCGGCTCGTGATACAAATCAGGAGGTGTACTATTAAAAAAGGAAGATAAATTTATATGAATCGAACCGTCTTCAGGCTATACTGGTGGTTTCAATACACATTGCAAAGCACCCTCAAAATACCTTGAGTTCTGCTACAATTTGTGGTATTCCGTGGAAACCAAATTCATCAGCCCAAATGGTTCCATAATGTATGTGACCAATGACCTCCTTGGAGTAAAAAAAAGGGCATGGGGATAACAGTGACGAAGTACTGTTTTATCCTCGCCAAGGCTGGGATCTCTAGGTTGAGCACGTCCCACACGAATTTTGCCTTGCGGTCGGTCAACCGGTAAAAACATCTGAAAGTTGTTCAAAACTATTTGGGTCAGAAAACAATAGAAAGCTTTCTTGGGTGACAGTGGTTCACCAAACCACCCAGCTGCTCCAAAAATGGTCACAATACCAGTCCAACTGTGCGTTTCCCACCAGTGAGTGTGAACACTTAGGTTATAGCGATATTCATCAGCGTCTCATCATCAGCGACAGCATAACATCAGTGTTCAACACTGATGCTTTACTGCCGTATCAAACAGCGCTATATAGGACGAAATGAAAAGACGCTAAAAATGAGGTCGGTAAATGAGCGTTGATCCGGCGCTGACCTGGGCGACTTGGTTGCATATGTCTCGTGAACAGTTGAAGTTATATCGTCACAGCTCATTTCCACTCCCAAACTACGTCACCCCAACCATTGATAAGGTCAGTGGATAAATCAGGCGTCATCATTACAACCTAAGCTATCAATATTCCCTTCAACCACAAGGGTGGTAGAACTTACAACGTCACCCTTGGTTTTAGGTTACTGTCCCACAGAACATTCTGTTTTCTCAAGTCAGTTCCTCAAAGGTGTCCGTCGTCGTCGACAGAGGGTTGCTACAATTACACCCACGTTTAGTTAGCTTCGGCTTGTGATTCCGCCAAACGTACATTTATTTCGTGCACGTCAGTGTTGATAAAAGTAGTGGAGAATCTTATACTTATTTCAATGCGGTCCCAACTAGGTGTCTTCAGCTATAAGTGTCAGTCTTCTTACAAAGCAGAAAGTTTTATCATCAACGCAACTGATTGCTTAGCTCACAATACCTTAATAGACATGGGCAACAGAAGCAAATGAGCCCGTACTGCTTTTGCAGACTTTTTAGTGTTTCTCACTCACTTTTCTTTACTTTGCCAGAAGCATTTTTGGGCCGACCTACACGGACCAACTCTAGCACTAACACAGCTATTTTCTTGAGCATAACCAGCAACATTATCAAGCAGCGGTTCCTTCATCTCCTTCCGCACTCCACACAGACTTTCTGCAATTTGACTACTCAAGAAACACGACACAAAAACCCGAAACAGCTTTTTTTCGAGCTGCAGATTCCTGGTACTTTGGACAGGATAATCATGCCAACTACTATTGGTCACAATGCCATTCCTCATACTTGAATCCAATTACATGACCAAAAAGTTAACGATTCGAAGCCCTCCCTTTTCCAGACAGTCATCAAAGCTTGTCCCTTAGCGTATTTATGGTAACTGCCATAAATATTTCACCTTCAGTTATCAGCCATATTCTTGCTACTTTGTTCCTCATACCTTGGTACTGCTCTTCCGTAGTTTTTTGTGATCCAGTGAAATATGCTTCATGCGAATGATACCCTCCTTCATTAAGAAAGTCCCTACTTTCCTTGTTGGACGGTTGGTAGACCAACAGGCCGATTTTTGTCCAAATGTTTTCGATACGATCCTTCATAATTCCTCTCACTGCTAACACCCTTGACTTAAAAATTGTCACTATAGGCACCGTTTGAAGAGCACTGGCTTACTTTTGTGCAAAATCTTTATAGTCATCAACTGGCGCTCGAATCAAAGTTGTGCTATGTCCTTTAACAATGAGCTCCAGGAGACACCACTGATACGATATGTGCTTGCCACCAAATTCTCGACTGGTAACGTGTTCTTGTAGATATTTATAATGACATGCATTCATTTTTTTGTCGGTGATGACGAAAAAAACTCATATTTTGTCGTGTTGATCAAGTGCTAGGCGGAGGGGGATGTTTTCATCAAGTTGTTGATTTCACTATTGGTTTAAAGCGCCCTCGGAGGTTCAAACCGCTTCCAAAATTTAGGGGTCGTGACATCTAACAATCTCAACGAACATCTGTTGTGTTTGACTTTCCTGCTTAAACAGAGTTCCAGTATTCTTGCATCCATGAAGCAAGTTTCTAGTTGATTGCACTTAATCCACTTAAGCCTGTAGCCGAGAATCTTGGACGCAGTTGATAAGCAAACTCAATTCGAAGTGACATCTTTGGATAAAACAACTCAGGTTAATTATCCAAATGGTGTCATTATCTGATCATCAAACTCTCACCAATTACATTAAGTATTTTTGTTAATTGCATGAATAAGCAATATGCACATATCCTTTTGAGACGGTATAGGAAAAAACGGCAAAATAATCACAAGATTGTGCACATTCCGTTCCATCTAGACACGTTTCGGATCGTCAAAAAAAGTGCAAAAGCGAGCAAACGGCTTTACTTCCACTTGGGTCAGCTGCCTTTTTCCGGTGAGACAGCCGTGTTTCTCCGTTTCAACAATAAAGAAGCTATCACCATGAAAAATATCCGCACGGTAAGCTTCATGTTTTTATCTTGTATTCTCGAGTGAAATTAACATTGGGTTGACTGTTCCCCCTCCAAGTCTGGGCACTTACTTCGAGTTCCGCTAGTTAATACGTTACTCCTTCCAAACCTTCCGTCAACGAGAGACCTTTATTCTCTTTATCATGATTTCAGCTAATGGTTATCAGTAGCGTGCTGCTCAGCAAAACCAATACCACCATCCTGTGAATAGCACCCCGTAAGAACACATGAGTAGCCAACTCAAAGCGAACACAAAACGTAGCAACATACGTTGATCCGCTCAAGAAATTTCTATTCACCTTTACCTGTACGGTATGTCTAACCATTTGTTTCAAAACAACAAAGATACGTGTTGGGCCGTCCTTTCACTCATTCAGTTATCATTTAATCGTTCGCCACCGTAATCGGTGTTGTGACGCAAACCCACAGCCGCTGCCTTGTTCCCCATTTTCCCCATCCCCCGTAGATTTCGAGCTCCCAGCTGCAAAGGCAAAATATGCCAGATGTGTTGTTGTTTGAAACAAGAGAACGCAGGTGCTTGCACGATAGGTGGAGGGAGTGACGATAAAAAGCAGTGTGGCTCAGTTTACTGTTCCCAGCACATAAATTCGGGCTAAGACCAGAAGCACACGCCTCAGAACATAAGGAAGATGGGAATACTGTTAAAACAGCATTGTCTTAACAGCCAGTAGCAAGGAACGGACACTCAGCAGGAAGATTTAATACCCATTCCTGATGACGCGCTGTAAGGAACTTCATTTTCATCAGACATGGAAAGCGACTGTAAAATATAAGTTCGACAAAGGGCAACAAAAAGACAGAGTCAACCGAATAGGCAAAATCCAGTTGATTCAATTGGTTTCTACTGCGACGACGGCCTCTTGATCGTATACGTGACTAAAGACAAATATACCGATTATCTGGGACCATATATCCCTTTAAATTTGGGACATTACCAGTACTTCAAGGTGCAATAGTACTTGGATCGTCACTGACACCAAGTTATAAAAAAGCAGGAGAACAATGCAGACGGACAGCGTGTTGATACTTACATGCGTCAGCGCTGCTTGCGACAGCTTGATGAGCTCCACAGAGGTTCCACGTTCAAAATAAAACAGGAAGTTTGCGTGAACAGAAGTCTACTTTAGCGAGAAAATCATTTCCTCATTTATCGGTCGCGAAATGTCACATTCTCCATTGAAGATTTGATCTGAACCACTGCGTTCTACTTCAAGTTACCATCAAAAATATGCCGTATGAGACAAAAGTTTCAAACTGTATCCAGACAATCCATGGCTGTGAAGTATTCGTGGAACCCAAATTTAACAGCTGCAGCTCCCCGGTACCAACAACCCACTGAAAAGAAAAATAACAGACTGAAAAGCGAAATCGTACCTCATACAAAACTTATTTTATTAACTCTTTCCACCCTTTTCTTTTTGCGAATTTACATAACTCGGAAGCAAAATAAATAGAATCATGTGAACTGTCTGTCACCAAAAACCAGGAAAATGGTAGCAGTACATACGATTTTGCGAAACACCGACCTACGATTAATTCATCCGTTGAACAAGTGTGCCCCATTCGTCAGGCTGATATGCCACAGTCTGGATATATTTTCACATACAGGATGTGTTCGCCTGCAAGTTTGAAGTCAATGAAGGATTCCTGCAGCAGCTGCATACATTTATGAAAACATCGTTCTTACCGTTAATGTGGGCTCAGAGTCTATATTTCGGCAACTTGAATCACGAAGAACGGCATGGCTACCTTGACTACGTGGATAATTACCTAAGAAGCCTTTCGAGTAAGTTAGTATTAAAATCCCCACATTCTGCATGAACTGGAATACATTTTGCCTGATTACCTAGCTAATAATTCAAGCAATCCTATGAGTGCTGTGCTTCTTCAACAAAATATCGACACCTCGATATCTCGAATATCGTATCAACTGAAACATGAAGCGACATTCTGCAACAAATCCAGTTGAAGGAGAACATCAAACACAGGAGATTCAGTTGGACGCAGCTGAGTCTCTCATCAAGGCCAAATTTGTTTGCAAATGGTGAATAACACGTAAGAGTTAGTTTTAATGTGCTAGTGACATGGTTCTCGCCATAAGCCAAGTAAATTTTGACTCCAGTTGTTTGCACGGCTGGTTCTGCTCCTGTGTTCATTTTCAGTCAACTAGTCTCCTTCTGTTAACTGTACTATTTAAATAAGTTCCCATCACCCAGTATATGTATTCCCTTATTAGTTTTATTCTACATGCCGTAAATCTCCCATTTTTCCACTGCTCCAATTTTTCCTGATCGCCATCTGCAAATGATGTCATTATCGTCAATTGATTATTTGTTAGAATGAAATGACATGGGCATATTGTTCAGTGTTTTGGCCTGACGTTCACAAAGAAAATGAATCCCAGATACTTCGGTTTGTGATTGTCTCACCAGTTGGTAAATTATAAAATCTCCGGAGATTCTTTCTCGGATAACGTTAGCTGTGCAGTTGGTTGCTAGATATCTCCTCGAGGCTTTATACCACGTTGCAGGACAAATGCTTTGCACGTAACACGGCACTGTTCCCCAGTGGACTCCCTAGTATCTTAGCACCTTCAGCATTCTGAAGGTCCAAACGAATCCCTGAGTAGGCCAATAGTTTGAACTACGTTTCTGCCAAATCAAGTTACGCTCTTCCCAAGTTTTGACCAAGGTTGGAATTATTACCAATTACTAATGAATCCTTGTTACGATACATTTTTCACGATTGTGCATTTCTATAGTGAACCGAACTTATCCTTCCCCATATGACAACTGAGCCCTAGTCTCCTTTGGGTAACGTCAGGAGGATGCTGTTGTTGCTGAGCTTGCCAGCAAATCAGAATTATTTCACTCACTTCTTGTATAAGTTGAGGACCATGTTGAACTCAAGGAGACACACTGTGCTCTACTTTCAACTATATTTTCCTACGCTCCTTCGGGACACTTTTTGTCTGATACTTCCACAGAACAACCTGAAATTTCACTTCAGCTGGCTAGGTTAACTCTCATGCGCTATACGACGGTCACGCGAAAATTCTCGTCATGCCAAAGCTCCAAGAATAACCTAGTGACCCCGACCACTATGGTGCAGCGACAAAAGCTTAGCTAATGTGCCATTCAGTGTTACACTCAGTATTTCATTCAGTTTTACACTGACGGCTTTGCTCATATACCACTCTTGAAAGTATTTAACCTGACCAGCTAAACAAACTGTACATATTTATCTGTTAGGATGTTTTATAAGTTGTCAGTTCTATTCAGTGCTCCTAATCCATCCTAACCCACTACAACTACTCGACTTGCACTCCCTTGTGTTGGCTGTGTTCATAGGTCATGTTTTCCAGATCATATTAGCGTCTAGGCAGCTAAAAGATGCAGGACCACTCAGTTATTTCTATTGGTATAATCCTCTGTGGACTGAATTTCTGTCAAATTGCATTGTTCTTGCGAGTCAGTGAGTGTTTCACATGTTATTTTTTGTGTAAAAATATACACCAGGCGATTCTCTCCTTAGGTACGACGTGGCGCTTTACGGATGAATCATATACGCCACCGTCATGTAAACATTTCAGCTTGTTGCTTGTAGCTTCAGTGCACCCATGATGTCGTCCGTCTACCAATCAATCAGCCTCGAAGTCAATCTGCTTTTAAAGCATCGACCGGTCATAATAGTGTAAAATGGTACGGTGTCTGTTGCGTTCGTGTAAGCAACACTGAGGCACGCCTGTTTGATACGGCTGAAAGTGCAGCCCAAAAATCCCTATCTGTTGACGGCCATGCACATGAGCTGACTAAGGCTAATTAACCAAATGTCACACCGCGCACGTTTCCTAAGCAGTTTAGATCGATTTTTCTACTGACGCGCGCGCTGTTCCCACGTGCGTATCCATATTCCCAAAAGAGATGCTTTGGTGCGTGATGGTTGCGAGACACATTCATGATCGAAATTACTTCTTTCCATGCCATAAATTTCAAGCAAAGTACATCTCCTCGAAAGGCGCATCAAATTCCCAAAGAACACTGGGAATCATGTTAAGTCAGATATGAAATATTTTATTTTGATAAATTTTGGATGCGCGACAAAAGATATCTTGTTAAAGCCAACACATGTGGGTTATGTAAACTAGAATAATACATTTAAGAACAGATTACAGATTACCGACTTGTAGGAACATACTTTTCAGCGCAGTTTGGCACAATGTGCATAATAAAATAAACGCTTGATATCGTGCGATGATCAAACTGATGTTGAATCTAGCAGCGTTAATTCGTTTGCCCCGGGTACGGTCTTGGTGCACCGAATATTGTTGAATAAAAATAACGCGACGCAGGGCCACAGATATCGTTCATTTCTCAATTCATTTCAAATTCAGCCATAATTGCCTGTTCGAAAGAACAGGTTTCGCTGCCGCCATCGAAATTGCCAGATCAAGTGCACAATATGGATGCAGAAGGATTAATCCAATTGTCCCGACATCCTGACTTTGTTAACTATCTTGAGGAAAGCGCGTCACATTGGATGCGTCAAATTGATGAAGTGAGTAGTTTTATTGTTTTGTTTCACAATGCAAATTGGCCCACAGAATCAAATGTTTAGTTTAAGAAGAGTTTCTATATTGAAGATGGCAGACTTGCTTTTTGTAACACGTACTGATGGGCCCGTCAATAATGTGAGTTCCATCCAGGATCAACTAATCATTTTTGGTGAGAAAGCAGTGCTAGTTCCATGCCTTCGGATTGTAGCTACTCTGATAAAATAACGAGCAATGCTGGATTATTTTTACGCTTTAGTGAAAATAATTGGCTGGGGCCACCATTCTCACAGCCCCAATGTGGCTGTTTACAGTCAGCCGCACAATCAAGCACCACTAAGACTTTGACTCGATGCCACAACGACTGAGATACGATATACATGCGGGTATGAGTAAAGCTGAGATACTGGGTTTAAACCAAAAATACCGAGGAAATTCACACATTCATTAGGAATTCACAGTCTTCATACCGGCAACAGTAGCGTCCAATCAGCATGCAACAGATACTCAGTTGAAAAACAAACAAGCACCCGTTTGCTTGTTTGATAAACACAGCAGCTGAGCTTTTGTTTTTTTTTAGGGTGGGGGCTTGGATGAAAGATGATTCGTGCTTCATGTCAAGAGGTGGCCTCCTTGGGGTTGGAAAATTTAGATGAAGCATGAAGGAGTCCCTCAAAATGTTATGACAGAGATATGCAGAGATATTCTATCCCTTGACTGAACCACCATATCTACTCACGCTGCGCACAAAGCCCTCGTACGCATGGCATCTGTGCTTAGCACCATGAAATAGCGAAGTACTTCATCAACACCCACTTTCCACTTCATAATTTCATTTTACTGGCAAATCATTCACGGTAAAATCCTTTTGGAGCGCGTCTACTCAAACCAGGCAGCCTCTGCTGAGACCTCCTCTAAATTAAGCGTGGCTAGACAAAGTACGTAGTCATTGTAGAGGAGGCGTGCGACCATCATTACTGCCTCCAGAAAAGTAGCTATTCACTCAATACTGATCACATATTAATCCTCAGCAGGAGAGGTCTTTGTTGAAAGACGCATCGTGGAACGGGCTAACTCTGAGTCTCGTCTTGTCCAGCAGGACACGCCGATGCCATCATTTAGACCATCCTCCGTAACACAATCAATCTGAAGAACGCCCTGCCAAAAAGACCACAGTTAACGTCCACGAAATCCATCACCACGCTAAAAGATAGAATAATTCCGTCAAAAGGCTGCTACTCTACCAATACCGAATCAGTTTGCAACAGAGCTTCTCTTTTGGGTATGAATCTGTGCGCGATCTCATAGTTCTTTCCATTGATGGACAACTCGAGTCTCTGAGGCTGTATGAACCTTTACTACTTCCAGACAAGTGCATCAAGTAATGCAAGTAATGCAAGTAATGGCACTAATGTGTATAGTGTGTCATCATCAAGCGCTACACTAATTCAAGTTCCTCTACTATAATAACCTCTAAAGGCTGAAGTTATAGCGTGTAATTTAGCTGTTAATCTCTGGCGGGACCACCCCCAAGAGATCCCAACCTTCGACGAAGAGCACTTTCTGGTCAAAGTGGGTTAGTTCACACCCATAACAGATCAATTCACAGAAAGAACGATTTTCGTTTGGTCTGTTAAAATGGCCTTTCTCAAGAGGATAAATGTACGACCGTGTCGTTTTAAAGACCGGCGACTTAACAGGTCACTGCTGCTAAGTCTTTCCAAGCAGTCTCCTCAGGGAATGCTAGTGGGGCAAAGTTGTTCACTCTTAGGATATCATCTTCTAAGTTTCCACCAAAGGTGATCTCTTCCGACGCATGGTCCCTTACAGGGGATACCTAACCAGTCAAGGTCAAAAAAGACCAACCACAAGTCGTCTCATCCGGAAGGTGGTTCTAAAGGTAGAACAAATTTGTGGTAACTATGTGCCATACCTATGAAAACCATGCTATAAGTTCCAAAAGAGCTTAGTGGGAGCAATGTGGTCTTCATGCCATAATCATATACCCAGTTGGTATAAACAACCACACACCCTCTGTTACGTATATGTTACTTGTCCCGGATGGGCCTTAATAAGGCCAATATGACTGCATGGTCTCCAGTATGGTGGATATAATTAAAAGTGGCTGGCCGGATTCTTTGTACGTTGACAACGCCTTTTCTGTACAACACTTCCTATCATACATTGATATGTTCACTGGGCTGTATATCCGTCTCTCTCCTGCTAATCAATGGAGTATCTCTGTCTTGTGCCACGTTATTTTAAAATGGTTAGACTTTCAAATCCTTATTTTATAATAACTAAGATGGTTAACATTACCGCAAGGTGAAATCACACCATAAGCAGTGTGAGAAATATGCGAATTACCCATTTATGCCGTTTCTGGACAACGAGTTTTAACCAATGCATACGATACGAGGACGATATTTTAGAGAGAAGTAACGGAATTCTCGGGAGCTTCATCCTCCTTCGGAGGGATAGCACGCTAAGTCGTGCCTTTAAGGGAATGAGGTTATGTATTCTCCAGGGAATGGACCTCCATTCGAATAAGCTTCCATCTGTGTTATTACTGTGTAACAGGCTATATCACCAAGGAAGATATTTTTTTAATGACGCTTCTCCTACTACTTTTGCATTCCACATAAAATGAGGTGTGATGATGTCTTACATTGTTCGTCAAAACTTTTTTTGGAACAAATGAATTACACAGATGCCAAGAAATGCTCCTGTAGATGAAACAACTGTACTACCTTGCCGATATGCGAGTTTGGCAGCCTTTCTCATGTTAGGTTTGACTTCCAGATCTCAGTAGTGTCAAAATGGACTTTGGTCTATCCACTTCATGAATGATGACAGAGAATGTCACCGTGCACTCATAACAGCGGTAACCTCTCTTTTAAGGAGACTAGTTTTTAGGGATAACCGCAGTATTTAAAGCTCACGTGAGTAAAAATCATGTTTGGAAACATTGACTACCTTACAAACAAAATTGGTCTTAAGCCTACTTGGTGCCTAAACATGCGTCTCGCATTCCTGGTAATTATTTAAGAGAGGTCTTTGATCCTTGGGGGCACCTAGTGAGATCTTCGTCAGGTATCTTGCGGTGTTTTCTAGAAAGATATCAGCTTCAGGAGAACTCACACAAACTGAGGGAAGTGGTCTTATTTTGGGGAGGTCTCTCTTTGAGGGCGCTCGTTGTAGGGAATTACTACCAGGTATATGTAATGCTTCCCTCAAAGAATGCGCAACCTCGAGATCAAACAAAACAAGCTCTTCTTGGAAAAGCACTCCTTTTGGGGCCACAAGATCCCAGTCAAATTGCCACAAAAGTTTTCAGGTCCGTTCCAATGAATTTATATAAATGGAATGAATAAAAGTGGCTTCACTCAGTCGCTCGCAATACAGCTTATTATTACTTACAAGAGATTGAAAATGTTTTTTGTATCAATGGTTTGGCTGCCAACGGTTTGCAGTTCTTGGACTGGATAGTGTCCGGTGAATATTCGCTTCCCAGTTAACTTTTCTTCCACCGCTAGGACTTCCCGAGTTTCAGGTCGGATTAAATGCTTCTGATTGCTGAGGTCGACTCGCGCCTGGATTTGACTGATTAAAAACTTTTTTTCAAGTTTTTCCATACTCTCAAACAACTTGTTTGTTATAGGGGGAAACCGTTTTTCTTGTGAGTAATTCAGCCACTGGACCTGATTATGAAAGAAAATCCTGTTTAACGAAATCCCGAGTGAGTCTGCCAGGATGCAGCCTAATAACTTCGACGCATGCTAATGTGAACAGAAATTCGCTCCTGTCGTCCCCCTCCATCTGCACCTCAGTGTTCGAGTCCGATGCATGGACTTGAACTCACCTGATTGGTGGCGTTCAATAGCTGTCAGTTCATGTATAAAAGTCCTTTCTAATGACCGAAAGTGCCTCCTGACGCGTGGATTCAAATGTAATGATTAGCGTGCATCCATAGGACAACTGCAATGACCAATTTTGTATTCATTATCTGGCCCTTCGATTAATCATCGTTCGGCTTCATTGGAAACTGGTATGTGCACAGGAAACACTTCTACCAAGGTGACCAGGTTAAAACCTTCAAAATATTCGTCTTGGGCGGCAGTCTATTTGTCGTAAAGCAAATAATTATGAGCCCGGCCATTTAGCTGTCTTCTTGGAAGCACTCTTTTCTTGAAGAACCGCGTCCTTCGCATCTCAACTTAAAGATTTCACTTCAATATGGTGGCGTGGTAATGATCGCAACGCCTTAACTGGCATGAACGCAACTACTTGAGCTTCACCCATGTCATGAAGTGGCACATTCTCTCAGTAAACTAAATCGAACTACAATGCAGTCTCGGGGTGAATTCGCACTGTTCTCTATGAACGGTAAGGTATTTCTTCCAAGAGACTAAAAAAGTACCTGCTTTGGACATTAGCGTTAGTAGTTGGAATCTTGCATCTTGCATCCTTGGGTTAGTTCTGCTCCCACGACCTTGTCAGTCCGGCCTTGGGATCGGAAGCTCTAGATAGTGTGCTCAGTGTGAGACCGTGGTTGACCTCAACAGTCAAAATCGTGTTATTTCTCCACATGGTGCGTCAATTACCAAATAAAAGGAACCATGTCTTCTACGTCTTGGACCTGAAACGTGAGGTCTCATCTGGATAATGATGAAGGGGATGTGTCAAGAAGATGAACTACTTTCGTAGCAAAGGAATTCAAGTAGTATGAGACAAATCCTGTTGTGTTCAATAAAACCTGACGGGTTGATCAAGCGAAGTGGGGAGAATTTGGTTCGAATAGAGTTTGTGGGGCATAGTATCCAAAGAATAACGAGTGAACCGAACTGCATCAACTCGAGGATAGTGAACAATCGATTTCGGCTGCCGGGGTTATCTTTGGAAAAATTTGTCAGCCATATGCTTACATAGTGCCACAATCGGACAAGGAGTTCAAATTCTACGACCAACTGTCGAAACTGCACCTTTAACTTACTGACTCTTCCTGTCGAGCGATTTTGTTCCTCCAGGCAGCAGTGGCTCAAAAACCTGCAATAAGAAATTGGAAACCTGTTGACTGGGACCAGTGAGCATGAACGGCGGAGGATTATTATGTATTATTATGGTTCTACATCTGTCACATTTGCCAACAGGTTCGACATGAGGTCTTGTCGATACTTGACCACGTTCTGAGGTCCCCATCCCCGCTTAACGTCGCTGTTTTTGGATTAAACGGAAATCAATGAGGAAAAGGAGGTGCATTTGCAAAAGAAGAGACAAGCGGGCAGGATGACTTCGATACGACATTTAAGCCAAAAAGACAGATACTGTCGGTAATGTCTCGGCCTTAATGCGCAATCTGGGATTGGGTAGAAAGGTAAAATCAACGAAAGGCGGACAAGACCCGCAGAAATAGTCTTTTGTGCACAATAGGCAAGATTTTGGCTCTCTTACTGCTTAAGTGATTGGTTTCTGGCTTTATGACAAAAAAGCTCACTGAAGATTTCAAAGTGACCGAGGCACAACTGAGTCAATCTTTACCGCAAGATGAGTAGCACAGCACGGTTTTGCACCGGGCTAACCGTAAACCGCTTGTGAATTTCAAAGCTTCTGACTCGGTAATTTGGAGTATGCTATGGAATACCTTACAAATTTCGGCATTCCAGACGGGCTCCTCAACCTCGTTAAAAAAAATCATGCTTCCTTTGGTAGCATGGGTAAGGATCTGAGTCTGAAATCGATTAGGCATTAGAGTGGAATTGTCATTCTCTCAGCTCTGTTCAGTCGCTATTTGATACCCATATATAGAACTAGCTTCCACCGCAAAAGGGGTATGCCATTTCGGCGTAGGTTTGATGATTCTCTCTTTAATTCATGACTGCGACACTGTTACGTAAATCTAACCAAGTACGCTGCCCTTAGCGGTTGATTTTGCCTTAATTTAACATTCTTATGCGAACTTCCGGTGAACGACCATAGCATTCGACTCAGGGACATCTACGCTTTGGCTAAAATATCAAGTTTCTTAAACCACTGAGTTAATCAACTTACACTAGGAGTCTACATGAAATAGCAAATTTTCGGTTGAGCAGTTTTGAGATGGCGCACTGTTCGGATTTCTGCCACCTGGGAAACCCACTGTCCACAGTCCTAAGGTTTCATAACGAACAGAATGCTCAGAGTGTGAATACCAGCACAGCATTTGGTTGTCACACAAAACGCGTCTGGTGAAAACACCAGTACAAAGACATCAGGATTTCAGTGCATCGGGCAGCGAAACCTAGAAAACCCGGACGACATTTTCAGTTAGTTGACCGATTTATATGCACATCCACGCAAAATCCTTTGAATTAGGTGAAGAGGTCGCTCTTTAAAAACCAAAATTTCTCAGCGCGTGAACGCTGATAAAATAACGTACAGGTTGATGCAAACAAGCAATATTTGATCCAGAAAACAACTTCAATAGCCTGTGCAAACGCAGTAAAGAGCTTGAAAAAGCTATCCATCGACTACGCTTATGTATTGAGGACGTGTATTTGAAGCGGAAGCAATATTTTATGTTGGGCAATAAAATTTTTGTGAATTTATTTCATTCCAAAGTCTGTATTTTACACTGCCCTGTCATGCTCAAAGATCCAATAGTCAACATACTCTGGTGTTCCCTTTGCCCACAACGTGTGCCTGATCTTAAATGGACCGATTTTTTAACGATTGCGAGGACTAATGACGCATGCCGTTCTTTTTTCCTGTGAATATTATTTATTTTAGACCCTCATGTTGCTGTTCTCCTTCCTCTTATGAGCGGAAGTGCAGTTTAAACAGTTTGATCAGTTAGGAAATCGCCATTTTCAACAAGTTTTCTGAAAGTCCGAAATATGGCTAAGTAAAACACGCGAGCTTTTGCTAATGCCAGCTCTTGACCGTTTCCAAATTCCGTGATAACTAAGTTCCATTGGCTATGTTCCCAACTTTACATGCCTACAATCGGGCGGATTGTAAATTTTACACGCGTTTCATTTTCTGTTAGAAAGAGGAAAGATTTCACGTTCTGGAGTTTAGGGCTAGAATCCATGTCAGCCCTCTGGGGGCAAAAACCGTCACGTTCAAATGGTGCATAATGGGTATTGTATACGCCCATTACCTACGTCTTGCAACGACGAAAAAACAATCAGTCGACATTTTCTACTTTGATCTCGATATTGCTTCCAAAAAAACTTGTCCCCGTATTTATGTGTGATCCGCTGAGATTTGTAATGTCTGTAAATGTAAAGCTGATTTTTTTCAATAGGAAATTATGATGCTTTGATTTGCACAGACTTTCTTGGACACCTCTGGGGCTATAATAAACTCATTTCAGTGTATTTTCATTTTTCGGTCGTGATACTTTATGAATGAAAGCGGATGGCTTGGCGTCAGAAAGGTGAAAGGTTCCCATTCAGTTTATACCACACGAATGGGTGAGCGTAATTTCACTTTTCTGTAGGCGCAGACAAAATCAATGGTAATCCAGGCAGTGCTTTTGAATTTTGAATTGAAAGGTACGTTTTTCTTTGAGTACCATGCTGATCACTCAGAAAAAATAGGAACACATCTCGGAACTTGCGTGGAATCACACAAACGTTTGCAGTATTACTCCAAACACGTTTCATTGGGCCGAATTTCTTTTTATTCAAAAAGTAGCAGTTTGGAAATCCTTGTTCACTTAATCGGTACTCTAATGACCCACAGATGACCCAGTGGATGGAGTTAAACTCATAAAGTGGGATAATGGTCAGACTAGTAGCTTCAAAGGTCTGTAAAATGGGAGGGGGAATGTTGATCACATTTTGACTCATGTTCCTACCACAATCTCAACCCTACGACTGTTCGGTTTTCAGGAAGTAAAGGAAGTGGAATTACTGAGAGTCGAACGAGAACAAAACGGGCCTCATGGGGAATTCGACTTTTGGAAAGGCCGCATGACACGCATGAATTCGCTGGTCAGCGAGTTACGGCGAACTGATATACAGAACGTTATTGTTGCGCTGCAGAGTGTTCATTCGAAAGCCATGGAGGTAAAGTTTGTTATTGTGAACATTATTGTGCATCCGTTTACTACACTGCAGCAGCTAAGATGGAACATCACCTGAGCATCCAGCATAGTTTCCACAGTTTAAGCATGCAGTTGATGTCTACTTATGCAGTTATATGCAGCCGGAAAAAAATCGTAGAGGCAACTGCTCGATATGAACAAAAATTGATGGATAAACCTCGTACTGTTAGGCCTTCACTAGCTGGAACAGTATTGTCTGGTCACCTGTATCACTGGCCGCTTGCCAATAACTGGCGAAACGACTAGGAGAACCTACAGTTGCTGGCTTACTTAAATCATCTGACTAGTGATGAATAATCAGATTGCCCTAAATAGTCACCGACCCTCTGGAATGGCCACCCACCTGATGAGTCCCAATCTGAGCCGAAGATCTTGTATGACCGAGCCTTTTCGAACCCAAGAACATATCCATAATAACGTTGAGTTTGACTCCCTGCAAGTCCTGGGGATGATCAGGATGGTCGTAGAGACTAACGACTACTCAGACGAAACAAGCTGACCGTTCGCTAGTCACCAGATTTTTTGAATGAGTCAACAACTGATTCGGTCGGACATCACATCTAACTCACCCTGTCGGTGCAGCAATAATTCAAAGTCCCCAGCTGCACAAACTGCCTGACAGGCAAATTTTACTAGACTCATGTGTTCAGCAGACTAAAGCTACTAAACTACTAATCAAAGCACCTCGCGCCCGACTTCATTTGCTGAGTTTCGATAAGGACGAAACAGCTCACGTGTGCCCCAGCTTTTTGAAAAGGGGCAACATATTTTAAAAAGACTCGCCGTTGTTTGATGCCATAGGTTTGAGTGCTACTAGTATCGACGGAGGAATTCGAAAATTCTTATATAAGGATTCGGTCTTGTTAAATGTAAATAGTTTGCACATCTCAGTGATGGAACAAAAATAAATGATTCGGAGAGTAGCACTCGGACAAATCTTTGTAACTAAACGCAAAGTTCCCAAAATATGTCATGATGAGGAATGGACCGAGAGCTCTCTTAAGAGATGCGCTCCCCCTACACTACGAAAATTGCCCGGAATCTTTAGCTTTTATCTGCAATCGGAATTAGATTTTAAAGAAAGATGGATTTTTGGGCAGTATTTTGACTCCGACTTTAAAAAATGGAGTCGCAGTTGCCCGTTGTCGTGTAGGGCTGTCCGTGAGTTGTGTGCCCAAGGCTTCCTGAACCCGTATTTCAGGAAAAACTCGGATACGTTAAAGTTACTTGATGGTGAAACAGCGTTGACTTGTTGTTTGCATATAATATTCACATCATTTTGTAGAATCAACGGCGCGGTGCTTTCCATTTCGTGTTTAAATTGCTGTGTCAGCTTCGAAGCATGACACATTTGTCCGCAGCAGTATAGGATAGGTCATCGATTGAATCATGCAGTTAATCACTGCTGATCAACCGCAAGTGGCCCGAACGATTTAGTCTTCACATTCCAGTCGAAGGAATGTGAGCTCCAATCTCCCTGGGGTTTTGTGAAGGCTGTATTGAAAATCCTGTATCAATTGGTTGTAAGCCAACGTGAAGCAAGCTGTCAATCGAGGAGTGGCTACATTAAAACTCCTTGTGAACTGACAGAAGGTCCACTTTTCGAGCTTTTCCGATAGGTAAATCTCCAAAGACCTCTTTCTGGAGGTCGAAGTGTATGCCAGACTGAAAAATATGCGATGTGCTCCCAGGTCAATCCAATGTTTCCTAATCGTTCCATAAAAACCTGAACACACTACGGTAAAACAGGATGTTCGAGAGGATAGAGGTTTGTGAAAAAAAGCCTTTGGACCTTGCCATGGAGAAGCAGGGAGATCTAGTTCAGAGGGAATTAGTTTGGAGAGGACTCTACATTTAGTCCTGGCTAACTGGAAAAGCCAGTGCAGCCTGCAAAGGAATACGACCTGTCCATGCATGGACCCCAGTTGGGAAGACCACGACACTAATATTACATGACACTCAGTCACAGCGGAAGTGGATTCCAAGTCCCTTGACTTATCTTATTTATTTGTGGTTATTTGAAGAACTTACGAAGTTAGCAACCAAAAAGGTCTGAATATGTCTATAATATCATTAAGAAGCCAAGTTGGTATTTGATGTTGCTTACACGACTTCGTTCTCAGATACACTTCTCTATTTTGGTAAATCTGTGGTCAAAATCTGCTCACAGTAACATTCAGTAAACAATGATTTACTCGAGCTTGTTTCCTTTGAACGACGAAGGTTGCAATCAATCTTGTACCATGTTTGTGTCCAACACCATATTGCACCTAAGGTATTTTGCTCTCATAGACCATCCGCATTTATAGCCCATTCGACTTTTTCCCGTTAAAAGAAGCTAACTGAGTTAGCTAGGTAGAGCATCTTTCGAAACCACCAAAGGTTTTATCAAACTTCAAATCGAAGAGTTAGTCGATCGGAAAGTTCAGAAAACCGTTTTATTCAGATTAACCTGGCATCGAAAGGACATTCATCTTGCTCAGCATGTTATCGGCTAAACTAGATTACAATCCCGTGATCAGGTGAATTCCAAGCAGCTTTGTTTATGCTATCCCATCTATCTATTCCAAAAATTTGTTTCTAATTAACCAAGTGGGTATGTTGTGGGAAAGCTAAATGTTCAGATTTATCAGCTTTAGGTTTTGGCTACTGTGCTGCCCTGGCTGCCCAGCACTTTTTCCAAAAGCCTGGTTCCATAAAAGGTGACTCAGATATGGACTGGTTCTGAGAATTTTAATATATGCAACTCTTGAAAACAACAGACCGCTTTAACTACACAAGGTTTATTATGTCAGAAAATCTGACAAGAATTGATTCCCATTGTGAAAGGCGTGGATTGGGAGCGTAATATATACAGGTGGATTTTTCAAAATATATTGCGTATCGTTCTGTTATTCCTGTTGTTTCATTCAGTCACATTATTTAAACGGATTACTCCACTTGAAATTTGTGCTGGACTCTCAGTCACTCAGGTCGTTCCAGTCAATAAAATTAGATTACCCGATGTACATTAAAACTTCTTACTAGGAGGTACTTCGTTCCTAGGAACAACTCCGCCAGTTCCTGATATCGAAGGTCTTGAAATAAGTATAAGCAGCAGTCGGATCCTGTGAGAGAGAGAGCGCCTGTCTATCCAAAACACTGTGATTTACTCAACGTTAGGAGATGCTTTGTTTTCCGATGGGAAATGTTACAAACACAAACCCAGAGGAGCAAGGCCATTATGGGTCCTTCACATGGAGAACGAAAGGTTGCAGAAGATTTTCCTGTGAATAGCTATCACACACAAATCAGTCGAGAAACTACTCCGAAACCAAACTGCAGGTTCGAGCTGACTAATTGAATGCAGTAGTCGCAGTCGACAATAAAATCAATGACCACTCAGGCGGTACTTGTTGTATGATAGATTCAGAAAAGACTCGTGGTATTCAAAGTTCCTGAAGTTACCATGAAGCATTGAGCAAAGAACTCACATAATAAATTCTACCTGAGTATGGTTAACTTTCAAGTGCACAAATCATGCGATTCCAGTAATTATGGTTTCTAGAAGAGAGTACAGTGTTAGATCGGTCAGCTGGTGGAAGTAGTCAACAGACGCCTGTAGCCACGTAAACAGTCTGTTCCAAGTTCAGAAGTTTATCCATAACACTGTTTCAATCATAATAAACCTATGTTGTCACCACAATTAATCATCCTCTATCCACTATAAGGCTAAGTGATCACTAGACGATCACTGAGGTCCCGTACCACAAAACCCCCAACCATATATGCAACCAAAAGTTGAATAAGGTTATCCATTCGACTCGAAATGAATCACTTACTTCTTCCATAATGGTGTAACTTGTGATTAAGCGACTTATATACTATCGTTGCTAGCGGACTGAGCGTTCAAAATAAACTCGTATTGAAGCCGTTTGTAGAAAAATAATCACTTCTCCATGGAAATAATTTTGCCTTTATTTGTTGATAGAAATGGGTTGACTTGGACAAAAAGGTCACGAATGCCTATAACGAGGCGAAGGAAAATGTTAAATTCCTTTCAACAGTGGAGAAGTTGTGTGTACCGCTTAACCACACAAACCTAGTGAGTTTGATTCGTTGCATCAATGCTCATGTTCTGTTCACATCTGTTCGATTGTGAATTGTATCTATGCCTCCTCTCTGTGTACGCAGAAACTGATGATCAAGAAAATGCCAAATTTACTCAAGGCCCTGGGGCTTATATACCAGCATTCCACATTCTACAACACTTTTTCCAACATGACAGTTTTATTCGTAAAGGTAAGTTTGATATTTAATAGTACCTTCCACACATATTTTCATGCAACCTGCCCTACTTTGGAAAAAGCCAGATCACACAAGGGACTAGTATAGTATTATATCATGTCTGCTCTCGTTTTACTTACATGATGGTTCTTGGTCATCTCTAGCATACAGCAATATTTATAACAGCTAAACATAGATGTTACGGATAAACAAGAAACTCAGCGCGCTTTTCTGAGGGAAGTTACTCTGATTTGCGAAGTATGTTCATTTGCAGACTGATTTGGGTTTACAGGAAGCTCGACTGAATCTCGGCTGAATCTCTCATTCGTTATGTTCTTCAGATAGTGTGCAACACAAGTCTGCCTCGTGATTTAGTTGGGACAATATTCAAGATATCGCCTCGACGGGGCACACTACTCCTAAGGTTGTTGAAAACTCTTCGACACACGATGAACGGTTTTGTACTTCTTGGCGCATATCACCTAGGCGTAGTTCCCAGTTTCTGTCAACCTTACATTTTACTCAAACCCAGATTGTATGCTACTCGAATATCGTCCCGACTAAAACGTGAGGTGGCCTTTGTGCAGTACATTTAGCTGAAGAATATAGTAAGCGTGAGATTCAGCTTGGACTCAGCTGAGTCTCCCGTTAAATCTAATGTAGTTTGCAAATGAGTGTGTTTCGCGAATTGCGAATAATTTTGGTTCAAGTAAAACATGAAAATGAGGGCAACCCGGGGACTGTGTCTAATTGATGAGCCCCAAGTTGGACGAAACCGGTCGTCGCTTGTCGAAGAGTTTTCAGGAAAAGTATGAGCAGAGTGCTCCTGCGAGACAATTTAGGCTAATCTCTTCTGATCTGAGCACCTGGAATGCTGAGGTACGCAGGGCTGCAGGAAACTGTCAAAGACAATTGTTTGTGCATTTACTTTACCGGTGAACCCGGTTTTCTCCGCTTTTCGAGCATTTTTGACCTCTCACAATTAAAGGTAGATTCATTTTTGCCAGGCGTGTTGGATTACGTGACTGCACCTCGACGGATGCGGGTCAGTTGCTCAGCCATGAGGTGCAAATATTTTAAACCACTCTTCAACTCGACATGAACGTTGAATCAGTTTCTTTTTGGAAGGTATTCTTGGGTTATTCTGCAGATGAAAAACACATGGCACCAGCGCAACTAAGATTCATTTGTAAGGCAGATTTAGGTGACATCCAATAATGGGATCAGACTGCGAAATTTTACTGCCTTCTGTGTATATTTTTACCATATAATACCTCATATACGCCTTCGTGAACGGAATCAGGTGGGCACAGAGCATAATCCTTCTTTATTTGACCAAACCCGGAGTATCTAATCTAGGAGAATTCGTTTCGTACAGCTGTTTGTCCCTTATGCCCACTTGCGGTGTAGACTTGTGTCAGGGTATCTTCTGAAACCTTCTATCTGATGGGGCACTGTTTAATCAAGTCCTTCACGTCTGTCCATTGCGAATCTAATGTTTGTAGGAGTTATCAGAAAGACCGCCATTAAAAACTTTTGCCTTGGACAGTGTAGTTTTATCTACTGGATAGGCAATGTGACAGTACGTTTCCTCCAAAAATATACACCAGTTTCCTGAGGGAAATTTTCATATATACCTCGGAATTAGTGCAGACCGTCTCTTCCCCCCCCCCCCCCAAAAAAAAAAAAGCAATTCTCTGGAGTAAATTATTTTTTAGGCTAGATTCCCTATTTAAGGGGGAACTTCCTCCAAACCTCCAAACTTCAGTTCAGCACGATCCGGCTTAGGAGACAGTTACTTCTTTCAGGAGCATTGTCCTTCGAATGTCCGGCCTACACAGGTGCCAATCCCATTAGATGCTTTTCTATGAGAGTTTCACCCTGAAGTTTACCACCCTGCGAAAAGTACTGAGTTGCCATATGTACTAACATTCTGCTGCACTCTGAGATTTTTACGGAAACAGGATATCCAAAGGTACCACCCCGATTTTCGTGGTCTGCTCGAACTATAGACCTTTTTCGAGTTACTGTTTCACTGTTATCAGCTTATATTATTTGTGCGCCTTTTGTAGCCCTATGACACTGAATGCGTACGACATTGTACTCATCAACAATAAGCTGCATGTCATTCTAAAAGTCCTCCTCCGCACAGTAAATGCTGTTAGCTTCGTAAATTTTGCTGCCAATTCTTTTGCACCGTATTCTCAGTAGTCGCATAGGTAAACTCGTGCGAAATGGGTACCCACTTTCTGGCTTCAAATTTGACTGCCATTCTGTCAACCTGTTCTGTACGCTGCCTTCTGACTTGATTAAACATGTATGGGGTAATAAAGAAAATCGTTCAGCTGCAACATCCCTTCGGTGCCTTGACACCCAGAGGAATCACACGTCTCAGAAGCAGAACAGCAAACTTCCTCAGACACAAAAGTTACTATTGTGAGACAGGCAGCTGTGGACTGAGCTCGTATGTTGTGACGGTTTGAATTCATGATAATTCACCGCTGTCATACCAGCCAAGAAAACCGCTGCAATTATGTAGACTGAAATCACAATGGGGGTGTGGTAAGACCTGCTTCCAAACAGTAGGTTCATGTACAGCTTAATGTCATGCTCGTCATGCTCGACCCCCCGATTGCTTGACCAAAATTTTTTCGGTAAACGGCAGATGAAGTTAATTGCTCGTCTCATCTAGTTTAACACCTAAATGGTGTAGTCGTCCGTTTGTGACCGGTTTCAAAGTTGATGAGGCAAAATGTCCTTAGTATAGACCACAGTATTTCTGATGGTCTTCGACTTTTCTGAGTGGCTGGTATGAAGGGTGCTACCTAACTTATTTGAAAACATCCAAACGCACCAAGGAAATTCGTCTGGATAAAAACATGGCACATGTCACCCATTCCCTAGTGAATCAAACTCTTTCATGGGTGTTCCACTAGCACACTAATATATCCTTCACAAACCATATAATCCGCACAAATTTCTGATGGGACCAAGTGATGAAGTAACCTCTCATCATGACCAGGGTTCAGCCGGCTACTTGATCGCTGTGATCACATCCACGTATATTGTGGTTTAAACTAGCAGTTTTCCTTGTTGCACGAAGTGCCAGGCTGTACCCATTGGTTGGTAACCTCAATGGGCATAGTACTTCTAGTCTAGGTACAACAAAGTAGTCTTGCGTCATCTAGGGCTCGTGATTACCGTGCTAAAACGTTTGATTTAATGTATCGTAAATTATCAAGCACCGCTGTGTAAATTATACGGTAATACTTATTACTGAACCTTCGATCGCTTTGCCTAACTGATTTTCTACCGATGGGGGAATTTCCGGCTGTTCGAAAGGGGCTATTCTAATGCCAGTGTCTGAGAAAATGTCACTGAAGTTTCGACCCATTAGCTGTAGATCACTGCTGTCGAAGCCGTATGGCAATGTGATTGGTGGAGAGGAATATGAAGACCAAAATATTCTCGGTGTTAAGGGGCCTGGTTAGCCATACACCTCCTCACTCCAAACCAACACCGGTGTTCTTGAAAATGGTCGCGTTGAACAACTTTCTTTGTGGTTTATTGCCCTAGATATCCTCCATCCTTCTTTACCATATAAGTGCTTGGGCATATGTTTGACACCCCTGAAGCTTATCTGAATTTTTAGTCAAGGTACCACGTTTCCATGGAGTGGTCTCAAGAATGTTCACTGCCACGAAGTGCTCTGAAGTTTAGGGAAATCGGGACATTTTCCATTTATGGAAGTTAACTTCACGATCATATCAGCAACTTTTCATTGCCTCGCCAGTTGCCCTGGCGTTCAATGTCCTCCTTGGTAAGGCAATCTGGAAAAACAATTCAGTTAACCATGCGTGCTATCATTTTACTCCGCTTCCACCAAAGTTTCGTCAAAAGCACTTTATTTCCTCAGGTGCTGACGTTTGTGGATTTAACTGACCTCGTAAATGGATTTCCCATGATATGCTTGAGAAAGACCAGTGTGGCATTTTTCATTCATTGGAATATTGATAGGTATCTTTGCGAACTTTGTGGCCAGAGTGTGCTGTGACCTTTGATATAACTTCTTAAAGAGGATCACTTTGGTTGCCTAACAGTTTCAGTTCAAACCCCAAACAGTTTTGCTCACGGCCGCACTCTCTTGCTACACTATGCTTACCTACCTAGAAAGGCGCTCCAGCAATAGTACGGCCCCTAGCTAGATACGATTTACGTGTGAAAGCATTTCTGCTTGCCTCCCTCCCACTTTCAAGTTTCTGATCTGTTACTCAGTCTCCGCTGCAACTTGTCACTTGTGCACAGAAATCATCGTTCGAGTGAGTGAAACTTTTACTCTAATCGATGCATTACTCAGGAGAGGTTTATTAATACAAATACATCTAGAAACTCCAAAATATTTATGCACAAACAAATCATAGCACCAAAGTGCATACGCAAATTCAGCATAAAGTCATGTAGCTCAGTTACTTACTGCCCGGTCAGATTCAGATATCACAGATCCTCGAAAGAACCCCTTTTTTGTTGCCCCGTATGTGTTGCTTTGTTTTAGACTTAGGTGCGTCATGATTTTAATCTTATACTGTCCTGATTCTCCACAACCTTGCCCTTAGTGACCTCGCTTTCTATTTCACTGTCGACAGATAACCAACCAGATCATTACATCTTGCAAACGCTACCTAACGCTCAACAATACCAAATCAATATGGGAGCAAGATAGCGAGCTGATTATCAAAAAGATGGCTGAATGCATTGAACTGAATTTGGCCTACCAGGAGGCGTATCGAAATACACGACAGGAGATGATTGCTGCGGCAGTGAAACAAGCATTTAACTTTTCTGAAGTGCAGATTTTTGGCAATATGAACTTGTTTACGCAGCGACTGGAGTACCTCACTCGCGTGCTGCAAACACTTGGACAATATGCGACATTGCGAGAGTTCGTACTTGAAGGTAGGCTATAGTACTTAAAAGAAAAAGGAAAAGCAAGCGAAAGGGGGATAGAAGGGTATATTGTTAGCATGAAGCTAGCTTGCACCCTAATTATGATATATAGTCAGCAGTGTGGCTATTTACGGAATTAAATCTCAGTCAGATTTCGAAATCTGCTATATGTTCATAGATTAAACAAATGATGTGAGCAGTGTCCTCGTCATCCTGATTTCGTTCCACAATAACTTGAATAAGTGACGCGCAATTTAAATCTTTAGACAGACTAGCTGTTTTGACCACAAGTGTGGGATAACATTCCATACAGCAGAAAAGAATGTTTTGGGTGTGAAAACATATCACCTCAGCAACACTAAGCAGGAAGAAGCGTCGAACTTTCATGGAGTTTTATCCAATCTAGCCAGGAGACAAAAAAGTTTAGGGTCATCCGTTATTTTACGCTCCCAGTGAATGCAGGTAGATTATTAATGGTCATGGACAGTTCAGCGACCAAATCCACAATTTTTGGGTTGAAAACACCAAGAAGATGAAACCGAACGCAACAAAATTATGCTCCCACTCCATGGCGAAGAAGATTTCAGTGATAGTTTCCAACAGTTTGCCTCAGAACGTTTGGGACTCATCTAGATGCATTTTTGATTAGTATCTAGTAAGGATTCTGACTAAATCTTATTCATTTCTACCGTACGGTCACCAAATCAGTGTTGCATGTGCACCTTTGCACACTCATCGCACTAGTGTACTCTACTTGGTTTCAAACAGATGGAGATCAGGACTAGAAATTGGCCAGTCCAAAGTCCTCAACAGATTGGACCGAAACCAGCTCTTGAGGGTATACAAGAGATGTTAAGTACTGCAGTGTTCTATACACATATCCTCATTTCTGTTCACACATTGCAATGGGTTATACCATTAATTTTTTTCTATGTATGGACGTGCGCACCGGAGTTTATTCAACCGTTTGGTATTGCTCAACCATTCTTTTCGTAGCCTGAGAACTCTTCTAAATCCAGTGAGAATGCATCAACTATACGGGAGTAGTGCTGTTGGCAAATGTAAGCACCAGCAGTGTTCAAAATATGCACATATTAGCAAAAACCGTGAACCGCGATAGACGACATCAGTTTTCAAGTGCTGGTTTGGAGTTTTAGTTTTTGAAATTAGCTGGTTTACAATACTGATCAGTAATAAGACCCCGATGCATACATGCGTGCGCACAAATATGTTATGTGAATATAAACGTAGGTTTAAAGCTTTAGTTGTTTCCACTAAGCACGAGTTCTGCAGTGCTGTCTGATCTCCGGTAGCTTAACCCTTTCACTTCTGCATGTTCGATTTGAACCTACGGGGAGAAGCTCATGAGTATTTTATCAAGAATTTATTGCATCCCATTGTTAACGTTCCTCCCTTTGCAGGAAAAGAGCCGTTGATTACTAGACTGGATCGGTTGCATTCGATCATCACGTCTAAAAAGTATGATTACCTGGATCAGCGGAACCAGCTATTTGAGAACGACTATGAGGATTTCAAAGGCCGGATAGCTGAGTTACATGTAAGTGACGTGTGTGCAGATTGGATGATATCATTTATCTCGGAAAGCTTCGCGAGTATAAATGATGATCAACAAAAGTGACGGAGCACTGATCGAAACTTACTCACTTTAGCTCTTCAAACCGGATAAAACCATATTGTCCGTTTAACTCTCCCTTCCCGTTTTGGGTCGCTCCGACAAACATTCTCATGTTTCGTTATGCGTAACATGGGCGCAGTTAAATCACATCCAACTGGTTGAAAATCGCACAGCTCGCTAATCTTGGAAGATATTCACCGACATGATCAGCATAAATTCTGTCCTCTTGCACTATCCTTCCAGGCCAACTTGCTTACTACCATTGCTGCTTACTTCCGTAAGCCGTGTGGTTTGATCTCTCAAATCAAGCTACAAGAACGCCTTGAAACCTTGAAGATTCCAGAACTGGATCACAAGGAAAGATACAGGATTATCTGCAAAAGCTTGCGAAACGAAGTGGTTTCGGTGGCAAAGCTTTTCAAACATGGTATGTCTGATCCACCGCTAGACAGGAACATGCCACCTTTCGCAGGTAAGTAGGCCCTGTATCAACATGATAATTTTTCCCGCTTCGAATGTCTGAACGGAAGTCAACACCAAGACTGACTCCATGAGAAGTAGTGAAGTTCCTTCCAAACAAACTGATTCTTAAATTATTGATAGTGAGGTGATAGTCCCTTGAAGATGCCCCTCTCCGTATGGTAATCTTCCTCCTGGAGAGGCTATTCTGCCACCGTCAGACTTTAGCACTCTTGAGCAATAGCTCTTAGCTTCGAAAGAAACCTGAATATTCCATTCATCCTAGCTGCAGTATCACTACGCAGGGAGCTCAAACACTATCTACTGTGACAAACAATGACGGCCTGACGTTACATTAGGCATATGATTACCTACTGTTCACACCACAAACACATATCATCTGGTTTGACAGCGAAAATACCTCAAACGAATGTGACCAAGTGACTTCATTGTACCTTACCAGACCATGGGACATGCCGGTGCCAGTGATTTTGTTAGCCCGCTTAACAGATATTTAGTTATAAAATCAATCACTGATCTTCGTAAAAAAACGGTCGACTTAATGCTGTGTACATTCTGGTTCCTTAAAAATCGGAATGCGAATCATTCAGCTCAGTAAGAATTAATAGCTTTTGTAAGACACTGCTCAATCACTGGGCAAACGTGGGGAAACTAGGTTAGTAAAGGTTGAGAAAGTTTCATCCATGTCTTCGTTCATGAAGAGTGTGCACAAGACTTCAGGATTAAGGACAGTGTGTGGATCTGAACCCGGTCGCCGAACTGCTAATTCACGATGTTCCAAATGGGTTACTTCCATTGTTAAAGATCAATGAAATGGTTGCAGTATCGATGGAAAGTAGTACGGTAAACAGAGCCTCGGTTTTTTGTGGCTAGTGAGCGAAGAGCGTGTGCGCCATGGTTACATCTTTAAATTAACACATTGACAATTATTTGAATAAAAATATCAGTAACATGCCGTTGTCCATCTTCAGCTTCCGGAGTAAAATAGACACTTCCTTCGTCGCGTGACCCATCACTTATAGGTAATTTATTTGAAAGCAATGAGTAGAGCGCGGTATTCATGGGATAAGATTTAAGGAGTAACCTACGAAAAAGATCGCATCGTTCTCTGACGTATTTGATAAAGATCGCCAAAGTGGTACAACAACAGTAGTTGTATAGGCAGGCAATGAGGCACACAATTTCAGCACCAGTTTTCAGTTGAGGAGCACTGTATAGCTATTTCATCCTTATTGGAACTCAGCGGCAGTGTTAATCAGCAAAGGTAACCACAATGCTGATCAGTCCCTCTTGGCCGAACGCTTAAGAACCTGGAAGTGGCGGGTTCAAGACTCTGGAGCTTCGAGAGATCCATACCTCTGACGATTCCGGCTGTACATCGCTTCTGGGCTTCTCGGTATAGACTGGTTCCACTTGCAGGACGAAATATCCATTAAAATTCCCAAACCTCCGCACACTATCAACTTCCTTTGAACTACTCGGTTTCGCGCACCTGTGACGGTAATGCATGTGGCACTCAGTAATCACACTCAACCCCAGACACTAAATGGCTAACCCTCGTCAGTTTATTACCTTGTCCTGGTTGTCATATTGCGATGTGCAATAAAGCCTGTCAGTCCACAACTCGTTTTTACCATGGGATTCAACTGGATTGATGGTCCCACTTGATTGGGTAATCACCAGTGATCGGTTGTACGCGATGGTGACCTTAAAAGTATGCTCTTTCGCTCACCCTTTATTCTTATTCCCCAAGGTTGAGGAAAGTTTAAACAGTTCCACACATGGATCGACGCAAACTAATTGTTACTTTTCCGAACCTGCGAGTAGCTAACTGAAATAGTTCCATGTGCCAGGTAAACCCGGGAATGGGTGTCACTTCACTGTTTTCGGTCACGGGGCCAACAGCAAAATTTTATTCGATACTGGGATGGGACTAAACACCGACAACTGTATACTGAGTACCGCTCTTTACCTGCAGAAACAGCAGGCCAGCTGGAGTCATCAGCTGAGCGTAACATTATGGTTGTACCCCTCTTTCTCCACCTCATCACACGAGTTAGAACAGCACAGAAGCGTTTCTTCCGGAGTTTTGAACTGCACTTCATTAAGAGTGTTTGCTGACACTGGAGACATTATGCCTTTCAATACCGGGCATTTGGCTTTCGAACTCGGTATACAGTGACCTAGTAAGGGTACGCACATCGCCGAACGCCCTATATCTTACCTTAGATGACGCGTTTTCACGGCCTGAGACGCAATGGTTACTGCAACTCTTCGGCGTGATCTCACGTTCCATCGGATATTGAAGTTAAGTAAATAATGTTCACAAGACGTTGCCTTGCTACATCAAACGCGGGGTGCTTTCAATGTTGCTGGTTCACAGACATCAAGTCAGTTTTTTTCATTTAACGATTTAATGTAACTTGCACCAGATAACTCATAGCCTCTCTCCCATAACCACTTGACTAGGTTGCCACATATGACCCACGTGGCCCAAATTCAGACGCAGACTGAGGCAACACATCTCATCCATAGGATAATTGTTCTTGTTAGGATTTTTCCAATCCCTGAATGAATGGTTGCATTGTATTCACGGACCGGAATAACCAAAAGGATCGGCTCTATTCAGTCAAAACAATATCCGGTTGAGTCCACTTGACCGATTAATGCACAAAGCTAACGGCCGTGCGTTATCCAATCAACACATTGGTAATTAAAGTGGTAAAGATTGTCTCACCTTTATTGTATTATTAAATAAGTCGCAGTTTGCAGTTCCGTTTAGCAACTAAGGTGCCTTTTGCCTGTTTCAGTAATATCCCATTTTGCAGTGTAAGCTCATTCTTGAAATGCCTAACTCTTAGGCCCCATCTACCAAACAACTTCCTATAAGTGTCCTCTATATTATTACCGTACGGTATGTTCAAGAGACAAGTCAATACTCTGTTAGCCCATTTAGGGCATAGCGATTTTCGTTGATAGTTGGATCAGCGAAATACAATTACGCAAATTACTATAATGTTAAGGGAAGACTCAACTGAATCTCTCGTTAACGGTACCAAGAGGCTTTTGTGCAGCGCATTCAGCTGGAGAATATCATAAACGAAGGATTCCGCTGAGTCTCCCGTTACGACCAAAGTGGTTTGCAAATAAGTCTGTTTCGCCCATTTTGTACAATTTGGTGTTCAAGTAGAATATAAGATGATGGAAACTGGTGTACTTCGTCTACCTAATAAGCTCCAAGAATTGAAAAGCCGGTCACCGGCTATCGAAGAGTTTTCGAAAAAATTATGAGTATCATAGCAATGGTCATATTCAGTAGGGATTTCATGCTGTCAGTGAAGCCTGTCTATGTTGAAAAGCCGAGAATTACTGCACAGCTGGTTCAGCCCTGTTGGGAATCACCAGCAATGTACATCTCATGAAACTCAGAGTCTCTAACCCGCGACCGTTCGGCCAGGGTTGAGCACTTAACCGTTTGGTCAAGAGTCCCTGATCAGCGGTGTGATTAGCTCTTACTAAGACAGGACATAACGCCACTCATGCTTCAGTAATGGAAAACCGCATCACGTGGTCACGTAGTGACTGGCTCCTCGAGTGACGACTTCTCAGAATGAAGTTTCACAATCCAGTGAATTATCCTTCCTCTGAGCTGCTTATTGTTTCCCGGTAAGTAGGCAGTTGGATTAGTTTCGGTTCCAACACTGGACTCGCTCAAGTTTTGTAGCTTCTGAAGAATGCGATGTGATGAACAAAACAATCAGATTTGAAACGGAATACAACCGCATTTTCCTCCTTCACAATAAAGCGGAGACACCGTTTATCTAAAAGCTCAAGCGTCACCTAGGGGGTAACAGTTTTGGTTGAAGGCGATATACTGGGTCACTTTCATTTATTTCTTCTGTTGACTGCGGCAAAGTGTGATTTTGTTTAATCGATCTCATAAGTTAATGTAGTGCCTGAGAGAGTGCCTCTGAAGAAAGAGCACTTAAAATGGGGGAGACAAATTGCTGTCTCACCGTTATTTGCGTTGTGAGAGCGTCTACAATAGTGATGCTTCCAACAGCGTTCTCCCTGCTAAAAGCCATTTATTGTGCAGTTATTATCTTCTATTAAAGGGAGATTCGGTGGTTCAGTCGCACGTTGCCCACTATGGGTATGCAACTGTTTGTTAGAGTTATCCTCCTTGCTGTTCTACAGGCCCATCAATATGGATAAATCCATGCAAGATAATACATTGGATCCGTCGGCTAGAATTACGCAGCGTAAGTTCGGTCAATTAGGGGCATTTTTAGTACCCTGCTAAACTCCCGCCTATTTCTTTTTCCACCGTACGCCTAAGAATGTGCAGAGAAAATTTGTAATCTCATGTCTTCAAGAGCGTGTGTTTTCAAGAAGGATTAAATTTTAGCCGGCCACAGTAGTACGCGCTCTTAAGGGGGGAAAGCTCTACTCTGCTTGTTATAACATATATATATATATATATATATATATATAAGTGAATGGGTAAATTCAATAAGATCATCTCTCGGCTGTGGCAGAGCAACAGTTGTATTTCGTTACCACAGACACTAGGCGTGCACGGCTTGATACACTGAAAAGTAAAATTTACCTCAAAATGACATGCGTACAATAGCAAACCTTTCCTAATTTTTTTAGACTAATCCACCTTGCTTTCAACACGGTATTATTGTCACTACCCCCAAAGGTTACACCATCGTTTGCCCTTCACTTCAGGTCGTATTGCCTGGGCACGTTCCCTTTACCGACGTCTAGAGGAACCGATGAATGCACTTGGGAAAAGGGCACCCAAAATACTCCTTACGGAAGAGGGACAAGCGTTGGTGGCACTATACAACGAAACGGTTGGGTGCCTTGTTGGATATGAGATTACGGTGTATCAGACATGGAGCAAAATGGTGGGTTTGCTTTATGAGTTAAGAACTGTTAGTTTAGCACGAACAAACGCTAGAACTTTCAGAATAGGGAAGAGTCTCTGTGGTGGTGATTTGGTCCTGCCAAAGAGGCCAATCTATGCTGAAAATCCGAGAAGCCCTGTAATGTTCCAACTACTAGCCGGCAGATCGTGAGTTCGAGACTCTCTGATGTCTCGTGAGATACGCACTGCTGATGGTTGCCAACAAAGATGAAACAGTTGTCCAGTGCTTCTCGGTTTTTCAGCATAGACTGGCCTCACATTCGGGACAAAATCTTCACCAAAATTCCCAACTCTCCTCACACTACCGACAATAGTTTCTTTACTCACAAGCAATGCTAGAAAGTATGGAGACATTATTTATTGGTCCCCATCAACACCTTTGGCTTGTCCTATAGATGCTCATAATAAAGCAATGCATCATGTTTTCTGCCTTCCACAGATAATCTTTTTCTAGACTCCAATTTTACGTGCCTGCTGTTTTATCGTCTTGAGGAGATGTATCACAAGAACCTATCGATTAACCACAGAATAAATATGTGGACCGGCCTGGATTGACCAGACCAATATGCGTTATAAATGCTCTAGCCTCATTTCAGATATCATCATCTTTTTACGCAGCTTCTGAGGAAGATGGCAAGCATGTCCTCCTCTGTGATCGTATTTGTCAAGGAACCAACACCATTTGGCAGGCCTTATGTGAACATGGATCCGGATGTTCTCGGTCTACTTCGAGAAATCGAATGCCTGGACAAGTTGCAATGTCCCATTCCAAAAATTGCCGAAGAGTTCTGGTTAAAGGGAGCCGGTCTGAAGGACAGTTTTGAACACCTAAAGGTATGCACACTGTAGTTCTCTCTGGTCCCAGGAACTGGTAAGCCAGTTTTCCAACAACTTTGGCGAGGACATCATTTTTGTGTTCAATAGATCCCTCGCTACATCAAGTTAAGCCTTCAGCTCCATAAAACAGAACAGTAAAACCGCCTTTCTGATACGGTATAAGTGTTTTTCTGTCTACGAGGCATCCAGCTTCCATCAGACTTTTGTATTTGCTTCTTTTCCAGTTACTGTGCAACGAATATGTCCGAATCACAAAGATGGTCCCACAAAATGCAACACTGTTGGTTTCCCCAACCATACAATTACTCAATGCTGCGTTGATGCCCGGAATTACTCTTCATAACTGGACCAGCTTTGGCCTAAAACCATACACAGAGGTCAGTTTAACACACAAAAATGTCAAATGTCCCTAGCACTGTGTAGATTAAAAAGACGAATGATGTATTATCTCAGTTGACTTTGTACTTGCACCATGCGTTTTTAGTTATTATAGGATATTCTTCCGTTGACGCTGATTAGGCACGCACTTAACATGGACATCATAAATCTTCCTGCACATAAAATCAAACAGGCTTTTGAAGAAATATACTCATCTGCAACTTAATTTGGTATCAACGGGAGGCTCAGCTGTTTCACAGCTTGATCCCTTTTTTATGTTATTCATCAACTGAATATGCTTCAGACAATCCGTCTCACATTTCAGTCGGGACGAGATTCGAGATATCGCCGTATATTTTCTTCATGAAACACTACACAGCTGAGATTTACCTGAATCTTTGGTTAACACCAGAATGACTTGCAAATGGGCATAGTTCGTCCACTGCGTACAATTTGGGTTCAAGTAGAAAATAAGGTTGACGGGAACCAGGGTACTGCGCCTAACTGACGAGCCAAAGAAGGACGAAACTGTTTGTGAGCTGTCGAAAAGTTTTCAGCACCCTTATAAATAGTGCACTAAGTCTATATAATGTATCATGCTATCTCGAATATCCTATCAACTGAAACATGAGGCGGCCTAGTGCCGCACGTTCAGTTGCTTGAGAACATCATAAAAAACGAGAGATTCAGTTGGTTTCCAGGTGAGTGTCCCGCAAGACCAAATTGGTATGCAAATGAGTGTATTCCGCCAATTTTGTGCAATTTGGGTTCAAGTAGAACATAAGGCTGACAAAAACCCGGGGATTGCGCGTACCTGATGATCCCCAAGAAGAGCGAAACCGGTTGTGGGCTGTTGAAAAGTTTTCGGCAACCTTATGAGTAGTGCATAAGGTAACACTAATAGTTTCTGATCTGATCAAGTAGAACGCTGAGGTTCGAAAAGCTGCAGAAGACTGTCAAAGACAATGGTTTATCCACTGTCCCGGAAAGTAAGCATGTCTTTAGTATAGATACTGAAGTTCATCTACGTCCTTTACGTCAGTGGGTATGTGAATGAGTTGACCCACAGCTAAACTGTTCGCCAACAAATTGCAAATCCATATGAAGATGATGCGTATAGTCTACCGAAATCTGAACGGAATTCTGGTTGCACACCTTGCTTTACCTTTCTGTTGAAGGCCTCTCTCAACCTGACCACATCTGTCGGTAAGTATTCTCCATAGGCAGCAATGACTTGCCCGCTTCAGTCGACTGGTTTTCTCCAGGATAAACTGCACATATGGTATTCACTCGAACGTGGAAGCACACTTTGTTGTTTGTGTCATCGAAAACCCTGAGCTGGATGTTTACGGTTTACGAATAGTAGATCGTCCATTGTTCTAAGTTCACCTGTCGTATGCACTCTAACAAAAGCAAAAAGCATGAACCCCTCCATTCAAAGACCGTATGATACCAACATACGGTTGGTGCGCTGCATTCTTCTGTCAAATCCAGTCATCGCACTTGATCGTCATTTGCAATCGCAGTTAAAAATGTGGTCAGATGCCACCATGAGGTAGATGCCAACCTGGGTGGTAAGTGGTTGACTGAAATACATGGAAAGATTATCATTTAATGGCAGCAGCTACAAGGTACCAAACTAGAAGTAGCTCATAGGAAAGGACAGTTCACGCGGCGAAGGAACCTACCCTCTGAGAAGCCATCATTTAGGAAGCTAGCCAACATGTGACCACATGATGTGAATTCCATATTGAAGGATGACTGGTTCTACATTCTGTCGAGTTGTTCACACTGCTAATCAGCCGCAGGTATCCGAACGGTTTACTCTACAACTGCTAGTCAGGGGGTTGGCGGGTCGAACCCCCAGAAAGTCTCATGGTTTCCAATAAGGATGAATCAGCTCTTCGCTGCTTTTCGAACTTCACTCATAGCACGATATCTCTATCGAAAATTTCACAACCACTTCATACTATCCTCGTACGAGCGCAAATTGTGGGGCCTGACAAAGAATTCAATTGGCCACCCAAGTGTTACCAGGTGAACCGTTCTTGAACACGGACCTACATCAACAATTTTTGGTAACATTCCGTAGCTTTGGGTTGTGTTTTGAGACACAGCTGTTGTTTCTTATCAGTCTCCCCCAGATCTCACCAAAACCTTTTCAATATATACTTTTGGGATCCCAATATGTATAATCGGGTTCCAGCTACTTAAGCGAATACTCCACAATACTTTATTGTATACATTTATTGTAAGGCAAAACTAGCTATTGGCAGCGATTTCTCGCTATTGACATACGGTGAGTGAGGTATGCACATATGCGGACAACGTCAGGCAACTTTGCACACCACCTATAGGTTGAAATGAGGGTGCGAGCATTCCCGTCGAAGAACCATCGCAGAACTCTTCTCTCCAGCACAAGAAGTAGCTCAAGTGACAGTTTTCACCACGAACAGTCTGCCTATTCCTTGCTTTTACTCAAGCTGAACTGCACACGTGATTCGGACTGAAAAAAAAACATCAATTGTGACTAACCTCACAGTAGAGATAAGATAAAAATGCTGAAACGATGGAGAAGATCCTACATTTTAGGACATCCCCCTTAAGAAAGCCCAAACGTTGCCTTTGTAGGAAGATGGTAATTACGTGAGGGTTTTCCGGATGTGCTGAGCATTCGCCTAGTTTTACCTCGTGTGCTGTGTCTATGTTGGCTTAGACAACTTTACTTTATTTCATTATCTGTGGTAAAGTTAATACAGATAGTGAAATACAGTATCATGCCTGCTCATTTACAGCAACTCTTTTGGTGGCTCCCAATAACCTCATGAATACATGAAATCTCCTTAGAAAGAGGAATTTTTGTGATTTGATGTGCAGGAATCTCCGTTTCAGAACATCTGTTCGGAGCATCTGTGAGCGAATGAACCTATTGTGAAATCCTGCTTCTCAGTTCAGTCTGGATGCTGAATAGTTGGTCGGAAAAATAGTGAAACCAACCAACATTCGACGATGTCGGCAACAGAGCAACATCCACAACCTTCTTTACAGTCATTACATTGCAGTTTTTTATCTTGGCGGAGTTCGAGACTTAAATTATTCCATTTCAAACCGAGTTGTGATAACTCTGACTGAGTCCCTTGTTTCAACGGAAAAAACTCCGGTTTTTCATTTCAAGATGTTGGGTAACTGTGCTCATCAACCATAGGAGCTATACATGATGTACAGCTTAATTTACGTAATTGTGAAGTCATATACCCAGATTCGAACAAACTTTCAGCTGTTCCTTCGAGTTAAACTCCATCGTCACAAACCCTGAGTTCCAGCCAGTTCAGTTACAGTACTATTCAGAAATTAGGAAAATTCTTCCATAACTACCACCCCATTATTGGTCTCGGTTTGAGAGATACTCATTGTCAAAATAAGCGGGTTCGAATAGGAAATGACAACTGACCACTGTTGATATTCACCCATAGGTGGTCGTGGCAAACACGAAATTTTACAGACTGCCTAGGCCACACCTCACAGGCGAGTCGAGCAGCCACAATGCAAATGCATCGTCGACAGAAGTCGTTTCTTGGTTTTATAGCATGACTTCCATCAGAGCCTGCAATCCAACGGCTTGAGTACAAATCTTAGGTGTCATTGTCATATATCATTGTGAACCATGTGAAATGCCAGGCTATCAGAGCTGGTTCTTAAACATGGAGACGTGCTACAGTGTGCCGATTGATATGGTGTCAGCTGCCTTCGAATTGGAATAATCTACAAAAGCGGTGAACTTAGCACACCTCATTCGTACATGCTAACATTATCAGTACTTGATAGATATTGTAAGAGAGGACAAGACAAACCAAATTCTACACTGAAAATGAAACCATATGCAACAGACGTGTGACCCGTCAATGCGAATGCATAAAAAAGTGAGAAGAACGGTTGATGTGTAGGAGAAAACTAGCTGGGCGGACAAAGATTCCAGTTACTGATTAACGTGATGACTTTCGCAATAATGAAGGGTTGTTCTGCGTGTTTTATTCTAAATTTAACTTAAACTGAGCCCGTTCCTCGGTTGTTGGCTTCTCCGGCGATCTCAGAAGCTGGTTATCAAGCGTTATGTTACCATTCTAAGACACTTCTTCACTGCGTTATTGGGTGGACGGTTTCATTTGTGCTTCCCTTAGATTAGCTGGGGATGCCAAATGTCCCCACTGCGATGGGCTAACAATAATCCATGGAGCTGCTAGCAAATGTTACACATGCACAGAAATAGATCTGCAGTCCATCTGAGTTCATACGAAAGTGACACATAGATTGGCCTTATTTTTCTACAGCGTTTTTTAAATGACCTTTTTAGAGGACAATGACCTGCCTAAATATATTATCATCCCAGAACAGACTGCGGGTTTAAGGTTTGCAGACGGTCCTGCATAACTTCTTGAGATATTTGTATGAAAACCTCTGAAAATTCTACACGCCTGACAACCCTGTCCTTCCCACATTTGTCTTTTGATCATGTACCAATGTTCAGTGTAACAGGAAAAAACAATGCATGTTGTTCACTGCTCCAGCTGTCATCATATGTCTCCTACAAAACTGTTCTTTTATGCAGGAAGTCTTCAGACAACTAAACCGTTTTGAACATATGTTAAATCAGGCGAAACAAATTTATGAGAATCGCATTACCGGCGTTCTCAAACGTATCACAAACTGCCAGCTAATCAGTCTCCCGGACGATCCAAATTGCCCATTGGAAATGATGGAATTGGTCTATCAAACAAAACAACAAACAAAGAAGGCTTCAGAGGAAATCGGCTCACTCAGTTTGAGCGCATTATGTGCCACCATGGAATATATCAACACGCTTATGGTTGATTACGATGCGTTTGTGGAAAAGCATAATCTTGTCACAAAAATTGATGAAGAAATGAAAGTGAAACGCCTTTTGCTTGACAAAGGTCAAGGAACCAAAGGTAGGACATTTTGCTTTTCTTTTATCTCAAAACTGGGTAAGAACTTTTATCTCTGTTCAAATATTATTAGTATTATTGTTTTGTCTGTATTTGGTCATCGTAAACTAGAGCATATCCTGCTTCTTTGTATCCCATAGCGTAAATAATCTTGGTTCCAATGTTTCTGACCGCATGTCTAAAGACAGCTGTTGGAGAAAACATGATGGTTTCAGTGGCACTTCTCGTGAAAAGTCCCTCTTTCAGTTGAACGGTTTGAACCCGATGGGTCCTAGAATCGTTTTTCTGAAAGGACAAGCATGCTTCCGTCGTAGTACAGTAGTGAATCTATGAAATTCAAATCCGTGGCTTTCTAGACGATTGAAGAGACAGAGCAAGTGGATAACTCACAGTTTTAGTTAACTGGGTATATCAAACAATTCAGTGGAATCAAAACTAAAATGGTTTTTACATCGATTCACTGAAGGTAACCAAAGCCACTAAAATTGCTTCACCAGCCTGTTTCACATGGGCGATAGTGAAGCAGTGTTCGCGAATGATTTCACTAGTTGGACACTATGGGGTCCAGGCTAAGTCACAACACTACTGAATCGTGTATACTAACTGTGTCCGTTATACAAACTAAACAGCTGTTTTCGTGAACGGTGCTTGTCTACTGCTCGCTCGGTCAATCAGTAAAGCAGGCGGTCCCCAGCGAATCAGTGAAAATCATGTGACTACAGTCAGTTCGCTTCACAACTGCTTGTGAACACCAAAAATCTAAGGCAAATGCACGAGGATTCGAGATAAATGGTTCTAAAATCCTCCGAAGGAAAATTTTTCTTATCGAGAGGGACCGCACATAAATGTACTTAACTGCATTTCCTGCTAGCATCTGATGCCCAATGTTTGTAAAACTTTGGATCTTCATCTGGTTTATGTATGCAAGAGGGTAAACGCTAGTGGAAAATTGTCTACCGTTGGTGTCGCATGATTTACTTTTCAATTTATCTCCAGTGTCCCGCAAGCCGATAGTACCAGATGCATCAAGTAAGGGATCTCCGGAAGACATGACCAGTGACGTGCCAAAGCAACCCGGAAGAGGTTCACCTGACGCAGCAAAAGGGACAGTAAGCGGTACTGAATGGTCTGCTCAACCAGAATCTCAAGTGGGTGGGCCGTCTGTTCGCACTCAAGTTACTCACACACAGACAATGCGGACCGCGATACAGATCGCCAACTCTGCGGATGACCTCATGAGTTACTTGGGCCAAAAAACAACTGATGCAGTTTGCCAGGCTGTGCGAGCAGCACTGGATCGTCTATGGAATATCATGGCGACGAGAGAAGCTGCAGTTGCACTGAAGGATGTCCCTTTTGGTAAAGCAGTTAAATGCGGTGAGTGGAACGACAAAACTTTAATAATGCATCAGCTGAGATTTTCGGATCACTGAGCTGGGTAAAACATCTTTAAAGTGCATTCAATTTTTTGGATTCTAAGCTGCAGCGAAATAAGATCAAGACGAGGATATGCCCTAAGGTAACTATATGGTCAGTCACCCTGTAAAGGGAAAATAACTTTTCCGTCCTTAACTTGGACCAGAAAACCTAAGACCTGATCTAAAGCAACACGATTTTCTAAGTGTGCGCCAGCGACTATCCTAACTAGATAGGTAATCCCACCTGGGCCTTGTCACCTTGATAGTAGCTCAAAACCTGTCGTTCTTTTGATTTCAGCGGTGATCCAAATTTAACCGCTGAAACAGCACTAAATCTGAATCGAGGTCAAGATGACGTGTATCTTTATTGACCGAGGCTAAAGCAGTGATGTGGCTGTGAGTGTCATAATTGGGTTCTGATGCACTGGTCCTTATGTTAGAGACTTTGGATCAACCTTTGTTTAGGCTCATTTAAACAATCTTTCGTCTCCTCCGATTCTCCTAGGAGCCGAGATCATTTGATATGACACTACACCTGACTTGAACATTTGAAACCAGTTCACTGTATCCTGTAACCAAAGGCAGAAATTTTCTTTCTTTTATATCCACAAGTTCTTTCCCACGTTCTATAGGATACTTGAGATTTTAATTGAAGGACACTCAAACATAGTACCCATTTGATTTATTTTATCATATTCTACACTATAAGTATAGTCACCACCAATACACGATGCTGTACACGCTGTATACACCAAATCACCGACTGCATTCTGATTTTGAGCCCGCCTCACATTATATTGCACTGGCAAAAGCTGGCCTGTAATCTATGTGGGTAATATTCACAGATGACCCTAGTGGTACCAGGATATATGCACTTGTACTGGGTGCTTGTTCACAGAATGAGCTCCTGCCAGCAGAGAATTTAAACCATCACACAAAAGTTCAAGATTAACTGGCATTCAGGAGACTGTCGGCAGGGTAAGTGCAACGTAGTACAGCACGTTATGGCACAGCTGCGAATTTAGCACCGGTCGCATACATCTAAATATATCCACAAATGCTCCTGAAACACCCCGTGTTTAGTCCACCCGTTTCAACCAGATCGATCTGAATCTGCATGCGAATCCGGCTCAGTAGGGAAATGAACTGGTTGATTCAGTCGCATGCCATCGTTAGAACTGTGGTACTGTTTGAAAAACTACTGTAATATCAACCGTGTGTTTATCATTCTTTACGCAAGCAAACTAAACTGAGAATTTTGAGGCTAACTGTGAGTGAAAGATATAAAATAAATTGCGATACATTCATAGAAGTAACGTATCTGGCCTAAAACTAAGGGTGTAAATCAGTTTGAAATACTTCGGCTGAGTAACGTAGTGACTCGAGGGTGTATGGTTATGAAAATCACGATGGTAGAATGTTTTCAACTTACCAATGGGGAGGGATCGCCGCGAGAAACTAACCCCACAACTGTAGCATGGGGGATATAAATTGGCTAAAGTTTCGACTGCAATGTTACCACCATGTTCTTGTTCTTGTCCATTTGTACCAAGTAAGAAGCAGAACAAATCTTTAGGAAATCGCTGTTTAAATCGATGGCGTTCATACTTCAAGCCCTTGTTGCATTCACCGATGTCTGGTCGTTTTCTATCGAATTCCCACTGGGGGCATACGATGGAACATGGTTATGTGGTCGGATGCGAATAATGGTGTGGTTATCGTTCATTAGTCCAGTTTAGTATGCCCTGTGGAATCTCCTCAAATTCCGCCTGTTATTTCCTTCTCATGGTTATCGAACACAACATAAGCTGTACAAGAACGGATATAAACTGTTCACCTAATGCGTTTAGAAAATAAGCATGTGGAGGTGGTGCGAAGTGGCGAATTAGTTAACATTGACCAGTCATGCAAATAAACGCTGTCCGGGAACTGTCCATATATCCAGGAAAGTTTACTACTGAGAGATTACAAGACACAGATAGATCTCAACTGGCCGGTGGATAGCAGTTAAAAATAAGCAACCTGTTAAATCCACCCACGTGTAAAGTGCTGTAACGGCTACTAGTAACTTTTGACTACTCCCATCACTTCCCAGCTTAGGATCTTGAAACTTGAAACTATTCTACTTAGATCTAACCAAGCACTGATTAGCTATGAATTGTTGGGATTAGATTCACAATCCATTGGGCTATCATTCGAAATTTTGAGGTAGACGAAGCTGTTAATGTCAGTACATGAGTAACTACGCAGAAGAAGACAAAACATCCTTTACTTCTGAACATTGAACTACATCATTCTGATTCACCTTTTATCTCTTTTGCCTGAAAGATCCAATCTGACTACTTCCATTCTTGAATTATGTGGAAGTTATGGTGACCCCTATATGCTTGATTTGATACCATCCTCTGGACGTTCTCGGTGGGTTTCCAGTCCGGACCAGGACCCGGGTAATTTAGCCACTAAATAAGCTGATACATAAATTCGATTCTCCAACTTGTGACAGTGAGCAAGAACAACGGTGTGTATGGACGGGTTATCAAGCCTGGAAATCAACCCGCGTCTCAACTACCGATAATGAATTTGGAGAGTTAGTTACCCGGTGTTTTCGAGTGCCAATCTGCACTCCGGAGTTGCTGAATGCCTCTCTGGTGTTGTACACCGTGCTCTTAAGTAGAATTACCTAACCTCTTTTCTAAGGCTATTCCAGTAACACGCTTAGCCACTTGGATCGTCCTGGATGGCCGACAGAGGATTGCGATATTTTGTACCGTTCTGGGTTGATCTGCAGGCACCTTGTAAATAATATGGAAACTATGGCTGGACAACACGCTGTCCTTCGACTGCCAGATGCAGCACAAATTAGCTGGTTGTCGTCCTCCTAGTTCCAGAAGCCGATGTGGCTCGTCGTACGTCTAATGTATTCCACTGCACAGCTGCAAGAAAACGAGTATACTAACATATTTTGGGCGTGGACAGACACCCTGCCTTTGTGTAACACAGACGCTTGTTTATGAACCAGGTTCGAAGTGTTGCGACCGGGAAAACCTCTTTCAGATTGGTGTAGAGCCTTCTATTCAGTAGGTCGGCTGGTACCTCACCCTTAGACGAAAGGCTCATGTAAACGGATTTACTTTCAGTTGTGCTGGCAACCGCATTGGCTCCTTCTCTGTTCAAATTCTTCATAATAAAATTGTCGGGGAACCCGTTGTTTCTCAGAATGTTGGTGAGCATTAGGATTCCCTGTTCTGGCGCATCCTCAGAGCATGTTTTTCTCGCTCTGTTAGTAAGGCTGTGGATCAGATTACGTTTCTGTTTTAGTGGAGCAAAGCTGTTAAATTTGGCGTATTACCCGGAACATGTGTGCCTTCGGGACACTCACCATCTCAGCATCCAATCGTGACATCGTTCAAGGTCAGTATCTAGGAGGTGGAGGAATTTATTGTTTTCTCCTTCTGAGGTGAACTGGATGGCCGTGTGGGCCTTGTTGAACTCTTGTTGAAGCAAATACATCTCCGTTTTATGTGTTAGTAACGCTTGAGTGATCCATTTTGATTCGTGGATTCAATAAAGGACCTTGAGCTGAAATATTCGTTCATGTGTTCATTCGATGTGATAACACTGTTTACCAACTTCTCCGCAGCTGAAACTGTTAATTACTTATGTAAGTACATTCAAGCAAGCAAGTTTCCGTTGCCAATTCCAGTCAACCAGTTGTGAGAGCTATTCTTGCGATGCACACTGAATGTGCAATTATTGTTCAACGGCACGCTCTACCGTCAAACTGGTAGGGTCGCCATGGGCTCGCCACTGAGCCTCATGCGAGCCGGCATTTGCACGGTCTTAAGTGATAGACAATAGAGCACTCAAATGCGTCTAAGCTTACCGTGTGGGAAGACTTGAGATCACTAACTTGAAAAACTTGTTTTCCAACCTGATGTCACTGCAGCATGACAGAGTCAAAGACGATTTTATTAGATATTTCAAAATGATGGATACCCAATGCATTTTATCTGGAAACCCTTATGCAATCAAAACCAAGACAGTTCGTCGACACAACCAGGAGGACTGCGGCTCCAACAACACCGTCAACATGGAGTTTCAGTCACTTTCAAAACAACAAAACTCTCTGGAGACCAAAGAGAAAAGAAGTTGCAATGAGAGAGGTGTCATTTACAGACTTCAATGTGATGAATACGGAGAGCAATATGTTGATAAAGCTTGCAGAAGGCTATCCATCAGGATACATAAACACACGTCTGCCAGTAATTGTCACTTATTTCAGTCACATACAGAGAAATGAGACCAAAGTGCAACTCAGAGTCCTGGAGACCAAGCCACGTTATGTGATAAACTCCCCACAACTGACCGATCAGAAATATATAAAGGCAGGCCGAAGAGGAGAAAATCCCACTTATCTGTGCACTAATGAGGTCTGCTCGTCTGGTGGCGAAATGTTTGCAGCCAAGTTGCCACACTAGGTGAATAAGCCGAAAAACGCGATAGAAAGCAATGGTACATCTTAGACACAAATAATCAAAATAGGACGTGGTTTTTTCATTAATCCGGCTAATGAGAGAAAATAAACATAGATATCAGCTTCATATTGTCATCCTTCCAATGCAACACTATATGGACTCATAGCAAACTCTCACGACGCAAGCGAAGGCGGATCCATGGTAAAACTTTCTTTCAGTCCTTTTTTTAACTTTTCTTCAAACCTCTGCACAACCCCGTGATGACCGGTAGTGGGCTCATGCTGTCTTCTTGTTGGTCGTTTTTTACCTAAGTGATGGACAGAAACAACTGTGATGGTACAACCACAAACTGTACAACTCGGGGCTAAATAGTTTCGATGTCGTCGTAGCGATCAAGCCACTGGACTGGAGCCCTGAGAAGCGGAGAATAAAAGTTACAGGAGGGAAAGTCTCGACCAATCAGGTCGATACCTAATCTGCAAGAGATACCAACACGAAAAAATCAGTAACGAAAAAATTAAGTAGACCCTTTAATGCCAAATGTAAAGGTCCCTAAGTCCCCTACCCGTCTGGATTTAATGGGAATCGACTCTTGCTTTAGTTCAATCTACCACTTACACATACTATATTTTGAGTGGAGTGCACACGTGCAAATCGGAAGTGCCATTTGTTTTACGCGTTATATTGAGTAAAGAATATGTCGGTTGTATGTATCATCATCCACCAGTCCACGTCATTAGTCACCCTATCAGGTACCAAACAGGACCGTTCTCTTAGATCATCTTCGGAGCACTCTGCTCTAAGGATTCATAACTCCTTTTACTCTTTAGCTACTCAAGAGTAGGTTAATTGTTACTTGTACAGTCCTTCCTGTCTCTGCACTTTATGTATGGATCCTCGTTACCTATGCCATCTGTATCTGGAGACGGTTTTGTGAGCAAGCCGTCGGATGTGACAGTCCAGACAATGAGGTCACTGCCTGAGTTTTCCCTTTCTCCGAGATCCACTACTTGCGCAATAAAACATTCTCCCCCAGATTCAACACTCAGAACAGTATATCGTTATGGCCTAATATAAACACATCCCTCGTCATTCAACCGGTGTTCGACTCTTGCGCACTCTTCGTTCAACTGCTAATCAACGGCACATCACAACAGAGATTGAATTGTGACACTGCGGACGCATCTGATTTCGACCCTGTTGGTCGTAGTTTGTCGTAACTTGTCGTAGTTTGTCTGCGCTTTACTCACGCAGCTATTTGAGGCACCTCTTGGTTCTTAGTTAACAGTCATTTTGCAAGGAAAATATTTATCCAGTGCACGAAATAAAATTTGCACACTTTAAGTGCTTTAAATGGGCCCAAACTTGATTTGCACGCCTCTCGTAAGCATGCACTGCTTTGTAAAATGACTCAATAGAGCAATCTATTCGCCATATCTTCGCATGTCTCCAAAGTACCCTTGTCCACCAGTACTCTTTTCAAACAGGAATCCTGTACCTACACGAGAGTTTCCTCCGTATTGAAAAGACGTTGGTCTACGACAAATTGCTTCAGTCCTTGATACTTTCTGGTTTCTCCAAATGTGCTTTCCTCTTAAGATAGCTCAAAAGAAAAAATCCAGAGTGAACAGACCGGGGAAATGTGGTGACTATTCTAAGGTCTTGCAGCAGCCTGTCCACCGATCAAGGCATGTTTCACTTAGGCGGTCACGGAAGCATCGATCACTGTGAGGTGGTGCAACCGCATCGTGAAACCACTTGAAGTACTGTTCATAAATCGTGTTCTATTCATTTTTGGAATGAGACTACCTTGTGAAAAGCACAAATATGAGCTCCCTAACATGTTATATAGAGGTGCTGAATCCTTATCAGTGGCTTTTTCTTCTAAAAAATATTTTTCTATCAAACAACTTCTGAAACTACCAATTCAAGTCATTAACTTTGGTCCATGAACTGACCGACAGGAATTAACTACCACTGGTCGCTCTGGGGCCGAATTGTGCGAGTTAGACGTAGTCTCTGTGCATCGAAATCTCAGTGTGGTAGACAGTGTAAGATTACATGTAGCGCAGTGGATATATTTGGCTATTGAAGGTGGTGTATGAATCCAGCTTGAATAAGGTAGGTGGGGGCTGATGGTGGTCTATCGCCACCCCCGGTGCACTTCCGAGATAGAAAATGTACTTTACTAGGCCGTGGTAAATTTAAATTCAAACACTGCAAAAGACATCTAGAATTACTCCGGGAAAAGTTAAAGATGTACAAGATCAGCTTGCACCAATGCCCTCAAATCAAAATGTTTAACTGAGTGGGACTACTGACCGGACCAGGTAATGAACACATTTCGCTATGCTTCATGTTCCATAGTTTAAAGATACAGGCTGCCAAACGTCATAAAGTCGCAAATGACCCTTGGTATATAAGAGCAGTTAATTAAACGACCAGATGTATGTCCATATTCTTGAGAGGACGCACTAGCCACTTTCGCTTAAATACAACTGGTGAATGGCTTAAGTGTACTTTATCCGCGATCAGTGTATATGTCGAGTGACTGTAAGGGGTGCAAGGTGTAATTTTTCGAATAATTCCACACCAAAGCGCACAGTTTACAGATAAATTTATGAACTCCAGTCGAATCACTACCCTTAACATGTAACTTCCATAAATCATCATGGTTTCATAAAGCAGATATGCTCGGTCCTCGTAAAAGCAATTTACACTCTCCTGACACTGGGTTGGGCTCCTAGGCCGGACAATTCTGAACAATCTTCCACACAAGACTTTTCTGTGGCCGATTAAATGGCGGTACAATTGATATATATATATATATATATATATATATATATATATATATATGATCTGGGTCATTATATTCACTTAGCTACCCTCCTCTGGTCTTTCCGAAGTCGCACGTGTTCAAGCAGTGTGTCCCAAGAAGCTTCTTGTTTTTATACGTCGCCGTTAGGAGAATTCTGTCCTCTAGGGCATAGACTGAAAAGGCTACTGCAAAACGAATGTGTCTTCATGATTACTTTGCGGAATAGCATCTGCATTAGGTGGAAAATTGGTTTGAACTGAATTCACTTGCTAGGCCTCTTTTGCACAACGAGCTGATCGTGACGACTTGTTTATGATGACATGAATAATAACCATCAAGGCGTACTGTCAGTGCGTGGATGAAAAAAATATTTTACATCTGTTGAAGAAACCAGATATGAACACAATTTCGAGGACAGGGACCGGCATCCTATTTGGACACGCCTATCATGGTGTCTTCAAGGCGGAAGCCCGCGAGGCTGACCACCGGGATACCCGAGACCAAACCAAGTGTGGGGATGAAACTACTACGAATATAGCTTCAGGATGTCTTTGAGAAATCCCTATTTCGTTTGTTTTTATGATTGCCTGTGCTCCTTACGGCATCCTAGGTCCTCCAAAATACGTTTTAGATTTACGACAACAATTTCTCCTCTGGTCTGTGCATAGCTGATCAGATTCCACTAAAACCGTAAGGTGTAAATTTTTAACTGCTCAATATAATTAGCAATTCTTGAGACAGTTGACTAGTATAGATTTCATGGATTGAAATCCAGTACTACTGTTTCTGGTAGCCATGGCTCAGAAATGCGCAACATATTAGGTAATGACGGTTCGGCTGTCATAAAGCGGGACGTGTTTCAGCGCGGACGAGTGTCGAGAGACATTATTCAAGCACCTGACGCAATGAATTAAGGTTCCTCCCGAAACAGCCTAGAGGTGTAACTGACAAATGCACTGAAACTTGCACTTAGCACTCGATTGAGCACTTAGAACTTTCAGCTCCCAACAGCAACTCTTAGTTTGCAAGTCGTGGAACAGACAGCGTAGCAAAATGGTGTGAACCCCCTCTTCACACTCGAAAAACGTATATTTAGCCTGAAGTACAATTCGGAAATCGATGTTTGAAAGCAATAAGACGGAAACCAACCAATAAGGAGGAGCGATATTCGTTTGTGTTTCATTTTGTAGGACTTCCAACCGTTTGACCAGTAGGGCTTCATCTGGTTCCGAGTTGTCCGCCACCATATACATAGTGCAGAAAGCCTCTTTGTTTAACATCCTTCTCTAGGGAATTGTTGGGTAACGACACAGCTCCTCGATTTAATAAGGGGATATGTTTAGGACCTACTTTTATGGTATCCCACTTAGGCCTGAGGTAAACTGCCAACAGGTCGGCGTGTGTGTCAATATATTTTATTCGTGTGCGTATCCGTAGGCCTTGGGATTTTCAACTCTGGTTCCGTGATAACCGTGTCCTGTACGCCAACTATACTGTGGTATTCATTGGTGCATCCAGTACTAAAATTGTCATGCTCGTTAATGCTATGCACCTGCTCGTATAGATGGTGGTAAATTTTGTCCCAGCAGTTTTTCAAACCTAATTTCTATCCTAACCGTTAACAACAAAATGGATTCGTCAGTTCAGCGTAATCACTAATTCCGAAGCGAGATTCAGTCAAGCTGAGTCATTTCAATCCAGACAAGATAACTTCGATAGACCCCAAAATAAAGGAAACTTCTTAACAAGACCACAAGCTCTACATATAGGACACTCTAACGCAAAACGTATTATACGACAGCAACATAAAATCGGTTCCGTGAAAGGTTTATCGGTTAAAAGAATCCAATAGAACTAGCTAACAATCAAAAACTTCTTAAAGGGGACTTTCTCTTTATTGAGAAAATTGATTATTGTGAGATATCATTCACAGCAACTCAAGACACTACTTGAACCAGCAAAACAAACTTTTAAACAATCACTGTTTGAAGTTCCAAGTAGTCGCGAAGTCCAATTGCCAGGATACCGTTGATAACTGACCACAATTCGAACGTGGGTCTGTTTGCACATTCATTTTAATATGAGTCACCTCAGCTGCAGATTACCTGTGCCGAATATTCCTCCCTAAAAACAGAAAGTGAAATGGCGAACTACACTCATTTGCAAGCAAATTTGGTTTTGCGAGAGACACACCTGGAACTCAGCTGAATCGTTTGTGATGTTTCCAGGCAACTGAATGTGCTGCACCAGGCCGCCTCATGTTTCAGTTGCCTGGAGACATCACAAACGAGAGATTCAGCTGGGTTCCAGGCGAGTCTCTCGCAAAACCAAATTTGTTTGCAAATGAGTGTATTTCGCTAATTTCGTGCAATTTGGTTTCAAGTAGAACATAAGGTTGACGGGAACTCGGGGACTGCACCTACCTGATGATCCCCAAGAAGGGCGAAACCGGTCTTGGGCTGTCGAAGAGTTTTCAGCAACCCTATGAGTAGAAAGTGAAATCGTTTTTACCATTTAGATGCTATTAAAAGGGCGAACTGGCAAAACTTTCGGTAAGGAGCTTTTTCCTTCATCAGTTGGTTCTACTTGCTACTGGGAATCATTAAGTTCAATGTCTCAATCGTATGAACCTCTCCACCATATCGATCCTTAAAAACCGGGACCAATGTGGAGAAGGGTTTGTGAGTTATGAAGAAAAAGCTTTTGATATCACTGCGTAGGGGAACGAATGCTTTTCTATACCAAAGCATTTCGCGTAACCAGCAATAATACGCTCAGTAAGTATCTTTAGGCAAAAGCAGACCAAAGAAGCGCGTAATTCCATGGATCAGTTTTCTTCTACATGAGATTTGTTTGCTTTTGTCGACTGAGATTCCTCACAGATGAGCCAGCAGAATGGCATATAATGTGCTCCTCTATATAACCGCGCTCGAAAATCTCACTGATGCCCCTATTGTCTTCTCGTATCGTTCTTATAGAACTTAGTGTACAACGACAGTCAGGTGGTAATATCCAGCATCAGTGCATTGTTGTAAGGATTATGATTCCGACATTTCTAACCAACAGGCGCTTGTTGACTTTAAGGAGTACCGTATGAACTAGTGCAGTCTGGAAACCCTCTCAGGGTATAAATACAACTTCCAGTCGATTAAAGGATTAACTCTCCACTGAGCTAATAGTGTCTATGTAACTAAAAAATTTCCATCTAGTTGTCTCACCTTTACTTCTCCCGTTAAGCCCTCCATATCACATTCTACCAAGCAACTGTCTTCATCTTCTATTGACTTCCTGAAGCCTGCCTCCGTATCCAGGCTCTTTTCGTCCCATCTCACTTCTGAATTGTAATCATGCCACAGGATTCAGCTAGCGAATATGGTGTTACGGAATACACGATTGAATGCCTTACTTTGGCTGATCAGAATTCGATTTTCATCGGACCGACACCGAGAAAATCAACAAAAGACACGCTGCTGCCCGTTAGCCATCCTGACGGTACGCAAAAATGCCCACATTTAGGGAAGCTGGATAGTTGTCAAGTGGCTCATAGCGCATCGACACCAAAGGCAACAGGCGAAACGCTCGGTCCACAGGCCTCTAGAATAACTTTTACTCCATTTGAGGTTACTTTTACATCACTCGTATTCATTTAAAAAGCCCAGCGAATCCGGCCACAATAGCGAAACGGTCATACAGTAGAGAAACAGTTATGTTTAATGTCACTACCCTAGTGGATATTTCGGAACACGAGCACTGACTAACTTGCATCTGGAACGGCTAGCAAAAAGTTACAGATACAGAAACCGGTCAAACGTAGAGATTTGTAATCAAATTAGGTCCACAAATTAGGCCAGGTCACAGCTTCAAGATGACATCGAAACATCTATTTCAAGGGTAGGTGTGAACCTATTTGCAGCATACAATCGGAAGTTCTCACTTCAAAGTCTGCTGGTTGCTCACAAAAGAAATGAAATAAAGGAACTTATTTGAGTGGGAATCTTTCACCTGTACAGAAGGCAGTTACTTCCCTTGCATCTGTTCTCTACCTGCAATTTCTTTTGCTTCCTGAATACCGGCTGGAAAACTACCAGTGATGCATTACGGATCCCAGCTGACTAGAATTCAATGGGGAATACACTGCACTCCCCCCCCCCCAATAGGACTGACCAGTTAGATTGAAGAATGCCTCACCTGGAGAACTCACATCAGCTTTATTTATCATCGGATATCTCCTAAATTCTATTATCCAAACAAGACAGATCGAATACGCCTTTTGCAATGGTACACTCTTCAAGAAGGATGTTTGGAAATGTATGTTTCCGTGACCGTGCATAAAAGTGATAACAGGTAACTTATCTACAATGCTAATGGCTGATGAATGGCCAAGATTTGCTGAATTAAATCTCGTTCGTCAGTTTAGCTGTTACAAAACTAAGGAACCTTTTATTAAGCTGATTAGAGCGTCACAGGCCGGTTATCTTTCTTTGAAGATCAACGCCTATTTGTTGTAGATACTTCAACGGCCACGACCACAGTAGCTACTGACTAGGGGTCCAGTGTTTTTTACAGTGAGATGATTTATTTGCCACAAATCCCTCGTCTGCTCACTTTACCCGACAGGCTCGGCCCGTCCCTTCCCATTAGTTCGCTGCTACGTTCGTGTTATCGGACGTTCATTGGACATTTGGCCACGACCTCATGACATCCAATCTGCTTTGAAGGTAATCGTAAATACAATTGAAACTAGCACAAAAGGAATTCTTGCGTGGGGTCGGGAAGGACGAATAAAAGTTTCCCCTATCCAAACTCGCCAGAGCAGTGACGAAGACGAAGCACTGAAAAAAGTTCGTGGTCGAGCACAAAAACGAACCCAAAGCATCTCCCACACTCCATCATGTGAGCGATTCTGCAGTCTTTTTGTTGCATGTTATGCACCTGAGGGATAGATTTCTAGCATACTCAAGTTGTCTTTGGACTAATATCATGGTTGTTTAAGAGGACTACCAAATATCGGTCTCATACTTCTGATATCTAGGTTTCATAACGTTGATAACTTTGACTGAAAAAAATATCTGCCACTGAATGCCATTTTGCAGCGAATCATCCAGAACAAGCTCCAATGAAACCAGTTCCCACTTCCTCCAATGTAGTCGACGTGGATTTGATGAGTAACTTATCCCAAAACTCTGGAGGTAGACCCAGCATTATTGCGCCTGGTGGTTCGAGGCGCTCAGAGGTCTTACTCCCACAGAGTGTATCCGACGAAGAAATGCCGCAGCGTACAAGTGTTGGCGGATTGAGTGCTGGACATGTGAGCCTAACCTCCATGGGGGCTCCGCCCATCGTCGGAGTAACCGGTTCCGTTCCCGGAAGCACGAGTCCAACTTCAACTGAAATGGAAGGTGGAGTAAGTATACCACATCCAGTACATTTCACTTCGGCACATTCTCTAAAACACATCTTTCACTTTTAACGACGAAGATTTAACGGCTTCGTGATTTGACGAAATATGCCAACAAGACTGATAAATCATGGAGTCCATCAAGTTATACTGGCATTTACAAGAATAAATCACCCGAGGAGCTGTTCGATATCAACTCAAGTGAGACTGCTCCAATGCGATTAGGCGGCAATGCAGTTTATGCACAGGTGGCTCGAAGGTGGTGCGTTTAGTCCCTGTCCGAAAGACTTCGGATTCGAATTCTCTCCTGGAGCTTTGTGATATCCATATCACCGATTATTCCTAATGAGAATTAACCGATCAATGTACAGAAGTTTTTGGCTTCACTTCCAAGGTGAAATTTACGTCTGAAGTTTCATAGTCCTCCGGCAATCCCTTAAAAAATCCTCTAAACGCAAAGAATGCCTATCGCAGTATCTACAATAGACACTTCAAGCCATGAAGTGTCCTGCCACATACATCGTGTCCAGTTCTATGTCTGGTAAGACACACCTGCTTAGCATAAACATGATTTAACGTTTCCAGAGAATTGATGACAAATCGTCAATTCATGTGTGCTCTGGGGTAAATCACGTGCGAACATAAATGACGGCAGATCAGGCAGATTTTTCTGGCGCTTGCATCGCATGGACTTATATTCATAGATCGACTGGTCGTGTGGCTTTCTCCGTGGCAGGACGAACGAGGACATTTGACCAAAACTGAACTGCAACGACAGGTTTTCTCAAATCAAAATGAAATTGACTAGGTGGATAAAGGAAAACATGCAATTGGTGAAATACACTTGCCAATTAAGTTGGTGTCAAAGGAAGACTCAACTTAATCCCAGCTGAATCTTCGTTGGAACATTAGGTTGACGGAAACGGGAAGACTTCGAATACCTGATGAACTCCAAGAAGGAAGAAACCGGTCGTGGGCTACCGAAGAGCAATCAGCAACCTCATGAGTAGTCTGGATCGTCGAGACGATGTGCTGAGATATTTTGAATATCTTCCCTATTAAAAACATGAGGCGGTCTTTTGCGGCACATCCATAAACGGGAGATTCAGCTTGGATTCAGCTGTATGTCGTTAAAGCCAATTCGTCTAAAAATGAGCGTACTTCGCCAATTGCGAACAATTTCTTTCGAGTAGAACATAAAGTTGACAGAAACTCGGGGACTAAGCCTGCTTGATAAGCTCGAAGAAGGGCAGAAACTGACCGTGGGCTGTCGAAGAGTTTTCAGCAACCTTGTGAGTAGTGTTCCGTCAAGAATATATACTGCGATGTTCCTCTAGTTTGCTTAGTATTTGTCTGCGAATTCGCCTAGATTGATCCGAGTCTCGTTCAGCACCCTAGGAAGTGGCAAAAACTTTATGAAAGAAGACTTGCTACAAGCCGGAACTTTTCATTAGCAACAACAGAGTTCGCGGATCGACTGTCCAACTTTTATAACCTCACCAGAATTTCGAAGCTGGACAGAAGCGGGTGATCATAGTCTTTCGTTGGCCATTGTTAAAGAGTTCTAAGCAATCCTATGACTAGTGCGTTCCGTCGTTACCACTTATCTTCTTTGTTCACGGTTGAGAGAAACAGTTTATGGATTTAAAGGGGGATGTACTTATTGTGTAGCATACAGTAAGCAAGTTAAATTGACGAAATACACTCAATTGCAAACAAATTTGGTTTTCGTTAAATTGAGTTTACAAAGACTGAGGGAATAGGTCTAGAAAAACCCTGTTAACTTCGGGAACAGAAAAAAATAGACTACTCGCCACAGAAAGAGAAACAATCTAACAGGTGATGTCCTCAGTGAGCCGTAATACATTATGTATCCTGCGGAATTTGGTGACTGGGTTTTCCAAATCGATCACCTCAGTGTGGCTGCTCGGAGGATGTGAAATCCTGTAGAAATCTGGTGGGGGGCGCTCGCTGTAGACTTTTCTGAGAAATATCTTCCCTTCTGGATCTTCTTTAAAGGGTTGTTTTAGATAATATCATTCATCCTGCATTAGACATTTACGTTCAGGTCACTAACTGGATAACCTGAGGTTATTAGTGTAAGCTGTATTACGGTTTTTTCAGTACCCGATGCGCGTGTGCAAGGAAAGGATGAGGTTGACCATGGTAAGTCAGGTACGCAGATAAGGTGTGTTTTGTAGGATGCTGCGAACACCTCATACCGCAGAGGAACTCTCTCAGTTTGCATTTCTCTGTTGGTACACCGATCCTTGAAGACGCTAACTCTTTACAACGGACACTGTGATATCCAAATCAGAGATAAAAATTCATTCAAATAGTGTGCTGTTATAATTCCAAAGTCCGTACCTGGAACCTTACAAAATATTGAGTCATTGTAAACATTTGTAGTTTTCTTCCTTGAAAAGTGAAATTTATGGTCAGGACTAATTGCCGTAGATGTCATCTAAAATCATCCTTACCGATAGTCTTTGGAAGATTATCGGAAAAGCGTCATCCTGTAACTTGCTGGCACATTCTGATCCAGGCGTTATGAGACTGGTCACTTTGTATCAAATCGATTAGTCTTAGTCTCAACAAAACCTGCAGATGACAGAGTTTTCAAGCCTGGATCCATCCACTGTCGACAACCTGACAACACACATCACATATCGACATTTGCTGAATATAACTTACCCAACATGCCGGTCATACTGACCAGAGCAGTTGGTAGGAACTTCAGCATAATTTTTGAAATCCGAAACCATGCTAACGGTCACGAGACGTAAAATAAATGAAATCTCTTGAAGGGAAATACTACTCAAAAGTTTGCTGAAAACCCTTCGACAGCCCACTACCGACTGCGCCCCTCTTGGGACCCATTAGATAGCTGCAGTCCCCGAGTTTCATGGCTAGCAAATGAGTGCACTTCTGGAATTACGTACTATTCAGTGTCTAGGTAGAACATAAGGTTGATGGAAGCGAGAGGTCTCCAACAACCTGATGAGCCCCAAGAAGAGCGAAACTGTACAGGAGATCCTGAGGCAGGGTTTGCCAGAAAATAGCTACCTCGGCCGCTTCAGTGCGATTCACCGAAATTCAAAACAAGCTTGTCCCGCCTTCCAAGAGACAGAGTAGGAGAGTAAGCTTTTCTTCTACCGTTCAGATGTAGCCAATAAGCTCAAGCACAAAGTGATATCCCCTGTGATTTGGGTGTATCCGGTTGCACGGTTGCGCCTGATGCATATACTACAGGACTTACACTGCACAGGCGAGCAAATAGTTCATCCGTTTCTTCTGCCTCCAATGTAGTCTATTATTCATGTGCAGTTGTAGTGATGTAAATTGGCAGTACAGGTTGACGCCAATCCTCTTGAGCGTCTTAACGTATCCATAAATGGCTGACGCCGACAATGCCACAACCCAATTTTATGGGTCAAGTGTCAAACCAAAACCCACAGGCGTCGACCGCGAAGCACTCCGATACTCATCATCTAGCCCCACAAATTGCTTCGAATTCTTGTTTCGAAACCTGAACCCCGAGTTGTCATAGTAGTTAAGGATTGCCAACCAACTGTATGTGCGCAGAAGTTGTTGAGTCATATCTTAAGGCTCCCATGACACTGATTATGTGGCGGATACTGCATAGCCAATAACTCGCTTTTCGTCTTGTTGTATAATCTTGCATGTCTGCGACTGAAGTTGGTAAAAGAAATCTTACCACACTGCAACATATGTCTTCTCTTTATCTTGGCCAATCGGATGGTCTCTGGAGGCCAGGTTTCCAGGAGATTGATGGTTCACGTTCCAGACCAAAATATTCAGTATGTTGTGCAGATCCCCAAATGCCCATTCCAATGCAGTTACTTTCGTCCTTTTACCTCCTACGGTCAGAATTTACGGTACAGTTCTGTAGAAAATTGAATTCGTTAACGGTGAACTATGTTCTCTACCAGTATTTAGCGCTAAGAAAATAACGTACTATGCACAATTTATGGTGATGAGTTTCACGAACAATGCCTGTGAGTCATCCTCACTTAATATTCGCTTATCCCTTTGTTTATTACAAACAGAAATCGGGCAAAGGTTCGTCTACATTTGATGTGCGTGCAAGTAAGTCAGAGCTCATGGTATCTTGAACATCGTTCATTCCGCACCCGAGTTATCGTTGCAAGATACTTTTGCGATATGGTTTCAGAGGATTCTTGATTGTTTATCATCATTGGAACCCGAAAAATCCGGGCACGTGACAAGTGGCGTCGTAACTTACCAAATGGACACAAATCACCGGTCACTTCGGCTGAATTGCCACTCGCTCTAGCTCACCATCAGCTTATATCAACCTTTCCTGCGTCATCAGGTGTCACGTGAAACCACTTTCTCTGCCCTGACTAACCGGTGGCCAATCAGTTCATCGCAAGATGCCACAACGTGGAGAAGCCTAACTGAGGGGAGCTACATCCCGAGATATTATGCCCTGAAACACTTACTACCCAGTGTACCAACTCACTATGTTGCAGCCATGTACCCTGAATTTTCAGAACCCTTGTGATTTCCTAGCTAAACGTTCATGTTGCACATGAGTCCAAAGGTGTCTTCCAAATGCCTAATAAATAAGTTTCGACGTAAGTTTCCTCCACGAGCTTAATTCCATTTGCCAGCATTGCACCGAACAGACAGGCTAGCGTCGCGATTACCTGTACCATGCTTGCCATAGCATGTCAAAGCCGTAGAGGCTTAGTCAATTTAATTCATTTTCAATTTATCAGCTATAAACCGTGCACCATAGGCACATTGGTTCCAGCTGCTACAGTTTCGATCACCGGAAAACGGGAATGTGGAACGTACAACCAAGCCTTGGAGGCGAAGACATGTTCAGTTTGTTCGGAAATAAGGTAGCTACGCACTGGAGGCGATAGCTTTGATGTACGAGCGCCACTGACTGCGCGATTGAGCCATTTCTGCCAATGTCATTAACGGTGATTTGAGTCCCGGGGACCCCATCCAGGAAGGCGACAGTTGCCCACCCGACTACGTTTACTGGTTAGCGTTTTCGTACTTCGTTGCCAGGTCATATACTGTCCACCTCTTGATCGCTTCCACTCAGCACAGGGCTGGGCGAAAAGAGCTCTGCGAGGCAGACGGTCTTCTGGCATGCGGAGTACATGTCCCAACCAACGCAGTCTATAAAGCGTGAGTAATTCATCTATCGCTGGAGAATTACTTCTTCCTAAGACCATATGGCGTACCTCAGCATTACTAATCCGATGTTCCCACAAGACCTGACCAATGCTTCGCAGACACCAATGATCAAACACTGACATCTTCCGTATGTCCTCTGCGCGTAGGGGACACGTCTCTGATCCATGAAGCAGTATAGATCGCACCACCGCAGTGTAACCTCTTCCCTTGACAGACAAGCTCACGTCGCGCCGGCACCATAGGTGTCGGAGGTTGGCAAAAGCTGCCATGGATTTCCGGACCCGAGAAGTAATCTCATTTCTAGCCAGTCTATCGGAACTTACACAACTGTCCAGGTAAACAAATTTATCTACCACGTCGATTGGCTCGCCTGCAAGCATGAGGTGTGGGTTTGATCCCACCTAGTCTTGTAGCAGTACTTTACATTTTGCAGGTGTGAAGCGCATGCCAAAACCGTGCGGCATAGTAACTTAGGTTATTTAAAATGGTTTGCATTTTTGAAGGATCTGAACCAAGGAGAGCAATATCGTCTGCATACTCAATGTCTGTGAGGGAACGTTCAAGGAGAATTTTGACTCCCGAGGTTTCAGAGTCAGGCATAGAAATTTCAAGCAGCATATCAATAACAAAGTTGAAGAGGAAAAGGGAAAGAGGACAGCCTTGTCTTGCACCACTGGACGTGGTGAACTCAAGCGAGAGCTTCCGTAGAGGCTTAGTTACGTCTATCGTATGATGAGGGTAAAAAGTTTGCCATATTCTGAAACCCCAACGATGCTGTGTATGTCTTTTTTTGTGTTAAGGGCGATCAAACGTTCATTACCAGTGATCATGCGTTTGTCAGCGAGATGCAGTCTTTTCCCGGAGACGTCACAAGGATCAGAACCAGAAAGGTCAGGCTCGTGTATACACCCCAGGTGATAAGGTCATCTTGGCAGCAGAATTGGAAGCTGTGAACAAACTGCAGTGGTTCAGAATACGATGACAGGAACCAGAGAAGCACATTTAGGGTGACATCCTCAAGATGCTTGTGAATTGGGCTAGCAGCCACTCCACAACACTAAACCCTAATTAAAATGGTCGGTCGCCGACATCAAAGATATATTTCATGTTCCATCCAATCGGAGCGAGCCGGTTTTTTTAGCTGATGTCACCCAACAATTTTTGTTGTATGACACTAGATCATTGGAAAGTTTTAAGTACCATGCATCGTTTTCGCGAATGGTTGTTGGTTATGCACTAAAGATGGTACCACCGTTGATTCACCTATTGTGTCCTACTCATTTACTATTAGACAAAGTTTTGTGCACCTGTGTATGAATTGATGGAAAACAGGGATTTCCAGCGTCCGAAAATCAATGAGCCGCCGTCGAATCCACATACAATCACAATGGAGTCGTAGATACTAGCCAGTGGTCCTTCAGGTACCGTTTTCCCAGTTAGTGTAAGGAGTAGAGTCAGAACTTGCCACTTTGATCCCTGCTTCTAGAGAATGTGACCGGCGACTTTTTTCCACTACCACAGAAGTCTTCTCCATTTTTTGCAACGTTTTGAAGAGAACTGGACCAGCCGGCGGATAAGCTAACAATTTCCATAATCATTTCACTTATGGTAGTGTCTACCCGTTCGCACACAGTCAAAAGCAAAACAAAGTACAGTGATATAATGTTGTTCCTCGTTGTTTCGGACGCTGTGGGGAGTATTGGTCCAGGAATGTCATAATCTCAGAGTGAGATCATGAACAGTACATAAACAGATTACTTAGAGGTGAAGTAACACAGAGATATTGCCTCCATAACTAAACTTTCACGTGGATCTTGTGTCTTGGAGGAAAGTGCAGAGATGTGGTATCTCAGAACCAAATTTTACGAGGATAATACTATGAGATGAAGTACTGTGATAATTAAGTGACTGCGACGAACTGTTGCAGAATGTGGTGCCTTGGATTGTAAGCTCCCGGGAGTTAAGTGTGTCACAATGTATTGTTCACGACGTAGGTATGGCAATCACCCCTCGGGACAGTTGCAGCTGACTCTTTTGGTTAACTCCATATCCGGACAATTTTAAATCGAATTTTACTTCTGTTTGGAAATTTACCTGCTGGTTGAGGTCTTGCTAAAAACGGTTGTTTGTCGCATAGTTTTATTTTGATCTACCTTTCACTGTTCACCCTTGATTATTTACTTTGGTCCTTTCGAACCTATGCTTGTTGAAGATAACATGACAAATTCACTGTAAACTGTAATGTATTCTCAATAGGTTAGCATGAGCCTAAATTGATCTTCCCAAATTATGCGTCGTTTTGCTCGGTCAATTAGATGGTTAGGTGTTGAAACCAGAAATGGATCAGCACCGAAATTTTTGCAGCCCGCTAATTTCAGTCCAAGACACCACTCATTATTGTAAATGACCTCCACTCTAGTGATGGAGTCAGAAATGAATGAGCAGCCAGTCAACTGCTACCGTGAAGTACACACTGATCGTGAAGTATACAGACTACGAACTTTCCTTGTGACCAGCATGATACAAATGAAGAAAATTCTTTTTTCTCCCGACGGTAAGTGTGCAACTTTCGTTTTGTTCTATGATAATCGACAGTTTTGCCAATACGGTAGTCCCCTGGTACAAGAAGACGCTAAACCACAAAAACAATGAATAATTTTCATGTACCCGAATGACCTCTCAAAAAATCTCACAAAAAAGGGGGGTCCTCGCGTAATTAATGTGGCAAGACTAGCAAAAATCAATCGTAGGTAATGTTATCATGCTTCTCACAGGGAAGAATACTGCGATCTTTAAATTCTCTTCGCAAACTCTCAGGCAGACGTTTTTGCTTCATATTCAGCTGGTAAGCATCGTGAAAAGGAGTCTTTCAAAGCTTATCCAAAATCCCTATTCATAATAAGTTATTACTTAAATGAGTTACAAATGCAAAAAGGACCTCTAAATTCGACAAGAAAAATTTCTTCAAAACAAGTACTCCTAAAGAGAAAGTATTGCACAATTGGTATGAAGATTTCCTCTCCAAGTATTGACGACCCTACTCTAACACGGGGCTGGCATCACTACCGATGCGGTTAAGCCAAGACCGGTGATAGTGATGGATGTTGCCTGTACGCACAGAGACTGACGAATCGTTGCAGATGGATTTCTTTTGACACCGTCCCTCATTACAAGAGGTACCACCAGCTTACCTTCTTCCTATCTCATGGTCTTGTGGCATGGAAATGATCAAGACTGCTACCATCAGTGCCGTAAATCAAACCTCATTGTAATTTTCGTTCCAAAAGGCAATAACCCTGTGCTAAGGACCTAACAAAGGAAGTAAACCGGATAAAACCTCTGTGTAACCAGTGGGTGCAGATGTATGGTGTTGCAATGCTATTCCTTGTCATCTACAGGCGGTGCCTCTTCAGCTGGAGGAACCTATAAAAGGTTAGCTGCGATTGTGCATATTCAACATTTTTAAGCCTGCTATTATTAGTTCGAGTCTTATAGTGTAGGGTGATGTTTAAAACGCAAACAAACATGTCTCCGCTGCTGCGGACTCGGAGGTCGCAATATCACCAAGAAAATTTAGAATTCAAATAATGGTACACTTGCTGCGAAATTTTATATTATCTATAACGTTTGTCGAGGTTATCTAACTTCCAAGACCCACAAGAATTCTCAAATTGCCCTGAAACAGTTGGGAACTAGGAAGCGCCCTCAGAGAAGCTTTGTCACAAAAAATAAATTCAGTTTAAATGAGTTGTTTTTCTTGTGACGGGGGACTGTGGTTCATGCATTTCAGTTGCATGTCCCATCAGCCTCTTATAATCCCATTCGTTTTTGTGACAGTTTGGTTGATGCAGTTCTCCAAGTTTAAATTATGTTGCCCATATTACAGGCCAGAACACAAATCTCACTTAGTCTTCATCGTCATTTTAACCTTGAAGAGCATGCAAGTCACACAAGTTCGCCCCCATCTCCCAATGACATTTGCTGTCGAAGGCGAAGGTGGTGGCTGGTGAGATTTGGGTGTGAGTGAAATAGTGAGCGAATAGTGGTTGCCGCCGCACTTTATTGTTGATGCGTCATGTTGCTGATCGTCATGGGAGGTTATACATGAAATTCATTGAGTATGCGACTGCACAAAATCCACCTGTACTTCTAACCGATGACCTCTTGCTTCTCCTGATCCACATCCAGGGGGTTGGTAACTGGCTAATCATGAATTCATTTCACTTTCAATTCACACGTCAACTTCACTTATGACGTCTCCACACTTTTGATTGTCATCATGTTATCTCAGCGTGGCTGACCCAGTTTCCACCAGACTCCAACAACATTTCGGAGATACAAGTGGTCAAACACTGTAAGGTTTACACATTTTTCCTCTCTGACTGGTTAGAATCCGTCGAGCCACCCAGATGGATCTCATCCACTCCCTGGAATCAGCCAGAGGACGAGGGTGAAGGAATACGGAACCTGTGTCTGATTTCTTATACCGCTGAACTTAGCCGAGGTGATTGGAGCATCAACAGTATATCATGCGAAACATTGCAACGTAATCGAGGTGTTTTCAGTCCGTCTCTCATGCGGCCGACAGTTTCTCTGCAAAAATTCGAATTACCCCAAAACGGTCTGTCCTTAAAGTAGAGAAGCGTTTTCAAGTTTCGGCAATTCCTGAGAGGAAATATTGAGGTAATAGTCACGTGATTATTACTGCCGGACCTTCAACCATCCATATCCGGTGACGAAGAGGTGGGCTTGGGAATACATTTTGATTACTTCAGGTGAAACAGTGCATTTCTGCGACATAGCTGACAAGACTATGTGATGTGACTTCTGCTACTACAAGGCAAAATGGGACTTTTCTAACGAACACCCCCCACCCCGATGTAAATTACTTTCGTTTAGTGCATTCATCGGAACAGTGCGTCACTTCCCTGCTTGTCGATCAGGTGCACGCGCACAGTCTGTCCCCGTCTGCAACCAATAGAGCTTGCACTTGTCAGTGCTGGTGCAACGATGTCCAATGTGGTGTGTAATCCGCAGAAAAATTTAACGCGTGGGAAAAATTCAGAACGTCGGTGGCAGCCTATTTCCATAAGACAAAACACAGCACAGCCTGTTGTCCATCTCAACCAAAAAAGTTGCAAAATTTGAAACGAATTATTCTTCAGCATAGACTACTGCTACAACTGTGGTGTAAACGTCCACTCCATGTGGTTACAGTCATCCTGCGTCGGCGGTTCGGCCGCAGTATCTCGAAGATATCGAGATGAGACCAGAAACAAGGGTGATCAGGCATATCCACAGAAAACCAGTCTGTGACATTGATCACCACATGTGATTACTTCAACCCACACAAATGTCAGCACTACTTGTGCCCGTATACTAATTGGGACTGGCATTCAGAGACAAAACTAATGGAGTAGTTTTTTTTAGCAGCATGTTGCACAGCCAGAGACCCATCAGCAGCATTCAAGCCGCTGCATGTGCTGAATGCCTCAAAGAAGCCACATTATAATTTGTAAATTAACTGTGTTTGCTTAACCCACGCCCATTTTAAAACCCTCACCAGAAATAACTGTACTGCTTCGTGTCACTTGCTGCTGAGCGAATTGCCTGTTGCGCATAGTATTAGACTGGACTTGCAGTGATGACGTATAACGCAGTCCATGAGATGGCTAAATTTCAACGATTTATCGAAATAAAGTTCATATTAAATTATTCAGAAGCTCAAAAGCCCACCAGATCGCAGACCACAAAAAGAAGCCTCAGTCCGTGACTCGGTCACACAGCAATGACCAGTCAAATGATGTCCGTACCGTCCACACAGCTCGATAGCGTGGGCCATGTGCGTAACCGTGAACGTCGAGGTTGCTTGGGCACTTAGGTCCACGGAGCGCACCCACTAGATTCTCCCGGGTTTTGTAAAGGCGCGGTGCACGGGCTGTCGCAGGTGTGAATCTGTCGGCTTTCAAGTTTCGTTTAGTTTTATCATGCACACTGTCTTTGAGATTTGGATAGATCTCGATGATTGCGATTGCGTAAGGCTGTTGAAGGATTGGTCGCAAAGACCTTTAGCGGTTACTTACCAGTGCTGGTATAAGGACCACTTAGACGCAAACTAAATGTACCCAGCGGAAGAGATTAATTGATTGTAATGCGATAACTAGATGATACCTTTACCAGGAAGCCAGTAGTCCATGCCAAGCATTTACCGGTTTCTCAAGAGCAACCTGATAAATAGCGGTATCCCGTATCGGTGTTGTAGAAGATAAGAAGCATTAGCACAAAGTAGATAAATGAAAATCAAGCGTTACTAAGAAAAAGGAACCGTTTGTGGAGATATACAGAATCTTCTCAGGTTAGCCCTGAGCTCAACAGCCGACACCCATATCATCTTCAACCACCCTCGTCGCCATCCTCGTCGACATAATCAGGATCATCATTCTCGACGTTTAACCACCTGCATGGACCCCAGCATCCCCTGTATATCCTATGTGTATTCTGCAAAGGTTGTCAAGATAGAAATTGGTCTGTAGGGCCTACTTGATCAGCAGAACAGCGTAAATGCTATTGTTTCATGTCGTTATCTATTGTTATCGATTGAATCCAGCTATGACTACTGTTCTCTGATTCTATCGTCGAAGTTCACCAGAAACACATTGCACGCATGATTTATGAGTAAATACATTCCAGTAGAAAAGCGGTAGATCCATCCTAAGGTGTTGCACCTTGGGCGGAGAAATCCAAGTTTGAAAAAGTCAGTGTAATTTTTATCTGGTTTTAAAAGAATGACTGTTTTCTTGAGAAAGGTTTGTGACGGAATCAACTCAAGATAAAAGTAATAACTTATTATGAGGTTGTTAAGTTTACCTATTTGTAGGCACAATTTACGAAGTGGACAGCCTGACGGGTTACCTAGATCGATATGCTTCATTATGGAAAAGGGATTTGAATGTGGAAGTTGAGGAATTCCTCTCTTCCTCACCGACCATGCACGACTTTCAAACCAAATTCGAAGAACTTGATGAAATTAGCAGGAATCTGGAGGAGGAACCAAATTATTACGTGGTCGGGGCGATTTACATTTCCACAGAGGACTTCAAATCCGTGGTTCGAAACAATCTGATGCAGCTGAAACAGGTGAGTTTGTAATAATTCCGGTCAAGTTGGTGAACTGATGTGTGTGGATTACTATACATGAGCAAACAGATTGTACTTAAGCATGCCCCAGTACATGATGTGAAATACCTGGATGAGCCAGACTAAAACTGTGAGCACCAGCAAATTGACCTAGGAGTTGAGGTGCAATCGGGTGTAACAGGAATGCAGGTAAACATGCCCCTAGTTCGGTAAGGTTCTCTGTAGATCTACTCCCGAAATGAACCACTCTTGGTTGTGCACACGCCGTTCAGGCTGACATTCCTGCTAATTCCGTGAGGCGATAATAATGTCATATTCTGCTGAGCGTTTGATCAAGTTGACGCTGATCTTACAGCTGGAAAGAGCGAATGTGTACAGTTATCTTCTTTAAGAATATCACTCATGAGGGACTTCGAAAAGTAATCTCCTCATGCACTTGGCATTTGCCCTGTTTTATTGTACGTGATAAAGCTTCTGAGAAGTTTCACTGGTCTATGTTGTCACTGCTCATGCTGATGATGAACCGCTCGTAGCCGAGCGCTTTAGCCTCAGCTACTAACCGAGAATTCAGGAATCACCATGGGGATACGAGGTGCGCACTGCTGACAAAATTCGCTAAGAATGGGGCACCTGTATAGTGTTTCTCAGCTCTTCAGAACAAATCGACTTTACTTACAGGAAGGAGAGGTGCTCAAATCTCCTCGTGCTATCAGTAAAGTGATAGTTCGCTTCCATACAATTATCACACTATACTACTGACCTCTCTCAACAAGTATGCGAAAGAAAGTGACATCTTTACCAGGGGGCGCTTTTTCGGTGGAGAGTTACTGGTCCGAAACTGTCTGGTTAATGATGCTCCTATTTCCATCTGCAAGAGAACGAACTGTATAAACACGGTCAGGAAATCAGCAAAATAGCCAAACATCTTACCAACAGAGCGGTACTTTTAGTAATTTACCTGCTTAAACCGTCTATGCATTAAGTTCCAATGAGATCACTCATCATCACCGTTTTTAGAACTCCATTTTGCAATTCCCTCTACAAAAGCTGCTACCTTATTTTCCGGTAAGCCGTGAACCTAGTCCTTATTGCAGGTTGTCCGATGACCGTAATCCTAAGTTATGAGCACCAGGAGCAAAATGAAGGCTTTTAGAAGAAGGTTATTCCGTCGCACTGTATGTGCACTTTCTATTGGGAATTATGACATAATTCAAGGAAAAGGAAAATTAGGCGTTGTAATGGCAGTGCCCAATGTTGAGTGTTAATTTAACGGCAATGTGGTCAGACCACGAAAAGTTCAGCAGCCTGATTATTCGTCCTTATCGGGAGTTATCAGGTGGGTGTGGGTGGGTCGGACATATGGCCGCTTGGGTAAGAGTACTGGAGTTCCCCCACCCAAACCTCTCCCTGAACCACGTGTCCGTCGAGGAGTTTGTGCAGCTGGTGAATTTCGGAATTGAACCAGCTTTTGACTCGACGTAACACACGTGTCATCAACAGGTTTTGCTCTGTTGTTTACGGAATTTTCTGAGAAAATTGATGGGACCGTGCGTTTATGGTTGAAAAATGCACAAGCTCTACATTATCTGGATGATGAATCTAGGTTGACATCGTGGCAATTCCCCATCTATTCACTCCGCCAATGTACTTTTGATCCGTATCCCCCATTCACCTTGCTGCAAAGGCAGTCCCGCCCGACGCCAGTATATTAGAATGTGTACATCTGTGTGGATGCGCGCAGGTGTCCTACTTACCCATGCGTGTTCGTGCCCCGTTTGGTGAGTCTGCCCTGACGTGTTCTGCTGTTGTTGTGTTTGGCCAATCAGAATCAGAGACTGGTCTCGGAAGGGACAACCGCAATCCACGCTACCGTGCCAATATCCCACTCTCTGGTGTTTGCTCTGCGATCCTGACAATGCACTGTGCCGGCGAGTGACATGCTTGAGAAATGGTTGACGAACCTGTTTTTGAACTTGTATAATTTTGCTCGCTTTTGAGTAAATAGTACCGTAGACTTTCTACCTCAATTCTTCGTTTGACATTCAGATCGCCACACCTATGCGTGACTCTAAGTTCCGTATAGGGAACCTCAACACGGATTGTGGATTGTATCTCCCTTTGAGAATCGGTGAGCTGTTGGGGATGTGGTAGCACTCTTTGGGAAATAAAGTGGCAGTGGAGCATCGTGTGCGCCGTACTGACAAATCATCCTACTTTCTCACCGAGTACAGTAACCTCCGTACCACATAACTGGATGTGGATAGTTAAATGTGACATTGTGGGCAGGGTGTCAGCAGTAAAGGTTTATGAAAAACATTGGGAGAATTTTACGACTGTTTGAACCAGCGACATCTGAACGTCTAGTGTGACATATCCCGTAAGGCAACTTCGCGCACAAAACCATGGTTGCGCACATCCAGCTGCTAGTTACGGACATCCACTGTATTTATTCGCATTTGAAAGCGCGCCCTCACCTATAGATGATGACTTCATATTTCGACTAACTTACGTCTGTGGTTAGTGTCAGAGCATCCTAATAATTCTACGCAATTTTTGTGCTGGTCCCACAAGCGCAGTTTAAATGGTCCGGGATCACCACGAGCCGAATGTATTACACGGAGTATTCATGTGTTTCCCAGTCTTGAGGTAAAGTTAGAGGACCCAGTCTATAAGAGGGTTTCCTACCAGATGAAGCCTGCAATATGTAGAAATATAAGCAGTTCGATGGTTTCTTCACTTAGCGGGATATCACGTATGCGTGCAGTCATTATTCCAACAACGGTGCAGATTGACACCTTTCCGACAACTAAAACCCTGGCTTCCTAGGCGGTGGGGAAATTTTCGAAGCTGTATTCTAAAGACGATGATTACGATACTCGATATCCTTAAGTAAGGTTTGTCAACCGCCGAAGTGACCCCAGAATCAAACACACCTTTAAGCTGTTCTCAGTCAGACTGACAAATTCCTTGCAGTGAGGTTGGAGTTAGATTAATAATGCATCGATGCCTGATGAAAGTTATCCTAGAAGTTTTCGATGATAGCGGATCCGTCCTTTGTGTAGTTTCCTGTGAAGTCCTATCAACAGAACTTTTTCAAAACACTTGTAGCGCAGCCAGGCCCTCATGACAGGATTTCATTCATTGTGCATCTTCGACGTCCCAAAATGTGCTTCATGGTAAAGATGCAGAGCTTGAACAAATTCATGGAATAAATACTGAAAACTGTTTACTGGTCATACGAGTCATTCAGGTTTATCTTAGCGACACTGAAACCACAATCCAAAAATGCAAGTGCAGCTTAGAATGAACAGCGATAGAGTCATTATTCGTATAATGGACTACTATGTTTAATCAATGTCAGACTGGTATCTTACCTCTGAGGCATGCGGTGATGGCAAATCGGATATAGAGCCAATGAAAGAATGCACATCTCAAATCACCTCCGATGTATGATACTTATCTTATCCACTTCTACCTTTAAGGGGATTGACGAGTATGTCGTATTTTACCCCTCCCTCCAGTGTCTCCCCCCGTCAAAACGGACGGTTACTGTTTTCCGTGGGGAATAACACTGGTGTACACGGTCCAAAGGCTGCGTCACACGCAGCTCGGAGAGCCCCGATGACTCATCGGTCCAAGTAGTAAAGCTCAGTGGTACACGCCAGCTCACGAGGTCAGTCAAACGTAATAGTGGCAAGACCCATGGGAAGCCTGAAGAACGCCCACCGGTCTTGCCCGTTACCCTGCTCCGACGGCTGACGAAAGAGAGTAAACGCTGATCGTGCGTCCGTGGATGGTGCAAAACAGCTTGACACCGATACTTCGTACGGCACCGGAGGTAGAAGGAGCACTTGCCGCAATGTCGATCACCCAGGATAAACTGGCGCATCTAACACTGGACCAACGACCACGGATAATAATGTCGTTTTAGGATTGTGGTTGCAACTCAAGTAAGGCTGCGCGTCCGTTCATAGCAATTACTACTGGCCTGAGGCTCGTTGGAGAATTTGTGGTGAAACGTCAATGCAATGACAGTGCAGAGGATGCGGAGAGAGAACAGCGGCCATGAACTTCCACCGGTGATTTATCTGCGTGAAAAGGTTTCCAGGACGTGCATGAGGATTCGGTGAATACGATTAATTGTATTAGCCACGAGACGAATGACAACAAAACCAGATACGTCTCAAACATCTCTATCCGAATTTCCACAACACAATTTTGTGACCGGTGGCTAAAACGACCATTTCACCGGACCAAAGCCGTCGTGGTAACAGCCAACCGATATGGACAACCATTGAGCAATCCGGGCAGAGCACTTTTATGTGGTCACTACCGGGGATGCAGGTCAAGCCCAAATTAATTTTGTGCAGTCCGAGGTTTGTATCGTTGGGCTCGTAGGTGGCAGAACTACAAATGACCTCCGAAACAGTGAAAGAGTAAAGACAGATTATAGTGATGTGCACGGTAAGGATCACATGCGTTGTGTTCGGTTTTATCAGCGTGACATTAACTTAAGAGCCGAGGTGAACCATAACACCGGACGGAAGTTCATTCGTGTTGCGTCATTACAGTTACCAATCAAACGACGTTAGAAACAGTTAAGTGAACTTGTGGTTTCGCACATGACGTATGAAGTGACCGAAACCGTTTCGACTGCCTAAAGAGGAACGGGGGAGATTTTGAGAATAAAATTTTTCAGTATCCATATGAGATTTACATAGTTACCCCAAGGCAGTATTCAAAATTACTACTTCTGGTAGTGTTTAAAGAAAGAAATGCCTGTAAGTTATAATTTTCTAGCGCAAAACTCTCTGAGTGATCTATTCGGCTCACAGTTCAACTGCACAAGTGCAGCCGAATTCTCCCACCTCGCACCAGAACAAGCCCAACCCTCAGTGAAAAAGTTCAAATAACAGGCTTGGTTCTGATTCTGGCTGACTCTCCACATATTTTCACAAAATCTAAGAAGATCGACCTAAGCACGGGCAAGTGAATTTAAAGTAACCAAGTAGGCATCCTTACTGCATTCATATGGGAACTGTCCATCAACCGTCTGCTCACTACATGGGTTCAGGGAAATTCTAATCTGCATTCCGTAACCCCGCAATTGAAAACTGTTGGCCAGTCATTAATAAATGTAAACAGTTCCGGCTTGCTTTTTCTCAGAGTACCAACCACCACCTGTTTTCTTCTGCGTAGCTCACGAGCTGTGAGACGTGACAAATTTGTCATATGCTGTTATGTCCCTCGAGGCCCTCTCTGAGTTCTGGTACAACTTGCGTGTTTGGGTTTCGCCAAGAAGCTGTACCTCGTACAGAACTCAGGGTTGCATGTTCTGATTATTACGTCATCGGATTCATGTCAACCTAATGCAAAACTCTTTGTTCCAGTTGGTTTACTGGATAAATTCGCAGCCAGCAGCGAATGCGCATATCAGCGCTACGTACACATGGTCAAGATGAGTTTACCTCAAGTTCACTTCATTTTAAATGAGCGGTCTTTCTGAGTTTCTAAACTGTATCCAGACCAAATCATTCAGTGTGTTATTTTCGACGGTCTCATCTCAAAATATGTTTCGTAGAAGACGAAAACATTTCCCTGTGTGCTTTTGGGGAATAGTATGGAGGAGTTAGACCAACTTCTACGTAGTCACGAAGAATGGAACCGAAACATGAACATAAGATTCAATATACACAAAACTCTGCACTAAAAATTACGTGTATGTAGGGATGAAACACGGACTGAGATCGGCATAATCAACTTTTCTTCCTGAGGTCAAGATGATTCGAAATGTCGCAGAAGAAACTATTTGCTTATAGAGACAACAAAGAAAACCTGAATAGGTGGTTTTGTTTTGACGATGCTTCCACCAACTATTGAGGACGAATCTTCATTCAAACTGGAAAGTGTTGAAATATATGCTATCCAAGTAAAGCTCCAAAAACGGGGTCAAAATATCCTACACACCAAATGAGATCCACTTAATGGTAGGTAAGGCTGTAATCATTTGTTTTTTTTCTGGATCCTTTACATGAACAGGTAAGCTGAATTGCGTGAAAGTTTACATGAAGCTACTATATGGACTGGGTTTATGTCAATTGTCGGAGTTTTGGTAGTTTGGGTGCGTTTACTAGTGGTTGATCAAATGGCTTTTGATCACGATGAACAGACTAAAGGCCATCTGCTAAACCACCAAGGCCAAGTTTATCGTTCATATAAGTTCCCAGCTACGTTCGAGTACTGTTTACCTGTCACGTTTAAAAGTGGAATCAAGTTAAGCAAGCACACAAACAAGCACACTACCAGACTATCCTGAAAGTGTCGATTTGGAGAGGACAAGTTGATTGTTCGGTCGTGAATCCCAGCTGTTTCCAGGCTTCACATAGTACCTCAAATCATTCGTATTATTTTATTCACAGACTGTCGAACAGATCTGATTCTTTCATATGCTGGAAAGTTGCGCTTCGAACGTGAATCTCTTGCATATAAGCTAATTGCTGATGTAGCACGTGGTAACCACAATTTCGAGAACTTGGGTTCGAACCCCACATATGTCCCTCCAGAATGCATGCCGGCCTCGGTTCCTGTAAATAAAAAAGTACAAGAAGCTTTAAACTCTTTGGTGAGCGGCGTGTGACCCAACCTATCTAAAAATATTCAAAGGGAAACAATTTGTTTTAGGTAGCTGCGGGATTCGTAGAATTCACATACACATTACCCTCATTTGAGCAGTCCTCCTGTGCTGATGCAATCGTTCTGGTGAGTGCACATCAATGGAGGAAGCATTGGGCTCGAATTTCTGTCTCAATAGAGCTCATCAGTAGTGCATATCCTTGGCCGTACCGCAGAGTTTGAACCCCGGACACCTGAGCCAATCAGCTGGAATGAGAACAAAACTGGAAATCAGTGCTTCTTCTTTTCTTGATATGGACCCACTAGAATAATTGCGCCGGGACAAGAGGAAAAACAATTTAACCACATTTTTGACATTTTTAGCACAAAACCCGTCAATGGGAATCCGTCACTCGAATACCCACCTGGACTAGACACCACTTATATTCTTCAGTGAAAATCCCTTGCGTTCATTCTAAACTAATGTGGCCTTGGGAAGAAGGACTTATGAGTAGGACATAAAACCCTAATGATACCCGAATGAGTTAACCAGTATTAACAGCAAGGAGCGGGACTTACATCTGCGTCACAAATGGCAGAACCAGCGAATTTCCTTAGGGCGTATCTCAAGAAAGACCGTAAAATAAAACAATGATAAGTACAAATTCGTGGTTATTTAGCTCCATCCCCTCTCCAAACCAAACAAAGCGGTTTTTCGGGGTACGGCTTGATAACCATTGCACATATATGCTCCCCATCTTATCTGAGTTCACCTACAGTTTCTATGTTACTCAAATTACAGTGGAAAAACAAAAAAAGCTCGAGTAAAATAATGTCTGGTCATTGATCCAGCTTTTGTTTGAGCCCAAACCAAGATGTTCAGACAAGCATGGTGAAGCACTTCATCATCTTCGATCGAAAAACATATTCAGGACCCAAGTCGTTTGACTAAAAGGGCTTCATCGCTTAGTCTTGTTATGTATCACGAATCTGAATCTGCTCGTATTCAGTGGAGCCATGTCAATCACTCATTGTCAACCGGTTCTATGTGTGGTCTTGATTAGATTCGGTCTATCCTGTCTTTCATTCATACTGATATCTGTAAAGCGGACTGTATTTAGTACGGTGGTTGACGATATTTACGAAAATGTTAGCACAGTTTTTAATGGTTTCCATTTGTCCGGTCTAACGCAGTCCAAGCCCTTCGACCGAGCTAACCGTGCTCCGTCGACTGACGTTATGCCCACCAAAAATATTTTTACAGAACAGCCTGTTTGAATGTCGGCACCAATCATTAGCTGTCAATGTTGCTTGGAACAAAGTCCATAAAATACCGACCTGTGGGCCGGATCCTCCCAACTGCAAGTAATATGTCTGAACATGAGTCTCTCTACCAGCACTGATACCAATCCTGTATTCTTCTCAGGAAAACTGAAACCCACTCAGTGAAGCACTAAATGGAATCTCTTGAATAGCTTTGTTCTCCTACTTTCTGAGAAATTTTACTAAAGGCTATCATCATTTTCATTAGGCCAATTACATTTAGTGTCGATGAGTAATACAGACAGGAATCGCAAAATCGACGGCTAGACCCAGCGAACAGGTTGAAAATAAAATAAGCGCACTTGATCTATCAAAATTCCAACTAACACCTAGTCTACAACATTTAGTTAACAATAATTAGTGTCGGTGTGTTGCAGTTAATGAAGAATGAAGTGTTTGAAATTTATAACAACTAGTGGGTTCTTTTCGGAAAAGTTTGGTAACAATCGGTAGATTTATTGCTGGGCAACGTTTCGCTTTTGACACAAAAGCCTCGTCAGGCCAAGTGACTAGGTTACGAGGTTGGTCGAGATTTAAGGCGGAAGGAGAACCAATCATCTAAGTCAAGCTAAATCTCTGTTAGGTGTCGGCCGAAGGATTTTGTGTGTTAGGGTGGGTGACCAAGTGTTGGACCGAGGGGGGAACCTAATTGGATTTGGGTCCAGCCTAGGGTGTAGTTGTTCTGGTTCGGTTCACTTAATGATCCCTCTTGAACTTCGTTTGCACTTTCTGTCCGTCTGTGTGGATGGGCTAGTGCTACGATAGTTGTGTAAGAGGGATTCTGTGAACTTTGGTCGGGTTGGGATTTCCACCCCCTGTTTTTGCTAATGATTCTAAGTGAATTGACAACCACACAGTCACGTGTCAACTCGGCTTATCTAAGACCGCTTTCCATACGCTCGCCAGTTCCACACCCTCGATTCTGTTCACGCTATGATGCTTGGTGATTTCCACCGCTTCGGCTATCAGCCGCTGTGGTGTGAATCGCAGTCCCCGTCTTAAAACTTCCACATTATCCAAATCTATACTATGTCCCGTGTCTAAGGCATGTACCGCCATCGCTGAGTCTTTGACCAGCGTTTGGTATTCTACCGCATTCCTTGGTGGTTTGTTTATTCTCCTTTTATGCTCACCAATTCTGGTGTGCAATTCCCTGGCAGTTTGTCCTATGTAAACCTTAGTGCAATCGTTGCAATTAATTTTATACACACAGTCCCTAGTCCTTTCAACCGGGAGAGGATCTTTCAATTGCACCAAAACTGGGCGTAGCGTTTTTCCCTTCTGGAAAGCTACTCTAATGTTTTCTAAGTTCAGCATTCTTCGAATAACCTCCGATGTTCCTGCTTTATATGGAATGACTGCTGTGCCAATCCATTCCTTACTGGGTCTAGATACCGGAGCCAATATCTTTCTTAGTTGACGCCTAATCAAACTCACTGGATATCCTGTTTCTAGTAGGTTGCTCTGAAAATCGCGATTGTGTGGGAAGCATTTGGATGTAATTCCCTCACACACCAGTCAAAGTGAACTTCATCTAGTTTCTAAACTTCAATAGTTTTCACCAGGCCTGGGAAGTGACTTCCGAATGACACCCACTCAAGGCTTGGAGATCTTCATGCGACAAGCAGTACCATAGTACAGTGTTCCCAAATAGGAACCACCTGTGAGACCTGGTCAAACTAGACACTTCTGGACGAGGCGTCCATATTCAGGTGGGGGGGGGTCCGAAAGCAGTTTTTTGTGAGATTCGAATGGCTAGTGGGCTAAAAGTTCTATTGTATGATAAATATTGGACTGATTTTCATTTCATATTATTCTTTGTCTCAAACTTGGCCTCTTTTGAAATATAATTACCATGAAATTGACAAAAATTATGGTATATAAGTGCTCAACTGATCTTCGCGAAACCTCGTCAATAGAAGCAAGAGGTGGGAACCTTTCATGCTCCTAAAACAATCAGCCGTTTTAAGATTATTTCGAGCTCAACGGAACACACTTCTCCTAAGGTCACTGAGTGCTCTTCGAAAGCCCATGACTTGTTTTGTTCTTCCGCAAATGCGTCATTTTGTCATGCAAATGAAACCAACTGAACTCCTCAAGAGGATAGAGGAACCTGAGAACAACCGAACAGCTATTTCGGATGAAGATTGTCCGATGAGTGGGTCACTTGAGAAGTCCGACCGAGTGTGGGTGTTTGAGAATAGGTAACAGCCTACTGTCTCATTTTTGAATGGCATCTTATTAGACCTTGTATCCGGATTTCCGATTTAATTTTTGCCTGGAGAAGACTAAGTTAACTCTGACGATGTTCAGATTTACCGCCGCACATGAACAGCAGTTGTTTTGCGCATGTATATGCATACTCATTTCCTGCCTTCAGTTTGAAGGCCAAAGAAACTGCCGAATTTTCGCCTGGCAGAGTCAATCGTTTCATTGAAACATCCTTTCACTATTCCTCCACGAAAAACGTTTATTGTACTTGAATAACTGGGGTTGAATTTCGGGTAATATTTTTGTGGGTAGTGAAAGCTACTTGCTTATTCACTTGGCAGTACTCATTGTGTAATAGAAGAGTTGGGCGACCAAAAATGAACTGGTTTCTGCTGTTATGGATCATGGTTGCCCTGCGTCGGGGCCGCGAAATTACCCTCAGTTTCCTGCGTAACTTTAAGTTAGAACACGTAACAAGACCTTGGGGATTAAATGAGAATCCAAACACAAGTGCACCGCACCTATCTTAAGTTTGAGTGGCAACTTGCGGAAGCATGACAGGTGGTCGTTAAACCTTACTTCGCCCTAGTTGCAACCGGTGCCCAGTTCTATTCTCTGAGGTCAGTTCGACTGTGCAGGATAAATATGCTGGCAGGTTTTGTGTTCGTATGACCGTGGGTAACCTCAAAAGTTGTATTCTGGTAGCGCCTGTTCGCCTTATCAATTGAAAACAGGTTCCTGTGTTGCAACTTATCTCGGCATGTTTCGTCGCGAAAATTCTCTCGTTACTCAGTGAAAGGAACTAAAAATTTGCTGAATTCCAGCCAGGAAGATTGTTGCTTATTGACCATTTTGAACAATAATTGTCAATTAGTCTTTGAAGCTGGGGGATCTGAAAGATCCCGAAATTTTCTACCGAAAAATACACAAAAATCTGTAGTGTTTTCTATGAAACGTTCATTGCTAAAGTACTGTGCAGCTTGACTGATGGTCAGTCCTAAAACTGCAGTCGAGGTGGTAGTTTAACTCGTGTCATTGGTAAGACCTGCAGTTTTAGCACGTTTCCCTACTTCCAGTGCCATGGCGACAGCCAGGTGTCCAACTTCTGGCCTTGACCAGGCCCGCTGCGCATCAGAGATAGTCGATCGCCGAATTGGCGATCTGCGTCTGTCCGTCCGCACTCGCCGCAAGGTCAGCATGCTCTTTGTTTCAACCCATGTGGTTCGCCTGTGGCGGACCAATAGGCCTTGTCTCGGAGCCCGTAACTCGGCTGCACAGGCCCGTTGGTGCACCCGAGCGGCGGGACGACTAAACTCCTGATTCGCCGCGTCCGTAACAGTCACGTCTCCCAGGCGAGGGCAAGTGCTACCTTCCCATGCGTGGTGCATGAGTGGCGCGTAGGCTACCACACCGTGAAAAAAATCGATTTGCCGATTGGATGACCAGAAAACTGAGCGAAGTGCTCGGGTAGTGAAAAGACGCGCAAAGGATGTGGTTTTTACCGGCATGCGGACGATTAGTCCAGTCATATCGAACACAGGGCAGCCATTACTTACCAGTTAAGGCGCTAAACGTCTGTACGACAAGCGGAATCTATGTGATAGCACAAGGCTTGGAGAAGCATTCTGAGGTAGCATAATTCACTCTGCGTTTAACAATGTTCAAACTGAGACGCGTATGATCTACGGATGTACCTCCAGGAACCATCGCGAGAAAAGTTCTCCGGCTCCACTTTCATTCAGCGTTACTGTGAGTGTTGTATTGACAATCGTTAACGGCTTCATCTTAGATGAGCAGTGTCCCGTGACATCTTTTCAACTTATTATTATTATTTTTTATTGCACCCTCAAGGGAAAGGAACATCTTGTCCGCCACAACATGACCGTATACACACCTGGACCATCCAGTTAGGTTGTAATTCACACAACTGGGCTTTAATCGGGCGGTTGAACTCTCAGTACTTTGAAAATATTCATAGCGCTGAATAAAAGCTAGACTAATTGCTCATTCACAAATTAACTTGGTGTTAACGGAGAACTCAACTAAATCCTAGCCTAATCTCTTGTTTCTGATAGTTTTCCAGTGAATGAGCCGCACAAAGTAGTTCTATGTTAGTTTTTAGTTACATATTTCGAATACGGTGACAACTGTAACATGAGGCAGCCGCTGTGCACCATATTCAGCTGATAAATATCATTAGAGATTCAGCTGGGATTCATTTGGGTCTCAAGTGAAAAAAACGAAATAGTGTGCAAATGAGTGCAGTTCCTCAATCGTGTACAATATGGGTTCAAGCAGGACATTAAGTTATCGGGAGCCCGGGAATGCACCTACCTGATAAACCGTGAGAGGGGTTCATCACTGACGGTACCTCCTCGTACGGGGACAGAACGTTTCCATGCAACTGATTGCCACACTCGGCAAACAAATCAAATACTACCTGATTAACAACAAATGTTTGTATTTTGCCATTTCAATCGAATCTCAGGGAAAACTCCCATCTTATGATACCCAATAAAGGCGAAGCAGGTAGTGAGCCATCAGAGAGCTTTCCGTGACCTTATGAGTAGTGTCACGTCAAGAAGTTGAAGGTGATTACTGTTGAGCTCATACCTGCACGTCCTATGAGTTGTATTTCGCACAAGACTTGGGACCAACCCATTTAACAATGGCCCATCTGTCCAACTAATTCTGCAGTCTCAGTAAGACCAGTGGAACTAAGCTTGGCTTCTGAAAAGCTAAGCAAAATTCAGTTGCTATGCCAAGCAGTTTTATCCTTCCCCGATTTCTGAAAAAGAGTTTCTTGTTGGAGGATACTATGGCCAGAATTTGTAAACGTTTCCGGTCCATTTTGGCGGACTTTATATTTCGGTCCTCAGTCTCACTGTAGGGCACGGAGGATAGAGAGAAAACGGTTTTTACGGGGGTGGGATGGGGCGATCCCTCTCTTGAGGAGCGCAGAATCCGAGCGATTACCGCACTTAAATGAGATTTCAGGCCTACGTGAAACTACACCCAAGTGTTCGCTCTACGGCTTAAGCGGTAGACTGCGCTAGTTGGTTTTGGCGTCGATGTGCATGTCCTCTTTGAATACAAAACCAAGAATGTTACAGGATGACGTATCTACAGAGGTTGAAGTCAGGGGTTGTGATTACGTATGTGTCTCTCATCATAGCTGGAAGCTGGTGAAGAGCAAGCGCAATCGACTGTGGCTGTGCAGACAGTGTGACTTGATTGCTTAATTTGACTAACGTTAACTAACGCACCAGTAACAACACAATCAAACATAAATAATCTGCCCAGTATTGTGAACCAGAAGGTAGATAGGTCTGTTGGCCTTTTTGTCAACCTGTTCGTTAGGAAGCAAATAAATCTTTTGTAAAAAAGTTTCACTCGTTTAGTCCTGTATCCCTTGAATTCCAGTATCGAAACCATTATAGCCAGACAGCAATTGCAATGTCCTCCTTAACCATTGTGCACCCTTACGGAAGTGATTAATCATGACTTAAAACTAGCTTCAAGAGAATGAAAATTTGACCCAGTCCTAATCTAATTTGTACAGAAATTGTGTGCCCGAAACTGAGGTTTCCCGAAGAATAAAATTTCTAGTATTTTCTCTCTCGGGACAACTTTATGGGGATGGGGGTGCCAGACGAATTCAGGTGTTAGCATGAAGTAACCCGATACTTGTGATGAAGATTGATATATGCGTGACTTTGTTATGGCTGTATCGATCCGTGTGCATCTCATACGATAAGGAAAAGTTTAATCCGTAAGAGACCAAATCGGTTACGTGTGTACCACAAGGGAGCTTCGAAAATCGACATCTACCTTGCAATCAGCTCCCATAGGCCTAGTAACAATCACCACGACATGATAGGGGAATCCCTACCGGATTGCAGCAGCACTGTGACAGCAGGACACGATCGTGAATGGTTTACCTGGACTTATTCCCGCGACTCATTGGTATGGCCGATCGAATTCACTAGGTTCGTTCGGTGGCCGCATGGTGTGCAAAATTTTGGTGTTGGATTTGATTTGCAGACAGTAGTTATGGTTAAACAGAATTGACTTCATACAGGCCTGTTAAGTAAGATTATCCTGCGTGCTTCTTTTCTTATGAACTTTCTGTTTATTTCGTGGCTTTGATGATGTATTATGTTTACTGTATACATTCGTAGTCCACGGAATCACTTCCAGATAACGGTAAACTTACACATGTCCAATCAAATATAAAATGTTTGCTGATATCAGCGCATATTTCTGTCTGTGAATCTCTGTTCCAACAGACCTATGTCAGGGCGTTCATTGAGCGATACATTAGTTCGGTGGAGAATATCGGTAATACTTTGGAAGAATGGGATCGCAACCTTCAGAGAAATATTAACAGTTTGGATGATATCGCTTTCATCATGGACACATTGCGGGTGATTCGCGAACGTGAGATTGATACTGATTGTGAACTAATTCAGTGTGAGGTGAGGCGACCTTTTAAAGGGATTCTTTATGAGTTGCTCCCAATGCTCATTTGTCTAGTGTTACATTTATTTAGTTCAGATCTGTAATAAATCACTCGTTTTGCTGTTGTAAACATTCCATGGGGAACCAGTCTAAACTACCAAAGCCCACTAGACGTGGTATAGACAAATAAACCAATGAAATGTGATGAGTTCAGGCTCACCCGCCTGTCCAATCTTGGCAACCATGGCCATAGCAACTAAGAACCGTGTGTTAACCTGTTGACCGACGATTTGCAAAACTGTTGCCATACAATGAAGGATCTGGTTACGCTGATTCATTGCAATGCTGTTAGCTTTGATATTTACGTCTCAAATTGCTGTCATCATACATTGATCTAAGGGGATCAGCATAATCCAATGATGAGCAGTCAGCGAGCCTGGATCGTTCACTCGTTCCTTTGGAACACCAGTGAGGTTCCTGTGCGGAGCAGTTTGGCAAACTGCAAATTCGTTCATTCCGAGGAGGGATTCGTTCTTGGGGAGTTGTTCTTCAAAGTAACTACTACCACTACTACTACTATTTGTCTTCTAACAAATCTACGTGATCCTGTGCGTCATTCCATTAATTTTAATTCTGACAGGAAGCGAACGCGTTGTTGAGCAAGTTCAACCTACCCTACCCGAAGGACATTGGTGATCGAGTGGAATTAGTGCGATGTGCATTCTTGCGCATTAAAGAGCGTGTGTTCTATACCACGGACTACATACTGTCAATACAAGGTGGATACAAGGAGGGTCTATTGGCAAGCATTCAAGAATTGAAGGAATCAACGCAGGTGTTTGAAACAGATTATGATGAGGCAAGTGATTTCCTCAGGTCTCCTGTAATTCCAAACCCCCCCCCCTTCACCCGATTTCAGCACTTTTACCCACTTTCTGCGGTTGTGCCTTCATATGGCGGAAGTCTCAACATTGTTTTACATGGAGGTGATAACAGCCTTAGTATTTACCCTGTATACCACATTTGAGACTGAAACTTCATCGTGAGGAGGATCTTTATGATAAGACTCCCACAACGCAATGCGTCTATTTCGCACCGTACATTCGACTTGCCGCGAAACTGTTGCTGATCCGAAGCAAAACAGTCCAAGTGACACAAAAGTAACGCTTAGAAAAACCGGTTTATTCTGACTGCTTCATTAGTATTCTTGTCCAATGAAGGATTGGTGTGACCCATTTGGAAAGTAGATAGTTTATCTCGTGACTAGTTACAGTAAATTAAACCGAGTACAAATTAATTCATTTTCATAACCATGAACCTACGTACAGTGTTTGGAGCGACAGCGGATGGTGCCGGATAAACCGATGGTCGAGAATGAAAGAACCACATGAAATGATGATCATGTACTAGTGGAGAGATACAAGTGCACCACTGGATTGGTGATATTATCGTTCTGATGGATGCCTTCAAGCGTTAGTGAATTGAGTCTCTGATTCTTCCGTTTCGCGGACGATATACTTGAGCGCGATTTAGACCATTTGCTATGGCTTATGCTGTGATCCCCAAGTCATCTATTGTTCAATATGTGGTACCTTTCAGTCGGTACCTGCTTTAGCGAACAGGACATGGCAAGGAAAACAGATAACCGAGCCAGCGTAGTTGGCTCAGCCATAGTATATCATCACTTTGTTGCTGAACTCCATCCACCGCACTTTAGTATTACCCATTCGACCTTCCAATAGTGTTTTGTAGTTGTTCGTCGGTACCGGTGGTCAAAGGCAGACAAATTCGTTTTCAGGGAGCCATAGGCAGGCTTCACAATTGTACAATAGCAATGTGGCTTTATTGACTGTGTCCTCCAAAACTGAAATTCCCGTTTTTCCTCATTCAAAACCCAAGCTATGAGGAAACCAGACGATGCGTTAATAAAATTATTCGAAATGTTATGTAAGTGATACGGTGGCTAGGATAAGCTTAACGTCCGTGTATGGCTTACAGCTGACGATCCTAATGATGTTGGCGGCATGCACAATGCTTACTGCCAATTCGGAAACCTCACAGGTCATGAAATTCAACGCAGAATTCTCTCGATCGTTTGTAATCCGCTAGCCCCCAGTCAAGTATTAAACGAGGCTTTACCATATTGCGACCTCATAAACACTAAGACAGCCACTGTGAAGGCACATAATTGCGTGGATCGTCGATAGAGTAAGGTTTGTGTGCACTTTGGTGTTCGTTTAGGAATTAAGGTTGCTATAAACTCGGGAACTAAGCTTACCTGGTTGGTCTCAGGGAGGGCGAACCCGGTTGTGGGCTGTCAGAATTTTCAGCAGCCGTTTATAAGTGTTCTTCGGGTCAAGCTAAATAAAGAAGTTAAAGCAAATCACACAGCTGATTAGCAGCTCGTAGCCAAACGGTTAAGGGTTCATCCACTGGCCGGAAGATCTTGGGTTCGAAATTCGCTGAATCCCGTAAGATTCACGCTGATGATGATTCTCAACAAGGATGAAACAGCTATACAGTGCTTCTCATCTTATCAGCATAGACTGGCTTCACTGACAAGACTAAATCTCCATTGAAAATAAGGAATCCTTTTAGCGGGCTTTATCACCGCTGCCAAACTTAGCTTGGACGCACTTACAACACGGTACAAACAATGGTAAAATAAGAAACGGAGAACAGAGTGACGACTGTCGGCCGAGGGGACAAACCCACGGTGTGGTAAGACCAAACTTCACTGATGATAAGTTGAACAAACCACCTGTGGAGCTACACGCATCACCTGATTTCCGGTAAGGCCAGAATAATGTAACACTATGTGACAGTTTTTTCACCCAGGCTGTTGTTCGTCTGTCAAGTTTCCCTCCCTGATAAGTTGGTTGTCCATTATGGTGTCGGGGTGCCTATTCCGCGTACGGTAGTGCAGTGACAACGAAGGCGGAATTTTAGGAACTTTTTTGATGTTTTGATCGATGAGGTTCAGGGCTCATATACGCGTCAGGGAACTGGAATACCCCTCTAGAAAGTGCAGTCATTCATTTTTCGCAGAATTTCGCTGACGTGCCCTAAACATGGTGATACGCTTCTGGAAGTCGCAACACACACGTCCTGTCTGTGTATCTACCATGAACGATAGTGGAGAACAAAAAAAAATGACCGGAAATCAGCGAGGATAAGCGCTGACTTGTTCAGATTGGTCGGAACGTAAAACACTTCAGTGATGTATTTCTTCAAGTGAGACGTCCACTGCTCCTGAACCCTTAAAATTCCAATCCCTGGGGCGTTCCCCTTGGTTGAAAACAACTGATCGATAGTACAAACTGTCAGAGTATTTTAATACTGTTTGAAGTACCACAAACCTTTGGATAACAATGGAATAAAAAGGTGTGTGCTTTTCAGAATCCTTTAAAACGGAATGTTTGTGATGACCGTTCAAAATTTCGAGACTGTTTTCTGAGCCCAATTCGAAACTCGCTACGATTAAGCCCGTTCACATGGAGTGGGGTGTTGAAGTTGTGTCGCGAAAGGACTCGTATTTCGCCAGGACATTGGTGATCACAATGCACTCATGAAGTCATCATTACGTAGGTACATGACACCACTCCGTGTCATGTGATGCACACACTGTGCAAAAACGAAGTGAGAATCTTTGTGTTAAAAATGTGCCAGATTTGGTTCATGGGGTCTTTTGAGGCGAGCGATGGTTGAATGGGAAACCAGCTGCAATCTGGTATTTTCAAATGGTCACAATCAACACTGGAGTGAAGTAAAATGCCATCTTGATAAGATACCGACTTGTAAAGTTTGTGGTGGTTCTAGCTGAAAGGTTTGTCCACTGAGAGTACATATTCTGCCCTTGCAGCAAGCCTCAGGTTAACGCACAGTCGAAATGATTATGATCACCTACTCGTGTAACATAGGAGTTTCACTGTAAACATACAAACAAATAGTCACAGCAAACTATGATATAACGCAGTTACGCCACAAAAGTGTTGCAAATTTGGCCACAGGCGTAAACGACAAAAGTGCACGCGGATAATTCGTCCTCACATGAGTTGCTTAGAATATTTGGGTGTCGGGCTACTGAGACACATTGCGCCGAATGCCGTCCCAGCTTTGACTGGTAGAATTTGGTGGATATAGTTCAATGATTCAAGTGAACTTTGTGAACTAAATAGGTGAATAGCCTTCCATCCTCACTGAACCTCAGACTAACTGACATATATCAGGTAAAACTGGGGAAGAAGTGTGGAATTTCGGTGTTACCAAAGCGTCAGGGTTCCTTCTTGAAACGCATAAGCTATCTGTAAATTCCGTGACTCGGTGGATAGTCCAGCAGCAAAGATATGTTGCTTCCTAAGCAAATCTGATATAGCGAAGATCTCCCAGTGTTGTAGAGTGCCTTTTTAAGCTTGAATTCTCCTTGAGATTACATATCAGTGTATGCTGGACGAAAAGATTTGGCTTTTTGACTGGGTACGATTGAGCATGGATTTTCCACAACGTAGTTGAAAAGACAACCTCGTTTTAGTTCGACTTTTAGTTTGTCTGCGCTTCATATTCTTCTCGCTCTAGCTGAAGAAAAAGCCCCCCTGAAACCCATACTGATCGCAAACGTCTACCAAGACAGGTTCATCACCTCTTATACCCTCAGATACGGTTAGCACTGTTTCGAAGAAAGAAGTTCTATTGTGGTTGTCGTTTAACAACGTAAGACAAACTCAAAGCTGCCCTAAATCGCACGTTTCCAGCAACTCGGCTGCAATTAATCTCTGCAACCAGAGGACTTATGTTTCAGACTAAGTCCCAGGGTGGGCCGGATTACTCCACTGCAAATGTCATACATCAGTTCACTTACAGTTGCAATGAAACCTATATGGATAGAACGACCGACACCTTTCTCATCGGATTTCTGGGCACGTACCATGCGGCTGGCAGATAACAGTTCGATAGCAATCACCCTGGGAGTCACTTCTTCGACGCGCCCGTGGAATAGGTCATATAGTTGACCACCTAATGCATGCAGAATTCTGTTATGCAACGAAAAACCGAAGCCATTAGCTTTTTTATGAAGCAGTGTTAATTAAAACACAGAAACCAGCACTATGCACACAAAAGTATTGATTCAGGCTATCTGCTTATCCTGGAGTTCACCCCACCCCAATTTTCTCCAAAGGACTTCGCGTGACGTTCGCTGTTCCCTCTTTGTTACTACGCCATTCATCTAAAAATACAGATGATTTTGCGTCCGCAACTGGTGAGAGTAGTTTTAGATTTTACCATCTCACAATTTGTGCCTTCTTACCGTTTTCGTGAAAAATACACGTCTCACAAATTCCGGATAATATAGTTCGAAAATCTTGACCGTACCACTTTGGAACGCATACAAATTTTGGGTGAAAATTGCCTTAGTGTTCTGTTTCGGATATTAGTGCCCTAAATGAGATCAGTATTCACGAAAGTGTAACAGTTTTCGGCCATGGTGTTGTGGTGGACGGATTTATCCCTTTTTCGGCTGTCAGCTGCAACTATACCTGTATCTACTTATCTAGAAAGTGTTTTTCGGAGCTATAAAGCAATTCACTCAGCTCAGTCTTTCTTCGCCTTACAAAGTTAATTTTTTTATCGTTTAAATCTTAGTACATAGTGATACTGCCCTCGTGGTTTGGCTCTCTGTTAGCACCGGTTAATTGCATTACCAACAAATGTTTGGATATCTTCCGTTCCTTCTCTTTGAGTGCCGGGGCTCGTTTATAATGTTAATCACAAGTGCTAGTAGCCAGTGAACCATACTCGGGTCACGTGTTACGCCGCCTGTCCTTTTCATCATCCAGAAAGGGCCTATGGTTCCCGGCCTAGCACCACAGGAAGCGCTGGACAAACAGATTCAGTTCAAAAACCGTTTTGACAACCTGATTCGTAAAATCAACACAGCACTCAAAGGTGAGCTCCTGTTCGGGTTGCCTGCCTCAGACTATAGCCGGGTACAACAGATCGGACGGGAACTGGACCTGCTTCAGCGCCTCTACGGCTTGTATAATGAGGTCAATCGTACAGTGGCTAGCTACTATGAGATTGTGTGGCAGGAAGTGGACATGGAGAAAATTGGAGCAGATTTGCAAGAATTTCAGAATAAGTACGTTTTACTCCCGTAGTAGTCCATTGAACACAATACCTTGTGAACAGTTTGTATATGTACCTTTTTTGTCAACCTTCGCCACTTGTTCACACACACGGCTCACGTCCGGGTTGGTCTTGGTCCTCTCTCTGTTCGACGGGTGATAGGTTAAGCATTCAGCAACGCTGCTTATCCAAGCAGTCCAGAATCACAGCAGCGTACTCAGCGACTTCTTATACCCTGACGCCTTTAGTGGGTGAAGAGAGTGCATTCCCAGTCTGCAGTGGATTACGATTTTAGTGGCCATGCTTCCTAATCATCTGCCAACGAGTACGCATTAAGGTACTGTGAGGAACTGTATGCTGGTCCGGGAACTCGATGAAGGTGATGATTAACCTAAAGTCGAAAATTAGTATGCGGATAGAGAAGAGCAGAACAATAACAACGCAAAATTAAGTCGGTAGGTTTCTATACTATTAACGAGTGAAAGAATGGGTTGATAGTCCTCCAACTAGAGTCTCCATTGCGCTTCCCTTTTCCAACCGGAGCGCTGCGCTCCGTCGCCTGAACACTTAATGGACGTACTGAACAGATAAAACGCATGCACCAGATTGGGTGACTAACCCTGGTCCTTCCGTTTGGGCTGCATTCACATAGTCCACCGGAATCCACGAACTCGCAATGGCGGAACGCCTCTGTGCAAACGGTTGTTAAGTAGAGGCTGAACAGGACTGGGGAAAGAATGTAATTCTGGTTCACTCCTGTATTTATTTCAAACTCGCTCGAGAAGGTTTCGCAGGGTCGCACCCGGGCCCCCATCTCCGTGCGTGTACTTTGATAAGATTGACAAATTTTTCCGGACAGCCAAGCTTTTTTGGGAGGATCCACAGTGCTTCTCGGTTGACCGCGTTGAAGGCTTTGGCGAAGTCCACGAACAGTACACAGGACAGTTGATTTCTTTGTAATATGTTCGAATATTGGTAGCTCGGGCGCATTCTTTGGTAGTTGATCAGGTGGCTGTTGAACAGATCAATATATGTCATATATCATAGCACATCATATATCATCTAAAAAGTAATAACCCTTCAGCTGTAACACCTTTTCGCCACCTAGGTGCCATGCCACCCGATGGAAGCTGGAGGGCTGAGATACTGCCGGGTTGCCCAAACCTAGACAAGAGTAGCTGATATGTCGGGGTCGGGGTCGAACCACGGACCTTCCGATCAGTAAGTTCGCGCCTTAACCAGAGCTATATCAAGCTGGTCTACCGAGTTAACAAGCAGGTGTGGAATCGCATCAATTGCTCGAAACATCTTTCCGGAGGACAGCATGTTGCAGTCACTAGCGACCTCGTATCCCTAAAGTGAATAACTGGTTTCGCTCTATTACCAAAATCAGTAGCACTCAAGCATTTTTCTTTCATTCCAGATTTCGTTTTTTGCATTTTGCAGTATGGCTAACTCAAGGATACTAGGTGACAATTAATCAATAGGACGTAGTAATACTGAAAATCATGATGGAGACAGGGAGGATGAGCGATTATGAGCTCACTTGGCCCCTGTGATGATACAGTCTCCATTCGCCATACATGCCGACAATAAGTATTGTTGTGTAACTCCGCAGACGAGGACCCGTTTGATTGCGGCTACTCCCTGAATACAAACAAAAACCTAAAAAGTCACAAACATCACACATGTAACCTTTCGTTCACTCGAGGTAAATAAAGGTAGGATTTATTGGGATTTCAGCCATAGACCGGATAATTCGTGTTGCAGTTTGGATAATCTTTTAGTATCATGTTGGGTTTGTTGTGCATGGGGATTATCTACTTGGCCTGTTATCATTGTCCCAGGGGACTACTATTTGAGGTCAAATTTGGATTAAAAGTAATCACTTCGGCTTCCGAAAATGTGGAAATAAATGAAAGTCAACCGACTATTGAAGAGGGCGCTCAATGGAGACCCAGTCCGCATTGGATCCTACTGAGTTGGTTTGGAACATGAGACTTTAAAGCACAAGTCAAGCTTCGGCAGCCAATCAGTGCGGCTACTAATGACAGACCAGAGTGTGCTAAGCAGTCGGTTTGCGAGTTTGCTGAACGTCTTAGTCTCGCCCTTGACCGATCCAACCAATGCTCATCTGATGAGTCCGAATAAGCGAGAAAAAGGCACTTTTAGCTCATTTCTTCTGGATCTGCTCACTTCTTATCATAAAGGCCGAGCGTATCATCTTGAACTTTACTAGACATTTTCTTAGTCTAATTTTTCACTCAACTAGACTATGCTCTTTGTGTACATCCACGAAGTGTCCTCAGAAATCTATGCAAATGTGATCAGTCAGGTGAATTAAGCGACGTTGACTAAAGTATTTGGAGGCGAGCAAACTCTGCTGCTGTTTACATGTTAATACAGTCTGAAACATGTATCCCGAATGCGTAATCCATCTGCACACAACTCACACTAACCCTCTGGACGTTCCGAAGTGTTAAGCCTATAACGGTGCTAGAGGTGACTCTCCGTCACCATCGGTGTGTAGACCCAGCTGAACGATGGGTCCTAGTACCAGCTAACCGGATGTGTGCCTAGGATGCGTCGCCTGGGTGGTATGCGCTACCAGATGCCTTTTTGCATGCACTGTGAGGCTCGATTGTTCATTTGCACCCACTTAAATTGACAATCGTGGGCCACCATCTGAGTAGGCTGATGGTTTTAGAATTACCCCTCCATCTTCACCTTCCGGTCTTATTCCCTCGAGTTTACACCGGGTACAGTGAGGCCAGGTGAGTGTTCGTGCGGCTCAGCACACACTGTACGTAACGTTACTCATTGTGCGCGATGTTGGGCGCCGTATTGCGATGTGACATGCCAATTCGGAAGCGGAGTCCAGGCAACCATTTATGTGTTACCCGACAATATTGCTTAGCAGAAATTAAAATATTCACCTCCCGATTGAACATCCAGTGTGACAAACGTATATGTTTGGTTTTGGTAATCAGTTTATCACTCTGTTGGGCGAAAATATGCTTCGGGAGAGGTTACTTCACCAAGGTCACTCTTCATTGCTTAGGTTAAGCTTGCTAAGAAAAATAAGTCAGATGGCCAAACTTCGACTTTCTTCTACCCATCTGAGCACATAACCGTAAGTCTTGTTGGAGTTTGTGGTTCAACTCTGACATCTTAGTCCCATTATGTGGCCACATGTCCAGCTGTCAGTGCGTGAATGATCCTCCAGAAATGATGTGTTAAACTATAAGACATACAAGATGCAAATCTATGTGGACAGTGGGAGGTAATGTTACTAAGCCACTTAGGCAAATACGCCGTCAAAACCTCAGAAAAAATTCATGCGTGAGTGAGTCTCTATGTTAGAAAATACTGTGCAGAGACTTAAGGATACGTCTACAACGGTTGAACGGAGCACACGTGGTTTAGCCATTAGCGGCCTTTTTATGCCGTGCCATTCACATGGTTCTTTTCTATGCTCGGATTTTTATCCCATTGGAGTGAGCAGGGCTGTCCACTGAACCGTAGTCTCAATTGGGTAGATTGGTCTAGTCTCCTATGCAAGTCTGATTACCCCTTTCTGAGTCTCTTGTTAATGTTAGGAATAAACAGATCCAGATTCCTTCAAACGTCCCCTTCCTAGTAAATGAAACTCAACGTTTCCTCTCATCCGTTTACCAAACTATGGAAGAGCTTTGCCACTTCAGCGGTACTATTTAGTTCCCCTGTGGCTTTTACTCCCACACTCGCCAAATTAGCTCGTATCTTACCACAAGGTATCAAAGTGTCTGCCCACAACTCTTGCCATCAAACATCTGTCAAGGTTCTTGCACCTCCATTTCCGTCTGATGTAAAATCCCCCAAGTTTTACTTTATCAATTCTCTCGTTGTCCAACGTATCCGAGCCTAAATAATCTGTTGGGTTATCTGAGTTCTGTTTTTATCATATTGCAGAGGATGACGGAGGATCAATGCTTTCTCAGTATTATAATATCCCACTGTTTCCTTGATGAACTTTGTAAGTCGCCCAAGGACCTCGGACAGAATTAGAAAAACGTCTGTGTCTGATATTAAGGCATCCTTAGCGGGTGTGCATTTCTACAGTTTATACGCCACATAATGGGCATAACCTCAAGGCATGTTAACTTCATCCATGGTAGCCATCAGCAGAACTACCAACTACCAGAGCTACCATTACTTGATGTCAACTACCAGCCTTCTAGGCTGTTCAGCGATGTTGTGCTGAGTGTGCTGCCTTTCTGATACATTTTTACCATCCAGGTGCAAGCGACTTCCAAAGGCCTTGAAAGAGTGGCCTGCCTACACTGATTTGGAGAAGACGATTAACGACTTCAATGATAAAGTCCCACTTTTGGAGATGATGACAAACAAAGCCATGAAACCGAGACACTGGCAGCGGTTGGCCGATTTGACAAATTACAACTTTAACGTGGAGTCTGAGAACTTCACACTGAAAAATATGTTGGACGCTCCGTTGCTTGATGTAAAGGACGATGTGGAAGATATATGTGTCTCTGCTGTGCGCGAAAAGGATATCGAAGCTAAGCTGAACGTGGTGGTAGCTGATTGGGCCAATCAAGAATTGAAACTCGCGCAATTCAAAACACGGGGTGAACTATTGCTCAAAGGGGATCGTGTCAGTGAAATAATCCCAATGTTGGAAGATTCCCTCATGATACTTAGTTCGTTGATGAGTAATCGGTAAGCACTAAGTCTTGCAGCTGAACAAAGCGGATTAGTCTTGAGGACATAAAACCACTTTTGATGGGACCCGAAGATAACTAGAGCTGACAGTTTCATCCTGTGAAACAAGTGTTATCTATCTAATGCCTTGACCTGTTGTTGGAATGACCATGACCTTGTCAACCTTCGTATGTTGTATGTGGTATCCATTGTTTTTCTCACTGAGCTGTATCAACAGTGGGGTTGACCGAGTAGCAAAATAAATGTTTCACATCTAAAAACTAAAAAATGAGTTCTTACACGGTGCCTTACTCTTAGTACCTGTCACTTCACCATCGGTCATGATGAGTGGTGATCATGCATAGGATTTTAGCCAAATTTAAGATGTCCGGGATAGGCTAGGGGTAAACATGGGTATAAACTTAGTCCAGGTTGGAAAAAAACAGGAACCTGCAAACGATCACCAGAATTTGTATTTCTACCGCTGCTCAAGTGCCCAAATAAAAGGGCCTGTCTGGTTAACCATGGAAAAGACGAAGGTATTCTTCTGGCTTTTGGCAGACGTTCCGTTATTTGTGTGCTTGCGATCGATAAACGGAATTTTTACCGTTCAGATTTTTTCACGCTTCCATTTCTAAGTGTTTATCATGAATACTGTTCACTACCTCGTGCCATACTGCATGCATAATTATATGGACCGGGTTCTCGACGTAGCGCATCGTCCAAAGGAGATATTCAGGCCATAAAGCTAACCAGATTGTACTATGGGGACTACATCAGCGTATGAATACTGGATTCTCTCCCTTTACTTTTAGCTACAACGCACCATTCCGTAATTCCATTCAGGAATGGGTTCAAAAACTGAGTACTACAAGCGAAGTTTTGGAGACATGGATGCGGGTGCAAAATTTGTGGGTATATTTGGAGGCGGTTTTCGTGGGTGGCGATATCGCGAAGCAGCTGCCATCAGAAGCCAAGCGTTTTCAAGCTGTTGATAAGACATGGATCAAGGTCATGGAGAGAGCACGTGATACACCAAACGTCATCGCCTGTTGTGCTGGAGACCAGTCGTTACAGGAGCAGCTTCCTAGGCTTTTGAGTCAACTGGAATTGTGCCAGAAATCCTTGTCAGGTTATTTGGAGAGGAAACGACTGCTATTCCCTCGGTTCTTCTTCGTATCCGATCCAGTGCTTTTGGAAATTCTTGGACAGGCGTCAGACCCACATGCTATTCAAGCCCACTTGTTAGCCATTTTTGACAACACAAAGCGTGTGCAGTTCGCGGAGAAGGCCTTTGATATCTTGGCAGCTTTTTCACAAGAAGAGGAGAAGTTGCCCGTAAGTTACAGGTTCTCATTGGCCAGTGAAGGGATCAAGATTGTAACATTTTGTGTGTAAACTTTTTACATTTTGAAGTTTGTCGTTAACTTCACACTCAACCTAGCTGGAAGGCCATCGGAAAATCGGAAACCCTGTTAATGTCAAACATTAGAGGAAGTTTGTTCGGGACGATGACAGGTTCGCATTCTCTGGTTTACATATATCCTTCATCAAAGATTTCTCGTAATTCACGATGACCTGATGCAGTTTGTGAGAAGGCGTACTGTTTGGCTTAATCCCTTGAGCATCCTATTAACTTTTGCAAATACTATGTTCTCGAAGATTATAGTCTTCAATCTGGGCCTCAACATGCTGCATGGATACAGGAAAACTTGCCTATGTGAGTTGGGTAATTTTTACTTAAGCGCGTGTTTGCCTCCGTCAGCTATTAATGCACTTGGATTGGTAACGCACGAAACGTATGGAAATACAGCAGGTGTATTCCTAACTGACTCTCGTCTTTGCACCCCTGGGTATTTTCGTTGAGTTACCCCGTATTAGAGTGAATAAGTATCTGTATATCGGTCTGAGGATTTGTACCGTCAAGTAAATCTTCCACTATCAAGACATTTTTCACTTGGGGGACGTACACGTAGGGTGTTAGGCAATCAGTATGACTATGTACACTCGGACACCAGGTCTGATTTTTGTTACGCGATCAACCGCATTGCACGCTAACCCTGAGATTGAAAACTGAATAGGTACCCTTTGGAGCTGGTGCCAGTTACCTAGTAATATGATATCATAGATGTGATGGAGTCTTATTCTCAGCGCTTACTTTGTTATCAAATTGACCATGTGGTCGTTGTCCAGAAGTGCACCATTTCCAGCCTAATGCCGAAAAAATACGCCACGTCTGTGTAATACTCCATGACTTTCTGATTATTAATCGAACTGTCAGTGGCAAACAGAACGATCGATAACAAATTTTCTGACGCTGCTCTTTAACGGCCAATTTGAAATGAATGCCACTGTTGACAACGAAACTGTCTATACTGACCTGTTTAACCAGTGTGCCATTTTAGGTTAAGGACTAACCCTCAGGACTGCACGGATTAGCTAATAAGCACTGGTCTGCGGGTTTGGATGAAACAACCTTTCTGGGCCCAACATACCCTGTTTAGGGGTGAGCAATAGCAAAATCTGTATTTAACGAACTCAAAAGCTTATTTTTTGTTTAATGATCATGGGGTCGTGCTTGACTGTTGTTTCCTGGCCCGTACATCATTAACGAAATAGCTACAATGTCAGTGAGATAAATTACGGCCAGCACTTCGAGTACAGCCCATCAAACACTACTTTCCCAAGAAATGCGCCAATTGTAGTCGGTCCCAACAAGTGAACGAGCGGAAATCTGGAACTGAAAATTCTAAAGTGACAGGACATTGTATTTTCACTGTCAAGCAAAATCAATTCGGAATTTTCCGGACGTTGCGGTGGCCTAAACATTGCTTACTCTCAATATAGGTGTCATGGAACCCTAAATGAACTAATATGGAAAGTTTGACGTAGAGTGGTCCTTTGAGGAGTGCTTTATTTCTCCACACAATAATGACTTTTAAGAGGTAAAACAGATGGCCTTGTTGCTAGGTCAGTGCGATGATTAGTCGATCGCACTCTTTGGAGTAGTATTTGTGGCCCTGTTGAACGATGGTGCCACAAACATCGACTTCTTTTTTGCGTGAGGACGCACATCTTCTTAAGGCTTACAATACGATATGCCATTCCCTCTGTTTCCGAAAGCCAGTTCGATAGTAGAACCTTTTGGAAATCCCTCTTGTCGTTTTACGTGGTTTGTGCGTAGTAATGATAAACTTCCTGACGTCTGCGTGTGATTTAAAGAGACCGTACAGTACTTTTGGTGACAATGGGCCTAGTTATGGGGGATTTTCGATGCAACGACTCAAAATAATATACGTCTATCAGAATGTGGTACACAGACGTCTGTCACTCGTTATTCTCTATTTCATCGTCACCATGCCTTTACCAAATAAGCGTTCTTCATTATTTCAAAGATCGATTTTTCCTAATCTAATAAAAAGCCATTGGTTTGCATTAACAAACTGGGATTACTCCAGAGTGTGTCGAATCCTTTTTAATCAATTTCTGGGACACAATGCTACTCGTCTGGTTTCCCACATAAGCCAACGACAGGGCTTATAATAAAGTAATATAATAATAAAGTATAATAAAGTAATTAGGGGTGGGGAGGAATAAATTATTCTGGTTTGTCTAATTATTCTCACATCCCACTCTTAGAAAAGAACATGGGTGTAGCGAAATACACTCATCTGCAAACAAATTTGGTTTTCCGAGATACTTACCTGGAACCCAGCTGATTCTCTCGTTTGTGTGGGCCACTCGGGGACTGCGCCTACCTGATGAGCCCCAAGAATGGCGAAACCGGTCGTGGGTTGTCGATGAATTTTCAGCAACCTTATGAGTAGTGCATTACGAATAAACATGGGTGTGTTAATGGAATGACAGACAGTTCCACAATAATCTATTTGAACTCCAATCATTCTTTTTTTCCTTCGTTTATTTTACAAATTTCTGTTAACAGATGATTAAACCAGTGAAATGCGAGGGACACGTGGAACACTGGTTGCACGTTTTACTCAAAATTGGCCAAGCTTCCCTCCACAGCCTTATTCGAAAAGCCTACTATGAAATCATTGACCCAACTGTTGATCTGACAGAGTTTTTCGATAACCAGTTGGCCCAGATCGGCTTGCTGGGTATTCAAATTTTGTGGACTAGTGATGCGACGGATGCGTTGAACTCAGCCCGAGTCGATCCGAAAATCATGAGCAAAACGAACAAACACTTTCTAGAAATTTTGAATAAACTGATTGGAGAGACGACTCGTGAGCTGAACAAAACTATGCGAACAAAGTACGAAACCCTGATCACAATTCACGTGCATCAGAGAGATATTTTTGATGACCTGGTAAGTTGATGCTCTTTAATAGGCAGAATTACCAATTTGTCCATGGATATGGTAGTGAACAGTGAGGGATATAGGGAGTCCAGTCATGAACTGCAACTGTCACTTACATAGTCTATTGCACCACTGTCCGGAGACCGTGGTGCGAATGGGAGTTTTTAGGACTTCGAGCACTTTGATACGATTCCAGGGCTATGGTGCCAACCTTTTGCCTTGAAAGTTCACCACAAACTATCAGCAAGTTCCATCCCCAGCATACTAGTTATTATTTTTCAATTGAATGTCATTAAAAACTTTCAGCTCCCGTAACTTCGTCTGAAACTAACAGGTTATTTTGGCCTTCTAGTAATGGATACATGTACGTAGGTTTGTAGCCATTTTCGGTTCCTCTGTGTTAACTTAGGAAGTACAAGAAACATTCTGATTGAACTTAAAAAGCTGTGTCGATCTGAACAATGGTACTTTTATTACGAATGGACACAGACGAATGAATCGTTAGTCCACTCTATTGTATTTTATTGGAACGTGGGATGATAATACTATGGATGTCATTACGTACATGAATCACTTCCACCGACTAGAATAACTACGTTGGGCTTTTCAGCCGTTCACTGGCAATAAACAGTAGAAAATTTACTGAGTGGTTTGTTTGTTTGTTTGCTGAGCGGGGAAATTTGGTTGCAAATGGCTCATCATTGACAGCGAGGTCGTCATCAATATGTGGTTGTATTGTGGAGCGGCACGGTGTCAGCTGGTGCGTTGAGTGATAGTGTACATGTATTCGTGAGCATCCGATTGACCGAACCGGCCCATTAGTTTGCTCGTCAGCTTGACCTCTTGGGCTTCTGATCGGTCGGCGTTCATATGACTTTTAAGCATGGCCTGTTTTACGCTTATCCACTAGTCGACGCCGTGATCTTGACATCCTCACATTCCTGTCCATTTCGGGCGGATTCCTGTCTCAGGGCCTCTTGTTTCGCTGATCTTGTTTCTGGTTGACTTGTCTTTCCTGCGCACGAAGCGGTGCGCAGACTGGGACCGGTTCGACGTGCCGACCGATCGAATTCGTCGTGGACTACCATGCACCCAAAGAGTATCTACCTTCGCGTACCAATATTCCATCAAAAGTGAATGGGACTGGGGCAGAGGTTGATAATCGATCAGCTAAATTAGACTCTAGGTCCAATACCATACTGAGTTCACAAGTGTCAAAGAGAAAAGTCACACACTGCTTATCGTCTTGTGGTCGTAGTTAATTTTTCTTTTACCATCTTTGGGTTGTATGTCCTGCGTGTTCTGATCTGATGTACAGCGGCTTGAGCGTATTGTTCCTGTATGAGAAGCTATATCCTGTGTTTCTCAGTTTTTGACGGTTACAGTACCCCTTCGGCCTTCAGTCTGGCCACAGGCCACATGAAAAATAGTTTAATTTATGAACATTTTTTTCTCTATTTTGTTCAGTGTAAACAAGGGATCAAATCAACGATTGATTTCGAATGGACGAAACAGACGCGAACTTATTTCATGGAAAAGGTGGACAAGTGCGTCATCTCCATAACGGATGTAGACTTTGTCTACCAGAACGAATTCCTTGGTTGCACGGAGCGTTTGGTCATTACTCCTCTCACGGACAGATGTTACATCACTCTAGCCCAAGCGTTAAATATGGGGCTTGGAGGTGCCCCAGCCGGTCCGGCTGGGACTGGCAAGACGGAAACCACGAAAGTAAATTATACTGGTGTATAGTGCCACACAGAATTGTATCATTATATGCTAGCTAAACGTCCTGTGAACTGAATTCCTGTTAACTATACAGTTTTCCGGGATACATCATCGCCGCACACAGCGATGTCAGCTGCACCGCCAAACTGGTTTGATAGTTATGATGGTAAAGACTTTACAGGCACTGCTAGTTGAGATTGTGAGGGGCAACTTTGATTCCCAGACGTTCTTGACATGGCTCTGTGAACCTGGCACCACAGTGGCAGTATTTCATGTTCATGCTCAATCAAAGGCATGACAACCACTCGACACGTGTGAGCTCTGTGAGTTATCCCAATAATTGGGCTGCGTTGGGACGGTTGTGATATGCACTTTACTGATTGCATCGTTTTTCAGTCTCTCAGGTTTGCGCTGTCTAGTTAAAGCTCCAGTTAGCAAAAGTCCGCTGTGTCAAGTGGTGCACTCCATAATGCCACATTAACTGAGCAGAACATCCATTGTAACTGAATCATGTCCTTACCTTCATACCGCTGACGAAGGAACGTGCACGATACGAGACGATCCCCACGAAAAGATGACTGACTGCATTGAAATGGAAGTCCGTTTTGGCCTTCTGATGATCATCGATATTTACAAAGCCGACTAGTAGTCCACCGAAAGACTTGGAAAACTTTTCTTCGGCACAGTTGTATAGGGATTGGGATTTAACGGCCAAATTTTACGACAGCAGCGTCTTCTGAAAACAGTATGCTAGTTCAATATCACAAATGTTGCCGTTCCTTCTTCTGATTCCATTCTTTCGGTGCTCTCTTCAAGGGCACATTTCATGCGATGGAGTCGGTGTATATGATACTCTAAAGTTAAAGCTCAATGGATGTGACATCTGGTACTTCACAAAACGTTCACCGATCTCGAATAACGTCATACTCTATTCTGAAAGACGATTTTACGCAGGAAAGAAAGCAGTGTACAACCTACCCATATTTATATGATTCCCTATACTGACCTGTATTTGCCGCATTCAGTTACTCAATAAACCATGAGTATGAAGCTGCAAAACGAACCAAAAACGATAAGCGCTTAACGCACTGATGTTACTTATTTTGGTAAAAGTACGTGTGTTCCATTTTTTAGCACAAAACTTACAACACATCACCCTCCCCCCAATAAGGGTAGGACCCGTGTTGAGAGATTATTTTTCACTGAACGATCATTCTCCAAAATCTCGGTAACAGACAGAATCTACATAAAATATGTTCGTTGGTGCTATCGAGTTTCATGTTTTGGATCATCAAATGCTGTACATGTAGAGATCTCAATCCTGGTCATATAGTATCCGTTACCGGAGAAGGACGACTGAACTCATCTTGCACTAGCTCTTCGGGTCAGAGTGAGACAAGATGAAGAAATTTCATATAAAACAGTTTGGCACACTCAACCAATTAGTCTAGTCTTTTATTAGGGCTTCGGAGCAAAACTCAGACTTCGGAAATTTCCGAAATAAAATTCGCCCCTATCGATATGATCTGATATACATAACAACTGGCTAGGATAAATGCAAACACTGCAACCAGATGCGTTGGCAGCCCAAAACGACACACCTTGGTTGGGAAATCGGGATGAATTGAAGCAAACTCGAGACGAATGGGCCTCATCTCGAATTTTAGTCCTCTTCCACCTTTGATCACAAAGTTTCTTCAGTTGGTGGTCCGTTTTTTCAGCGTTGCACTGCCCCAACCGCAGAACTGAGCCCCTGCTTAAGGGCTTGCCCTCGGCCTACACGGCTTAAAAAAACCTGAATTGCTGCCTCGGTTTTCACTGCCTTCATCCGCGCTTATGCTGACCTCACTCGTCTCGAAAACCGAAACAATCCTACAGTGAGTTGAGCGACGGAATTGAGGGTGGAGATGGCCATGGCCTGTCGTCGTCCAGGTGCGTGTCCGAAATCGAAGACATTGAGACCGGGTGGTTCACTGAGCCGTGGCGAAATTGCGCGGGACAGTGGTGATAGTGATCAGGACCTGATCGGGACATTGGAGATTTTAACTGGGACATGGGTTGACATCCACTAGTATCTTAGCTTCATGGGTGCACCAGTCCTTAGTTCCGTGATCTGCTATGTTTTCTGTTACATATAACTGTCCGGGTACAGGTGGCCTGGATGCAAAGCCTATAGAATGCTTCAATCTAGAGAGGGTGCTCGTGATAAAAACCAAATGATTCTGACCAGCGTTTCACCCCCTAGACCACTCACTAATATCAGTAAGAACATATGCCGGGATGCAGTCGCACTGTCCCGTCATAGTTACACTGACTTGATATCAATTACTTCAGGCAAGCATCCCGTATTTAGGACAAATCAGTCGGGGCTGTTTTTCCACGTGTAACACATAGCAAACGAAAGACGGTGTGAAAAATGCTAGGCTAGTTTGATCTAAATTTAGTGCACAGAAGATACTCCTTGTAGTGATGAGTTTTCCGTCAATATATAGTGAAGCTCGTGGTCAGCCTACTATATATGGCCAATTTCGTGCCCTGCAGGTGCACAAACAGCTGATCGAAGCTTCACTGGCCCTCACACAGTGGAGTATGACCATTGCACTGCGTAATATTTGGTAGACTGTCATCAGAACTCTCTATTTCTGGAATTCATTCCAAAAATACAACTACGGGCTTTAATGTGCCCAAACAAACAGGACTTTGACCTTCAAACAGAGCTGTAGACTGAAGTACAAAACCCGTTGCGTGTGGATGCTGCATCTGTGACTGCTTTGGCAGGTTAGGTTGAACACGGAGAAAAAGTAGTTGCTCAAGAATCCGTTGTTGCAAGCCGCAACCCTTCAGTGAAGAAACTCAGTAAAGTAGCTGACAAAATATTGCTTGGTATCACTGTATGAACCTGCGAACACACTACGTGTGTACACAAATACTGAGTGGCCTATAGTGATTTTTGACAAATGGTGTACATCCATGTGTGGCTTCATTAGAAGAGACAACCAGGAACACTTCTACCCTTTATGCCCGGAATTTTACAGGATAGTTGAACACACGATGCAACCTAACTAAATCACTTTTTGGATGTTCGACGACATCATTAGACAATTTACGGGTTGGGAGTATTTTGTCCTACTCCTAAAGGTTTTCCAATTAATACGCGTAGTTCACTGGTTCTTCTGATGCTGAAGGAGTTGGTTATTGCAGTCTGACCCAATGAAGGCTTTCTTCTCCCTGTGGCAACTTCACTGTTATGCGTCATTCTCTTGGGGGATCCAAATACGCAGCTGCAGTTGGAAGATTGTGGGTGGAAGAAGAACAGAACGTCAGTGTGGATCAGAGGTCTTCGTTTCAAAGATTAAAAATATATGTAAATTGCCGGATGGAACGGATTCGCCTGGTCAGCGCCAAGGTCGTACAGTTCGTTTGCACGGTGGTTAACTCATCTACTTACTTGTCCTGTACTCGGTTTTATGCACCAAACCAGGGCAACCCGTCTGTAGCGACACACTGCACGTAAAACCTGGAGACTGTGTTATTGATCACTTCAGTTCGGACCAGTAGTATTTTTGGGTCCGTGCTTTGTTGAAAACTTGAATGTTCTCAAATTTTTTCCTTGATGTGGTATTACTCAAAAACTGATAGCAACTCGTCGACTGCCTACCAGCAGTTGCGTCTTATTTTGGGCTCATAAATGGTAGACGCCTTTTTATCTCACGTGAAAACCATCTCAGTTCGTAAGCGTGTTTGATTCCACCTGCTGAAAGTTGTTGTTTTCTTCAAATGTTCCTTATCCATCAACAGGATATGGGACGTTGTTTGGGCAAGTACGTTGTCGTCTTCAACTGCTCCGATCAAATGGACTTCCGAGGCCTGGGTAGAATCTTTAAAGGATTGGCTCAATCTGGTTCTTGGGGATGCTTCGACGAATTCAATCGGATCGAATTACCCGTATTGTCCGTGGCTGCTCAACAGATCGCTATTATCTTGGCAGCTAAACGAGAGGGAAAAACATCCTTCATCTTTTCTGATGGGGATCACGTCGAGTTGAATCCAGAATTTGGTCTATTCCTGACAATGGTATGCTCTACAATTTTTCTTGTTCTACATTATGTCTTCTGCTCGTGTATTCTGGTTTGAATAGCGCTAATAGCGCTAAAGAAAACAACGGAAGTTAGTTCATTCAAGCATTTGGAAGCATTGAATCACACTAAGAACCGTGAGGACGAGAATTTGACATTTCTTTTGATTTATTCAGCTTTCTAAGTACGAAATTCACATACGCATTCAGCACGTGCTAACAGCAATGAGATAATACACGCGGTGCTACTCTGGCATAACGGGTCGTCGACATGGAGCGCCTATGTGGTCGGAAATCCTTATTCAGAATGAGCGACTTTTCCCATCCCAGAAGACTGTTGTTTAGAAACCTTATGGACACCTCTACTACGAACGAACGCCACTTTAGACCGAGCAAGCGAAAATCCCGTGGATATTACTATAAACTGACAGTGCCTGCAGGTATGGTTGCCTAAACTCATATTTTGGAAATCGGTCGGCGTAAACTGAGTGAGCTGTTAACCACTACTTCAGCAACCCTAGTGTATCGCTGGTCGAGTTGTTGCTAACACGTATGATAGTTCTGCGAGTAGAGGAGATCGGCATGGTCTAGGGCCAGTTTAGTGACACTGCATACACACACACAGACTGCTGGTGAGCTAGCACATAAAGACTATGTGGGGCTTTTAGGGCAGCGCTAGCGATTAGCTTTGGCGGCTGGTCCCGTCGTTAATCTGCTTGCTAAACCATGTAGTGAGCTGGAATAAGCGAAAGTGGTAGGCGATGTTTTCCAAGAAAGAAGGAACGACTGGTTATGATGGTAAGTTGTACCACTCATCACTCCAACATGTCAGAACTGAGTTCACTGAAATTCCCTAATTCCCATGACGAACTACAGAGTTGCTGACGCGTTTGACGAATCGCCAGCTGAATGAGCTAACAGACTTGTTGAGTCGTCACTGGGACACGAGAATGAGGCATATTTGATGAATCAATCAGTGCAAGTTAACAGCATATGTGAAGACTTTAACATTGATATTTTAGTGGGCTGCCATTGTGTATAAGGCTGCCACCTCAGCACAAGAACTCGCCATCCGAGGGGATTATCAAGGCTATTCATGGTCGTCTTCGTGTTCGCTGAGATAGGCAATTCGGTTGCAAATCAGTGAGCTCGGTGAACATGACAACAGTCATCTATACAACGTGAGCTACCAATATTCCTCTCGATAGCAGGACGATTCATAAAAATATGATTGGTTAATTCTGAAGGTTGCATCGCCTGACATGCCCGTGTGTTTATCCAGACAAGATCTTAATGCAAATAAGATCTAGTGATTGTAGAAAGAAAGGTTATCTATGGGTTTTATTCAGTTAGATACGCTGGCTAACAAGACAACATTTCAGTGGAACTGACAGAAGACATATACTGCGATATGTTAACATTTCCTTTACTCTCTTCAATCGCAGACTTAAAACATACAGGTTTTAAAAATAATCCACCCATGAAAGCAATGACTTTGATTTCTCTAGGTGATCGCTCCTCGAGATTGGGTAGGTGTTACAGTCTGTGAAGAAAACCGAAGTTAGAAACAGTATTGTTTTCCCTAATTTCGGTGTAGTTTTTTTCAGGTGTGAGTAAGGCTGTAGTTAATGGCTATCTCCGCTGTGTGCATGTTTTAAGCTTGAGCTTGACAGCCAAGCTCGGCAAACAGACCAACAACCAAGCAGCGCACCTGAGCTACCTATATTCCACAACATTGCCAAGAAGGCTAACTGAAAAGCCACTTATAAATAACCACAGGAAATGCTTGAAATTTTGGAACACGCCTGACGCAAACGGCGGATTTGTTTCGACTTAATATTGACGAAGTCGGAATGACTTGAAGACAGGCGAATAGTCACTGTTTTTCCATTCATCGAAACTCACAGAGAACAATGGGATTTCTGTTTAACTTGATGGTTGTAGAGTTCATACCCCGGAAAGCTTAGCCAAGTGAAGCCCTCTGTCCGGCACCTATCCCACTAGGGGCCATTTGATTTATACCAACAGTAATGTCGTGTAGGTTTTCGCTGATACCTTCCTTGACTGAATTGGATGGATTTTTTTGAGTACACCGCAGATTTCCGTCCAAAATTGAAGACAAACAGAAGCAGGTGATAAACATCTATTGAATTAGCACTGACGGTATCAATTCACGAAGACTAAATTATGTGACCATCTTCAAAGAAATGTAGGTTTGAACACAGTCAACAGTGAAAGATATTTAAGGAGGTAGTTTGCCAAAAATAGAGGGAAATGCATTTTTCTAGGGAATGTTTCTCTTAATTTTCATTACCCTCCCCCAGGAAAGACTACCTCTCAGAAGCGACCACTTTTAGTCGATTACCTTAGGTTGTCTCTCAAAGGGAAGAAAATTGTACACCATTTATATCGTGGTTTGCCTCTTGTTCCTGAAAAATACAGAACCCAGGATATGCTGGACGACAGGAACTGCCAGAAAACTTAAAGATCAATTTTCGATCAGTGGCTATGATGGTGCCTGATAGGCAGATCATTATTCGAGTTAAACTGGCTGCCTGTGGTTTCGTGCAGAACATTATCTTGGCTCGCAAATTCTATGTGCTATATAAATTATGTGAGGAGCAGCTGACGAAGCAGGTGAGTTCCGAAACCGATATGCCGTTTCTATGGAGATCTGAATGTTGGGAACTTTTGCATGTGTTGACAGAATAAGGAACAGAATAAAGTTCTCACATCCTGTTTAGTGTGTCAGGGGGCTCAGAAATAGTTAGATCGTAGGATGCTGATTTTTGGGTCGCCGAACCTAAATCTTAGTCACTAAATCAACGTTAGGTTTTCAGTGAAAATCAAGCTGAAATCTCTCTCACCAGTTAACTTGGCGAATCACGTCTTTATTCAATCCCAGCGGGGAACATATTACTAACATTGACGCATAGAGACTCGAGTTCGTTTTTCTGCCTTCAAAGGTTTGTTCATATGGATTGGGTTCACAGTTATGATTCTTCTCCACTATCCGAATTCCTCAACAGGTTTTAGATCAGTCCGGTTGGCTGGGTTTTTGGAAACCCTGAGGTATGTTAATATGCTTTTGTCAACTTAGTTTTCCCATGTTAAAGCTGAGTTGGATGCTATCACATATCTACTACAGGATTCTCTGTGCCATAGATCACTGATTCACGGCCATGAATAACTCCTCTCCTTTTGAAGCGAAACAGTTTCCAAATGGGGAACACAAGTAACATCTTATCGTACAACGGATAATTTTTTCAAGCTAATCGTTGGATTATCAAAGTTGGATTGAGTGTAAAGTGGTGAGGGAAGGATAATACAGTCTTAGACTTCACTGTATAAGGTAAACTGGCCCCACAATTTTACAACGCTCGGTAGGATAAACGGAATCTTTGAAGATTTAATATCAGTGTATAATTGTTGCAGTACATAACAGCTCAAATTCATCCAGAGTGAACGCCAAAGACGTATCCATCTCTTCCAGGTGCATTATGATTTCGGTCTGCGGAATATATTGTCTGTATTACGAACGCTTGGAGCTGCAAGGCGTGCGAATCCAAATGACTCTGAGGACCGTTCGGTTATGCGCTGCCTGCGTGATATGAATCTGAGTAAACTGGTGGACAAAGATGAGCCTCTGTTCATGTCACTCATTGATGATCTGTTTCCGGGTATCGTTCTTGATAAAGTCAGCTACCCTGAGCTACAATTGGCGATACGAAACCAAGTCACTTCAATGGCCCTTATCAACCACCCGGCCTGGAATCTAAAAGTCATTCAGGTAAAATGCTGCATTATTTGTTGAGTCTGCTTGGTGATAATCGAACTGATATAAGAAAAATGCTTCTTTCGAGTTCCTGGCTAGATTGTTTGTCTGTATTGAAGGTGCATATAAATAGATTTGTTCATTGTGCTTATTACGATGGTATTTTATTGCTTGTTACTTCACAATAAATTTTGGTTCACATAAAGGAACAGAAGTTTACTATACTGGAATATCAGTGTTTAAAATAGATATTTTTCAGACATATAACCAATAAACGTCATCCCTTTGACAAGACCACCATATCCCGTGTAATAACGCAAAGTCACAATCAGATTTCGACTGCACTAAATACACAATAAGAACAGTAAATGCTCATAAGACCGTGGTAAGACAGATTGAAATGGTGGAAGCAAAAATAGGGATCGATAATATTTTAGTCATGACAGTTTTCCAGCGCAATCTGATGTTTGAAACAGTGTGGATAACAGGTTCGAAGAAGAGGAAGTTACATGTTTCAAAGTTTTACCTACGGTGAATTGAAAGTAGGAAGAATTTTGGATCCATTGGCCGTTCCACTGCAGCTCTCTGCTCTAGATTCACAGCATAGCGGCTGGTAGCTTCATTTTGCTTATGCTACTACTTTGTGATAAGTAGTGGAAAACATTCTGTCTTACCACCAGCTATTCGAGACCCAGCGCGTACGCCACGGCATGATGGCTTTGGGGCCGTCAGGTGCAGGGAAATCTTGTTGCATAAACGTCTTAATGAGAGCCATGGGTGAATGTGGTTCACCACATCGTGAAATGCGGATGAACCCGAAAGCAATCACAGCACCGGAAATGTTCGGCAAGTTGGACGTCGCAACCAATGACTGGACAGATGGGATCTTTTCCACGCTATGGCGCCGTTCATTGAAGACCAAAAAACACGAGAATGTATGGATTGTGCTCGATGGGCCAGTGGATGCTATTTGGATCGAGAATCTGAATTCCGTGTTGGACGACAACAAAACCCTCACACTGGCCAATGGAGATCGTATCCCCATGGCACCCAATTGCAAAATTATCTTTGAGGTTCATAATATTGACAACGCTTCGCCTGCCACGGTGTCCCGAAACGGCATGGTATTCATGTCAAGTTCAGTCTTGAACTGGGATCCAATTACAAGTGTGAGTTTTTGGTGCTTCTTTGGCCTGTTGGAAAAGCTTTTTGACGCAGTGGTTCCCATGGTATCTCTGTTACAGAATAACTAAAATGAAAACCGGCTAATGTATCTCTTTTCCTCCCAACAGGTACCTCAACTCTGATGGATTCCTTTTACCACACTAGCTTGGAGCATCCGGTTTTCAGTATATCAATATTTAAGGCAAGGAATAAGCTCATTCTGATCTCCGGGCATAGTACGGTATCAACTACACGAATCAGAACAATGAAATGCTTAGGTTGAACGCAGTAGGTGGAAAGCTTATTCCCGTGGGCCGAGGCAGATACGTTAGCTCAGATCACTGGGAAGAATATCCTTCTCTATTCGCATTTGAGGAAGTTGCACATGCCATTATCCAGTGGTTTGTGTGAGGTGGCAACACTCCTTGAAAGAAACCAGAGATAACTTTGAAGAACTAGATAGATGTTTTCCACAAGCTGCATTCATTTACACATTCATTTGATTTTGACGGGTGGGGCAACTGAATTCAAGCTTAATCTTTCAAAGAGTTTTCTCAACCCTATGAGTAGTTTTCTGTCAAGAAAATATCAATAGATGTCTGTTAAAGAGTGACAGTCGTGCGCACGTGACGTTAGATTAGCCACCAGCTCATCCTTTTTGTCCGTTCATTGGATTGTGCGTCGAAGCACTCAAGTTCCAGTATGAAGTACTTCCCTTTAATCTTTCCTGTCAAGTCGAAAAATCACTGATCCGCTTGGTGTGATGATCCTATGGACGATTAATCGGATGGCGGACGCTGGGTAGTGGTGGGAAGACGGTATAGGGGGATTGCAACAGGAAGCATCATTTGGGATTAACTGTGGGCGTAGGTTAGCGTGAGTGTCGGTATATCGGGAACTATACTGCATGTGGTCGGGTTCAGTCGTTGAACTGTTTGTTTGATAGAAATTCAGGTTTGACTTCCGCCCAGATTGCCACCCCGATTCAAGTGACGTCATCTAGGAACGCCTTATAGCCTCTAACGATGTGCACATGTAAAAAATTTCGGATTGTGATTTCAAGCCAATGATTGCTTACATGGTCTGTTGGTTTACTCTAAGACGTTGAGGAGTTTAAAAACTTCTTCCCTCTGACGTTTCTAGGCTTGGCTTTTGAAACGACCACAGGCAGATCGTGAGAAGCTCCACAGTCACTTCAAGAACTCGTTTCCCCAAACATATCGCTATGTAACTCAAAATCTGCAACTCAAGATGGCCTACCACGAGGCATTCTTGGTTCAACAAGCTTGCTCGATCCTCGGTGGTCTTCTGCCTGGGGATGTTCAGGTACATTGTCTTGATGTATTCATTCAAAGCTTGTTCACAGATACTTGCGTGTTAAACCCTTTTTCAGTACCCTGACTGCACACTGAAACGATACAGATTACTTTTTATTTTTCGCATGAAGTTTATGGGAGTCTCTCGCGGGTGAAGTACTACTTACTTTCATTCGCCTTCGCACTGGCCCTTCATTTTGCAAGTTACTGTGAAAGAAGTAAAGTGACTGATCACTGGCATTCACTTGTACGAGAAAGTGAACTTCACACTTTATTGCAACGTAACCATCCTCTTTCAGCAAAAGTCCTCGGTTATTTGCGTTACGGAATGTAACTTGAGCTTGATTCACATAACTAGTAGTTTTTCACAAATTGTCGCCCATCAACAACCAACGAAGCAGCGGAGAACTGTTTTCCCCTCATTGGGTTGGAAGCATGGAGAAATGAACCACAGTGCTACTTTCCACATAGCGCTTCTGACATGAACTTACTTTCGTGACGAGGACTGAATTATCCAGCCCAAAATGCTTTTCGCTCTGAAAGATAATGCGGCCCAAGAGAAATGCTTTGGGATGATTCAGCCTGTCAACCTTTATTAAAACAGCAGGAATTAATTTCTTGGAGCAGCAGACAGTGAACATGCGATCGGTCTTGGCTTCTCTCGGTCTTCTCTCTTTCGAGCGCAGCAATGGCACTCAGTCCCAATCGCTGGATCCATGTACAGTTACACTTTGGATCTGTCGGGGGGTTCTGCTCAGTGCAGTGCTATTTTTCTGTCACTACCACCAACATTTACGTACACCCGTCCAACCACTTAAACTTTCGATGTCAGCGAAGACGACAATCCCATCAGAGTATGCTGAGAGCAACGAAAGCAACGCATACATGTCTAAAGTATGATACTTCGGAATCATCGGCCAGCTTCCCAACTGTCCTTCGTAACGTCAGATAACACGATCCAATGAATTTTAGTCTTCCCTTTTGACGTCAACCCAGCGATCACCACAGCTCAAAGGGACAGTGGTTGCTGGCCACAAAGAGGAAACTAAGAGCGGTTGTACTAATTAACGTATCGTTAAAAACCAGGGACGCAAGTTCAACAAAAACAAGAAACATGCGAATCTGGTTTTAATCGGAAGGTAAACTAAATAACAGCTGGATTTCTCGTTTTATGATATTCTCCAACTGAATGTGTTGCGCAAGGGCTGCCTTATTTTTCATCTGGGGCGTTCCTTGAGATATCGTAGTTTATTTTCTTGACACGATACTACTCAGCTGGGATTCACTTGAGTCTTTAGTTAACACCAGAGTGGTTTGCACATGGATGTATCTCGTCAATTGCGTACAATTTGGCTTCAAGTAGAAAGTAAGGTTGACGGAAAATCTGTGATTGCGCCTACTAGATGAGTTTCAAAAAAGACGAAACCGGTCGTATGCTGCCAAAGATTTTTCAGAAACCATACGAGTAATGTGTGTCATCCAGACAAAAAACATTTACTTCAAGAATGGAACTCGCGAGGTTTTAGAGTAACAAATAACTCCAACGCCATTAAACACACCTGAGGCCGTCCGCATTAAGGTCTACATAGTCTGCGGAAAACACGCCGAAAATGCCACTCAAGTAGTTCGGATTATAGAAAACGGTAATGTAAATTGCTGCGCAAAGCAAACAAGCCGAATTCTACGCCAAAAGAAGTGTCGGAAGGGTTTTGGTTATATTCAAAACCGGTATCGCCAGGTTAAAACTTCTAACTAGCGTAACTTTTGTTTTGCGTAAACTAGTAAAACTACATCTACTCGCCTATCCTATCTGTATCTATCAAAGCTTGGTGGGCGAATTTTACCAAGATAAGTTTGTAAGCTCCTAGTCCTCAAAAAGTTCGCACCTTTAAGAAGAGTGTGTGTGTGTGTGCTGTCTTTTGGGGCAACGGTGAATTTTGTTGTTACAAATCTACGGTTTCGTTAGTTATGCCATAGTAACACCTCTTGCAATTCTGTATTAGGTAAACTTATGGGGCACGATGGGTATCTACTGAACCAAAATGAGGTAATCGTCCTCGACCCAGCAATAACGGAGAGTAAACAAAGTTGAAAAAATTAATCAGCTTCGTACTCACCCAACACCATATCACCGTAGCCGAATGGTTGGATGGTTGGATCAGGATCTGTTGATCGAATCGGAGTGAATCTGACGCTGAAGAGCTACAGTAAAGAATTTCACATGGACATTGTGCTGCAAACTGACAACACAATGAACTTCATTTCGTAGTCCATGAATTAGGAATGTATGTTTTGCCGAAGTAATCAGTTCATTTTAATTTTACGTTCTGAAACATACAAGGCGATTTCGGTATTCAGTGAGGTTGTACGTTTTAGATGTAGTGAGATGTCTGAATCACAGTGGTTCAGACGAAAGAAAGCGCAAATGCCCGCAATGTTAGTACCGGGCATGATTCCTGAATAAGATAGGCCTAGATATCTCATACGGACAAGAGTGAACTAAAGTGTTTTGAGAAGTTAACATAAGTAGAAAGTGCAACAGTAGTGTACCGTCCTGCAGCATTTCCACTCAGCATTTCTCTCTCCCTCTCCCTCTCTACTTATCCCGCTTACCCACAGGGGAACGAGCGCATGCTAAGCCGATGTTACGTATTCAGTTTAATGTGGTCCTTTGGTGCTCTATTGGAACTGGATGATCGCGCCAGACTGGAAGCCTTCTGGCGTAATGAACTAAAGATGGATTTGCCCGAAAAGTATGAGACGAAAACCGATACGGTATTTGAATATCGTGTGGATACCGAAGGTGATAAGATCGTTACTTAATGGTTTTAATTTTCCATGAATTACATTAAGTTAATCACTAACTTCATGCCTTCCTTCCAGGTAAGTGGGTCCATTGGAAACACTCAATTGGGGAATTCATCTACCCGAAGGATCACACTCCCGAGTTTGCAAGCATTCTGGTTCCAAACGTGGACAACGTCCGGACTGACTACTTGATTGATTTGATTGCAAAGCAAGGCAAAGCGGTTTTGCTGATTGGTGAACCTGGTACCGCGAAAACGGTGATGATTAACAAGTACATGAGTAAATTCAATCCCGAAACACATGCTTCCAAGTCCGTCAGCTTCTCCTCAGCCACCACGCCCGCTTTATTCCAGGTCCGTTTTTTAAGCACAGTTCAATGTTCTCCGAGACAGATTATTTACTTATAAAAGCTAGACGATTTATTTAAATAAACAGAGTAAATCCAAGAAAGTAAAAAAGGACTGGTCATTAGTCGAGAAACTATTTAGCCGCTTGAAGGGAGGTACTCTGAAGCGTAAGTGTAGCATGGAGACAGGGCAGAAGTGTTTTACTGCATCTGGTGCTCTATGCATTCAAAAACGGACAACTTCAAAATGGACACTCCGCATTTACGGGTACTTTCCCAATTTCTCATGAGCTTCTGGTTTGAATCGCCATAGGGATTAAGGATATCACACTTTCTCGAGCAAAGAGCAGTAAGCGTGGTCCCATGAGAACAAACCGCCACTCTGGAATTAACGCTGTGTTCTCAAGGTGCCGATACTGGCGTCCATCACTCGCTACCTTGTGCGGTAGGGATGGGATTCGACTGCAGAGGTGGTAACTTAGGCTGACATTTTGGAGAAAAACTGCCCAGGTGAGCTACCGGATGAAGTGTTTGATCTTTTCGCCTCAGAACCGTGTACTTGAGTAGATGCGCAGATGTAGCTGCTATCACTATGCTGTGCACGCGTTCACAAGACGTGGTTGCCGTGTTGATTCAGTATCTGCGGCCCACATCTTTCACTTGACCTTTTCGGGCGATAGCGCGGCTGATTCAGTACAAACAGTCCGGGAAATCGGTTTTCGTACAAGCTACAGCGTTAGCAACGCGAACACCACATTAGCAAGCCTTTTGGAGGCTTGGACACAAGTAGAGCTCGAGAGAGCCCTGTACAGTAATTTCTCACGCTTCGTTCACCACATCGAAAAAAGTAGGGATTACTGCTTCAGCTCTCCACGTCCAAAAGGGGGCTGATTCACTCAGATCGGCCCACCACACCAATGGGCTCTCCAGTTAAATCATTATAAGGCTGGTGGCATTAAGTCGCCAACTCGGTCCATCCAAGACCACTGCACTTCCGGCCGCAGACGAACTACGGTGGCAGATATGGGCACCAGAAGAGTATTCAAAACCTACTCGTTGATCACACACTCAAAGGCATCTGAGGTTACTATATGGAACATAAACTTGAGATCGTTCGCTTGACTTTAGCTCTACGTAAAGAAACTGCCCGCTCGCTTTCACCCCTGGTTTGCTTCACCTCGTGAACGTGTCGCTGAGTGAATGTTGGTTGGTTGGTGACTGTTGGTTGTGTGATTGTTGTGATGGGTCAAACTAGACATGGGAGATAAATTGCAACTATCCTTCTCTGAGGAGACCACCCACAGGGATACCACCGTCATGGATATCACTCCCCAAAGTGATACTTCTGTCTGGTGCCCTAATGTTTCTACTAGATTTTGGAACTTTGAAGAAACCAACTCTCAGCTCTGTCCCTGAACTTTGACCAAAATCAAATCGCTCATCTGACGCGCAATCAAGACAGAGCAAATGACTGCTGGTGAATAACAGAACTTCTTTCTAACGAACTAGTAGTCGATCTCTTCGGGGGATCTGCTAAATAGCAAACAACAGACGTTGAATTTAACCGAGGTTATGGCGGGTAAAACATAGGTGGATTCAAAAAGATTTAGTAAGTTTTCTTTCCGAAATGTTCGTAACATGTATGTAAAATTTCATCTTTATCCCTTGTGGTCTGCAAACGCAAGGACGCACCAAGATTAAGTAGTATCAAGGTGATTAACTCCGGTCGCACTTGACTGCATTTGGGATACGGTATCTACCAGCTTCAGGTTGTTCTTTTGCAGCGAAATCGCATATAATTTCTCCATTCGCTTGCTTTAATTGGAATCAGCTATTGCTGTCAATCAATCCTCCTCACGCAATCACTAAAATGGGCCCGGAGAACAACTGAGTAGAAGCCATAAACGGATATGATATCAGATCCAATTTGTCCTGCAGAAAGTCCAGGATAGTTAGGAATTCTGTTGTGCATCACTACTCATGCTGCTCCTGTCTGTCATTGAAGCCCAGCCTTAATGCCCTGGATATTCCTTTAAGCCAAAATGGTGCTAGAGGTGAATTTTTTGACCATCTTTGTATAGCTAAGGTTAATACTGGATAACAGTAGCTGGTCATATATGTGTACCCAAGTCATTTCTCATGTTGGTGCGGGCCACCAGGCATACGCTTTTGCGCGTGCTCCGAGTGCCAATAGCTCAGTCGTTTCCACCGCCCTAACTTAAGGGGGTCATAAGTGATTCCCCACAAATGGGTTATGGTTTGGTTGCCAGGCTGAACGCTGTTTTTCGTTGTTATCTCAAGTCTGCTTTATATAAGTTGTATTATATCACACTGTATTGTTTTGAGTTGTGGTTAAGTGTATCCCACTATATTCTATTTACGTGTATTTTGAGTGGCAATCTGCAACAGACCCGCAATAACACTCCGAACATTCCGAGGTTTTAAGTCTACAGCGGTGCTAGAGGTGATTCTGTGACCACCTAGCTAAATGATGGCTAGCACTGGTTGACCATATGCGTCTCTTGAGTGGCGCGGGCCATCAGGTTCCCCTTTGCGTACACTGTGAGGCCAAATTGTTCAATCGTGGGTCTCCAGTTAAGCATGTTGTTGACTTTGGAACTGTCCACTTCTGTTCACCCTGCAGTTTCATGCCCTCGAGCATACATCGGATACAGTGCGTTCAGGTGGATGCACATGCGACTCAACGCAAACCCCATGTAGTACTACTCATTGTGCGCGGATATCCATCGCCGTATTTCGATGTGACAGGCCAATCGGGAAATGGAAGTCAGCCCACTATATTGACGCGTACAACTTGCCTCTTCACCTTAGTCCCCGTCTATAGGCTGGAAGTATCGATACCACACAGAAGCGTTTCCACAACTTTAGATTTGGTTCACTGTATGGAGAGGGCGTGCACTTCTGAACAGGATTTTGATCAGCAACAAAATTATCGACCGAATCTTCCATACGTCAACACTAGTGTCAGTTCGTTGTTCCCCTCTAAGCTTAGATTGTTTAATTTTGGCCGGATACTCCCGGACTCAAGTGTCTGTTTGACTCTGAATGAATAGTGATGGTGACGAATTTGGTCTCACCACCACTAGCTTATAATCCATCAGCCCAATAGAACACTGAGACCCTACGAAAACAAAATCTAAATGATACTGGAAAAAGGACTGCAGTAAAGTAGAGTAGAGTAGAGTTTAACTGTCATGGCGCATCACTAAGGCTGTAGGTTTCCATCATGTGTTTTGTTTGTTACCCTCATTCCTTTTGATAACCTGTCACATAATTTTAGTTGTTTTGACGGCAAGTCAAATGCGAACCATATTCCAGTATCCACTACGAGCTCCGAAATACACATGGTTTCACTCATGTCATCAGGTTAAAACTGATGGAAATCCCTGTTGGTTCCTTCTGTGAATAAACGGCGATAGGCGGTTATTTTTACTTTCTGTTCTAACTACCCGTGAGTAGCATGATTTATACCCATTCATTTTAACACCGTTCTGCTTCTGCTGCTTGTTCCCCGTTTTTTTTTGCTCCCGCTTAAGTTCTGATTACTCGCTAGTTGCTAATGTCAAGATTCTTTTGCCTGCTCATCTTCTCTTGCAATCTTGTATCAACTCTACCTATTTTTGAGTGTCTGCTCCTACGGAAAAGAGGGTAACCTGGGATCGTACTCTGAACACCTCGGACAGGAGAGGAGCGCGCTATACGCTGCACCAACTCGAATGACTTGGCCGTCCAATTTTTTGCACTGCGTCTCACTCGAAAGTCTTTTTTGAGGTTTCGTTTTCAACGGGCCTAAAGGCGCTTTCCGATTAGACACGTGGCACGAGCTGCTCCGTCGTGCCTTCAGCTAAAGACTGCGGACAGTCTCCCTTGCCTCCCAAACGTACCGACTGTTGTCTTCACCGTTATATATGAATACGGCCTATTTACACTTTCCGGTTGCCAGCACCCGTACGTTTGTATATCATTTGGTACTTACTCGCTATTGCTTCCAGAAAGCTCTGCTGCTTCATGGACCATTTTTCTGCTCCTACTGATTGCGCTATTATTGATTGTACGTTCTGCTTAATTCATGATGTTTATTAACCCATTTGTTCATAGAACTAGTTCTCAATACAGCATCTACTGCCCTCATCCGTCTGTTCCTACTGCCCAATGAATACGAACTGCTTATAGTCAGATAGCTTCAATCGTCCTGTAAGATCCTTAGCTGCCCGAATCTTACAGTCCCTAACAGCATTACAGTATTTGAACTGTGGGATTTAAGTCCATCGATTCCAAAACCGTTTCCTAATTTACTTTACCCTTCAGTTTTAATGCTGTCTTTGGATGCACACAATTCCTTTGCCCCAGGATTTAATTCATGCAGTTTAAGACACCTTGTGAGTAGATAGATTAACTTGAACCAGTGGTCAGACTGCTAGACCTTATATTATTGCTCTAAACTTACAGCGCACGATTGAAAGTTTCGTAGAAAAGCGGGTTGGCACAACCTACGGTCCACCGGCTGGGAAAAAGATGACGGTTTTCATCGATGATATCAATATGCCGAAGATCAACGAATGGGGTGACCAAATTGCAAATGAAATTGTACGCCAAACAATGGAAATGAGTGGGTTCTACAGTCTTGAAAAGCCTGGTGACTTCACCAATATTGTCGATATCCAGGTAAGCTTCGTTGCCTACGTAAACTGCTTAATAGTGCGATAGAAGCATTTGTGAACCGATCCATTATTGGGTTAGTTTTAGCGCTTATCGAGTAGTAAATATGTTTTCATTTGGATTCAAGACCATTGTCCATATTAGTTGATTAAAGTTCGAACAGTTTAGAAACTATGTAGTGGCTTGCCCCCCCCCCATAATTAAAACCATTCAGAGTTAACGAATAACCCTTTCTAACCGATTATTAAAATGCCTTGACAGTGGTAAAACCATTCTATACGGAACATAACATTTTAGGGGAGAAGGTTATGTCTCTAGAAATAGGAAATTCCTCAGAGTTTCCTGAACTTCCGTGATTGTTGTCCTCACTTAGTAGGGGATACCACACACAAACCCTCATTGGATGACTTTTTTGAAAGTCGAGATGCTGCAAGACCATCGCATCGAATTTCCGCTAGATTGGATGAAAGTCAATAATCATATTCGTAATTACATTGTTTTTGATGTTTGGGTCTTACTAATGTCCCTCACCACACAACGTTTTGCCCTTTTGAAAGGTGTATTATGATTCCACATGTGGCTTGGGGGTGATTCCTGAAAACACTTTTGCCTCCCCCTTATACGACTACAATTGTAGGTCATCAAATTTTGTGTCCCTCCCTAACGTGTATGAAGAAAATGCGCCCCTCTACGCATAATGCCATTTTCCACCCGACTGTGGTGGTTGAGCTACGTAGAGAAGCATCCAACCCGTGGAATTATTGTTACTGAGTGTGGCTCAATACCTAACGATCCAGTGTTCTGAAGATACCTGCATTCACCTCGTTGAGTAACACACATTTTTTTAGCCTGACCAGTTCACTTTTCATCGGTGTTTTCAAGTTCCTGGCAGCCATGAACCATCCAGGAGGTGGCCGTAATGACATTCCCGAACGGTTGAAACGACAGTTTTGCACCTTCAACTGCACTTTACCCAGTGATACTTCAATTGACACTATCTTCAGCGTGATTGGAACCGGACATTATTGTGAAGAACGTGGTTTCTCACCAGCTGTTATACAGTTGGTGGAAAAACTTGTTCCGCTCACCCGAGTCATATGGCAACATACGAAAAATCGGCTCTTGCCAACACCAGCCAAGTTTCACTATATTTTCAACTTGCGTGATCTAAGTCGCGTGTGGCAAGGCATGCTCAATACGATAAGTGAAGTAAGTGAATTTTTACATCACTCTAATCCTCTATTGTGAACGGTAGCAAAAACATGTTTCTTATCCTATAAACAACAGAACAAAGACGCACAGAAGACCTTGTCCGCAGCTCCACCAACAACCTGATTTTCATTTCGATGAGTCACTTTATATACCACCGTTTATTTGAGCGCTAGCCAATAATAATTGACTACGTAGTCACGCTGAAGCGGCCGAAATCCAGTTCAGTGAAGAAGGTCCAAAACTGGGAATTTTTTTCATACTTAACCCAGATGTTTACTATGGTTTCCAAATGAATTCTTCTGTGCTCAAAAGTTAGGCTGGCTTGTGGCCAGTACTATTGAGCAGCTGAATGAAGCAACATGACGTGATCTTTTTCGTATACAGTAAAATTCCGACTTTCACTCTCTACGTTTCCTCTGATTAAGGACCGCTTACTATGATGTCTATCAAACTTCAGAAGTGTCCCCTCGAAACCTAGGGCGAGAACATGTTTGCCTTTTGCAATCTATGGTGGACGAGATGACGGTTCGAGGCAAACATAAAAGTTTACTTCTTTGAACGAATCTGTGATACACCATACTTTGAGCAGCTAGTCAGCACCATTCCGCATCATCTGGACAGCGCGACTGGAGGACGAATGTCAATGGTTCTCTCTAAGTGCAGAATACTCTTACTGTGCCACCCGTACAGAATAGATAAATCTTCTAACCTCTACCCGCGGGGTCAGGGGTCCGATTCCTCCGATAATTTTATGAGATAAACATTGCAGATTGAGTCAAACAGAGAGAAACCTGCAAGGGCCTCGAACACAAGCTGACTGTAAGGTAAAACTGTAGATTGCGTAATTATCCTCTAGTTGCATCACATTGTGCATCTTCATTTTTATAGTCCTATTGTACTGAGTGGAAACAAGCCAAGAGGCTCGAGAAAATATGCAGCTCCAACTTATTTCGCACCTGAAGGTCCTGTCTTGTCTCGACAAATACACTCATTTGCCAATCAATTTGGTTTTCACGGGAGACTCGAGTGAATCTCTCGTTTATGATGTTCTTCAGCTGAATGTGCTGCACACAGGCCGCCTCATGTTTGTCTTGTCTTGTCATCAGGAATCAGATGCGAGAATCGTCCAATGCATTCAGCAAACTAATTGATGAGATAGACACCACATTGCTTTTCAATTGCCCGTCATCACGGTATCTAGTTTTATTTCCATTAGGTCGACAGAAAATCTCAAGCTGTCCGATTCCCAGCGAAGCTTTTCAAAAAGCGTTCCAACTGTAAAGCTCAGACCTTATACTTTCTAAATGGAAACTAGCTGAAGGGGCTCGATTTTGGCCCGTTCTGAGGTCAAACGGTCTTCTGTGGGCAACATTGTAAGCAAAAGGACCTCTGATGAACTTTCGTTTCATTCGTAATTTGTTTGCCTTTTTCAGCTGCCAATTAGGTTGTGGAAGCATTGGACCCACTGAGTACTACTGCTTAATAGATTCAATGCTGGTAACTATCGCGTATCCACCTACTGAACTTACGTAGTATTTGTAATAGAGAACACACCAAATTTCGCTTTAACACACTCTTTTCTCCGTTACTAAGGTTATCATTGATGCCAGTGTGCTTCTGATGCTTTGGAAACATGAACTGCTCCGAGTGATAGCCGATCGATTCGTATCGCCAAGTGACACGCAATGGTTTGAAAAATACATCAGTTTGCTGGCAACTGAAGTACTATCGGAGGAGCAGCTTGCACACTTACAGACTGAAGTATATTTCGTTGACTTCATGCGGTAAGCCACTTTGAATTTTTGGTGTTAATTGCCACCGCTTAACATGGTCTATATCTTCGCAGTAATGTCTAAGGTGACTACATTTAGTCTTCCTGGAAATGAATTCTTCCGCTTTTCATGCCCCTCCGGGCCACCCGACTAGACTTTTGGCACAATCGATACATGCTGTGTTGTCTCGAATTGTTTTTTTTCTGTCAACTGAGTGAAGTATGGTGGGAAGGATAGCAGTATGGGCTTGTGGGTGATATCACGATTTGTATTCACAGTACTCCTCTTAACGGCCATCTCCCGTCCTGGAGTAATTAGCCTAGTTAGTTCGCATCCAAATGGGATGCGATGAACTCGAATATGCTCTTATTAGAGCTTAAAAGCACTACAAATTTGTGACCGTACCAAGATTGGAACTCTGGATGTCTGACGCAATTGTGTCACCACTTCACCACAAGCATTTCATGGACGAAACTGAAGTAACACGTCTGAAAAGGGGAGTATTTCCGAACCCTGGACGATGTGCTTTGTTTTTCTGATGCCTTGAACGATGGTCCACTATCCGTTCTGTTTTTTCAATTGACTGACCCGCCTGCCAGAACTTCTCAATCCGATGGTGCAGTGGACGTCTGATATCATGTGGATACTTGTGTCTGATTACTCGCTAGAATATTTGGAATTTATTTTGCATCCACATTGATTTTGTTGAATCAACTCCTCTTTAGTTTCGGTGCGGTATTCTGTTCGGTCCACATCTCCGGGAGATGAATGGACTCCAGATCCGCACTGGCTAGAGCTCATCAGCGGTGCCTTCTCTTGGCTGTCCGAGGATTTGAAATCCCGAATTTCGACATGTAAAGCCAGCGTACTACGACATGCACTGCCGATCTTGTTTTGCACAAAACTAACAGTGTTCACGTTCCAACCAACAACGAATGATGCACCGTATAGTTTTGGGATCATCTATCACCCAGTACGCGAAGCAGAGGGGCAACGCTTTTCTTATTGGTATGACCCAACCATAGTGCTTCCTTTGACTACTTTTGCATGGTTACATCCGGTGTTTCCGGTTGTATAAAGCTGAAGGACAACCGTGGGAGAAGTTTATGTTTACAGGTATCGTAGCTTGGTATCGTAGATTGACACAATTTCAGCTGCTGAACAAAAAGTAGAATTACGGTTTGTATCATAAGGCGGAATAACTGTATTTACACATAACAAGATACCTTTTGTGAAACACTTTCCCGAAAATTGGTGTGCCCTTTCGACACCCATGGTTCTGCTACCTTTTTTATAGGATTTGTGAAACAGACATGTTCCAGATCACCGAATGTAAAAAGAACGTCCGTATTTGGTGCCTCGAAAACTCGCGAATGGTTTTTTAAATCATATCAATCCTAAACAACCTTCCGATTATTTGGACTTTTTCATTAGTCAGCATTTTAGTTCTTCTGTTTGTGGATCAATTCAATCAGTTGATCCAATTCGCTGCAACAGTACAGCTTACAAAGTAGCATCGTGGTAATAACGCAACCACAGTTAACAATCCGTGCTGCAGCTAAAATCCTACCGGACAACAAACAGGTGATAACCGAACTCGCTCCTGCTCCATAATCCCCACGATAATCTCGTTTTCTCTAGGGATTGTACCTGCCGACCTCTTTTTGATACTGAAACATGATGAGAAAAGAGGAGCAATATGGACTTTTGGTTAGGGAGGAGGAACTGTTGCACTTCACGAGCATCTTTTTGTGTTACTTTTAGGGATGCTCCAGAGTTAACGGGGGAAGAACCGGAGGACTTCGACATTTCTGCCCCTAAAGTATATGAACCAGTAAGTATGCACCTGTGTGACTTTTGCAGACTATTGTGCCAAAAATCCACTGGTATCGATCCCTTACAAGTCTTTGCAGGCGGCCTTTCGACTGATTTCCTACGGTAACTACGCGATCTAACGGTATGAAACTGCTCGTAGACAGTTTGTTTTGTGTGTTTGTTTGTGGTTTGTTGTTTGTGGTGTTTCACGGTGTGCCACCTATACACCGGGTACCAATGTACAGCGAGTCCGGCTACCGCAGTCATACCTTAGACGATGATGAAAGAAACTGGATTGAGGGCAGCTAAGTTTTGCAGTCAACAGCCTGCACCCGTTCAGTGTGGACAGTAGTGGCGAAACATCGTATAATCGGCTCCCACCTACCTAATAAAAATCGCCACGACATGAATGAAAGAAATTAATGAAAGATCCTCTTCGGATTCAGACACGCATAATTCCCACAGCAATGTGACAGCAGGGTGCGGTCGTTAATGTTCTCTTTACCTGAACCTATTCCCGCAACACAACACAGGTTTGCTAATGGCTTGTGCAATCTCCGGCAACCACTGCTTTCGTACTTTTGGTCTTTGAGGCGGTACTCATTACATGAGTCTGAAAGTCATTTTGGGGTCCATATGGTGACAGTGTCCACTGGCTGTTCGAATGTGAACGCAGAGGTTGTTTTAGATGGTTCTTCAGCTGAGATTTCAGAGCGATAATCTTGGATATGTTTAAAGTTAAAGTTTGAAGTTTAAAGTTAAAACACCGTAGTGGAATAGGATGTTATAATCCACCGTTTCGGTTGCCATGGTTAACCTTTTTCACGGATTTTTTTCAATCAGTTGAATACGGGTCAAGCGAAGCCTTACTTGGGTCCGCTATCATGTCGTCAAATTAGTGTTCCTGAGACCAGTTGGCAGTCAGCTGTGACCAGTGTTTGTGTGCGTGTACTTTGGCTGGGACGTACCTCCGCTTGCTGTTGTGCTGGCTGTGGTGCGTAATTGTAGAGATCCCTGCTTTGACCTTTGACCACTGTGTCTACTAAGGTGTGCAGTAAGTCCAAGCCAAATAGGCGGGATGTTGGTTCCATCACTGCGGTTGACGCAGTGCGGCTGTGCGTTGATTTGTGCTTCAGCGCAGATCCGTTCCGCGTGTGACTTGAACCCTAACTGGAGCACACGTGTACCATTGAATTTGATTTGGTGGTATGATGTGAAAGTTGTTTTTTTTTGCGCTCGAATCACATAATCTAGTCCTCAGGGGGGGGGGGGTTGAGAAATTGGGGAGACAATAACTAAGTTAGCCACATTGATTTTTATCTTTGAAACTGTTCATGCATGGGGAGGGCGATAAATTATGACGTGTTGCTTTTGTGTCTGTGTCGCTGGACCATTCGTCCCGTCGGGTTAAAATTTCTGCCGCATTAGTTACAATAACCTGGAGCCTGATAACCATCTCTCTTCACATCGTTCAGGCCATTCTTCATCATCAGAAGGAGACACATCGGTACACAGCTGATACTGCTTAGAATTTTGTATTGAACACTCCAGCTGAGTTGTATTTTCACTGGATCATGGTAGCCAAATTTTCGCACATTCTGACGAAGTTACAGAAACTAGCGCATCCGAATTTGGAGTTTGATAGATTATTGTGTTGTATTTGGTTCCGCATCTGGTCCCAGCTTCACCCGACTGTTGACGCCTTTTCCAAACTTATTTTAGTTTGAACCTACCGGTATGTACCAAGTCTTGAATATGAAGCGGCATTATTCTGCCGCTAACTCTCGGTCTTCAACGTTTTGATTGTCCTTTCCGTCAGTCAGTATCAAACATCTTTGCTCAGAATTCTGCCTGTAATTTTACTGACTGGTTTACCAGTGAACATGTATTCACCAGTTGTTCCGCAACATACGCAACATCAACCAAACACCTCGCGAGAGCAAACCACATTAAATATGACTGTCTCACTTCTGATGTACGGATACAGAGCCAAGTTAATCCGCGGTTCTGAAGAATGCACAAATATCGCTGACTTCCGCGACCTTGTCGCACAGTTTACGAATGGGCTGTCTTGCTTGAAAGTAGCCAATCGCTGAGCATGATAGGCTTACATGGAACCACTTTGTCATGAATAATTCATGAATAACATCTTTCAAGACGCCACACCAGACCCGTGTGCAAATTATGTTGGCTGGCATCCGAGACAAACTTGTCTGTCAGTAATATCTGGATCCTCGGATGCATGTGCGTAGTACTGAAGCGTAGTATCTGGAGCCGGATGTGCTTTTGCGGTCGAATTAGTGAATATGAGGTAAACCCGAAGGAATAAGATCAGAGCGAAAAACCGAAGAGGACAGTTGAGATCCATCAGCCGCCCAAGAACGGTGGCATTATAACACCAGTACCACAGTAAACAACGAGGTACTGGGTAGAGAGTACAATGCCACTGGTCAACGTGGCCTGCTTTCTGGATCAGAGATGTGGCCGCTGAGTTTGGAAGATCTTCGAAGACTTTCCGTTTCTTAGCGTGGGTGTCTACGAAGCGTTGCTCGGGTCTGGTCGGAATATCAGATCAGTAATGCTGGGGTACATTAGATGGCCTTCGGAAACGTTCACTGACCCTCAATAGATCAGCTAGTCACAATCCACTGGTTACGCTGGTCAGAACATATACTTCGTATGCCAGAGGACCGTTTACCTCATAGAGCCCTCTTCGGCCAGCCATGTATCTGATGCAGATGACCCACAGGCGGTCAGTCCACAACCTGACAACGAAGCGTGAAGGCCCTTACCGGTCAACTCAGTCGCGTTGGCAACTGCCGTCTCCCCGGATGGAGACCGCAGGACGAGACAAAAAATGTTTAGTGACTGACAGATGCGGCTGTATCACACAGCCAATGATGGTCTTGCATCAATGCTATCGCCTTTTCAGCGTAGCTCTCATTCCCTGTTATACCGAACAACAGAACAGTTTGACGTAAGTGAACTGAATGGGCCATTGGCTCCAACGCGTGGACGGTTTGTGAGCTGACTGACTGACTGATGACCGACTGATTGGCCTCATCTTTGGGGTAACAAGCGCCTCTTTATTATTACTGTGTACACCCTTGACCAAATGCATAACCACGCTGGCTTGGTTGACTATATTTGCTTTGCTCGATGCGTTCAGTAGCTGGTGTTAACTGCTGATTCGAATGATCAAATCACAATAGCTTCCCGTCGTTTTATTCGGTTGGCTTTGAATTATTGTGCTACTCTGTTCCACGAATAAGTGGGGATTTGTTAGTGAAGCCAATTTGCATAGGGGAAGTAGTCGTACAGCATCAGTTCCTGCAGTGTTTTAGGAGACCTGCGATCTAAACACGCTGATAAGACATCATGAAGTTTATACCCAAAGGCAACAACGCCTAGCCACAAAAATATACTGGTTCTTTCGTTTTGTTGCGTAGCTCTTCGATGTTTACTTAGTTCACTATTGAGCACCATATCGTTTGCTGCGCTCCTCAACAGGTTGAAAGTATCGATGTACTTCGGGAAAGACTGCTTATGTTCATGGCCAGTATGAATGAAAACATCCGCGGCGCCAATATGGACTTGGTGTTTTTCAAGGACGCCATCACACATTTGGTGAAAATCTCACGAGTGATCCGATCCCCAAGGGGTAATGCTTTGCTTGTTGGTGTGGGCGGTTCCGGTAAAAGGTCGCTAACCCGCCTGGCCTCCTATATTGCAGACTATCGAGTATTCCACATTGTGCTGACCAGGTAAGCTCAATAGATATAATGTCTTCAAATGGGAATGGTCCAACGTTTGAGCACTCAAAGTAGCACGGTAATCTGGTTCACTTTAAAACCATTAGGCGATATACCTCTTTAGACTCTTGCTATCGCTGAGAATTTATTTTCTCCAGGTCATACAACGTGTCCAATCTACTTGAGGATTTGAAGAATCTTTACCGGACAGCTGGCATGGAAGGCAAAGGCGTAACCTTCATTTTTACCGATTCTGATGTCAAAGATGAAGGATTTCTCGAGTACATAAACAACATCTTGGCCTCTGGAATGGTAAGTTATTTTTAGCCACAGATGATATAAAGTCGTTCAAACAGTTTGTGTACTTCGTGTATATCGGGCGTCATCAAGAAGGAACCGTGTGAATTGTGGTGCCTCGAAGTATAAATTTTAACCATCCAAAGACGTTCCTTCTGTGGGACGTGACAAGGAAACCGAAGTCTAGGCGACAGAGTGACTGCAACAGAAAGGTGCCCCGGGTCTGCTCACTGCCACCTAGTCTGACCGTGCTTGTCGTACTGTCTTTGTATGGACCTCGTGATTGTGGCATGGATGTGCTCTTGATCGGTGAGATAATTAATGGATGAAATAAGTGGTTGAGCAGCCAGCTTCCATCCTCGGACTACAGCTGCAACACGGAATATAAAAATCGCACTTAGACAGCATATAGCACCAATCACGGGATCCACATCACGTGGTCACACGCTTCGTGATTGATGAATGTGATTGAAGGATGAGCGGCGCCAAATGCGATTTAATCACACCGCTGATCAGCCGCTCGTGGCCGAGCGTTAAGTGTTCAAACCACTAGCCGGAAGGTCGCGGGTCCGAGACTCTCTGGGGTTTCGTGAGATGCGCGCTGCTGATGACTTCCAATAAGGATGAAGCAGATGTAGAGTGCTTCTCGGCCTTCCAGCATAGGTTGCCTTCACTTACAGGACGAAATCACCGAAATTCCCAAATACCCCGGCATTGGTTGTGTCAGTTCACAGGAATGATGCACGGTCATTCCGAATGAGTGTTTAAAAGCACAAAAACATCAGCTTTAGAAGAATCAGTCAGCCCCCAATGCCCACAATCGATTTCTTCTTCAGTTTCTTCATGGGTTTCGTGCATTGACTGAGTTAGGGAAACGCCTTATTTGGTGAAATCGCAATCCTACCGTAAAGCACTAGTAGGTGAAAAGGCAAAACAACGGTTACACTAGGAATGCTTAAGGTCAAAAAGCTAGCAAGCTGGTATTTTCTAAATTTGAAATCCCGCCAGGCTTAATAATAAAGAATGGCATCAGAATAAGCTAGGAATTTAGCTGGGATTCATTTCAGTCTCTTGTTAAAACCAGATTAGTTTATGAATGAGTGTACATAATCGTTTGCGTATCATTTGGTGTTAAAACAGAACATGAGGTTAATGTGGTCTGGGGATTACGCCTTCCTGATGAGCCGCAACAAAGGCGAAACCGGTAGTGGGTTGTTGAAAAGTTTTCAGCAACCTGATAAGTAGTATGATGCGAAAAATGTACATCCGTCCACAACAGTTGGTTGATGCCTTCCCACTATGATCACCTACAGTAGTCGAAAACCCCAATTTTGTCACTTGAGCAGTTGGGAAAGTGATGCGCGCTCACAAATAAGTTACCCCCAGACTGGCGGAAGTGAATTCCTTTGGGAACGCTATTGATACACTTAAACAAGGAGCTATGATTCCTGATTAACTACACCATAACATGAGTTGATAGTTAGAACTGCCCCGGTAAGTTGTCGGAAAGAAAGTGAGTGGACTGATGGACAATGATGAAGCTCCTGTGTACTGAATATCCTCTTTACATTCTCGCTACAAAACTACCTATTAGGCTGGAAACTCTTCGGAGGTAACTATAAACGGGAGACCCAGCTGGTATCTAGTTGAATCCCCCGTTGATACAAATTCTCAAATTTACGTCTTCTCTGCGCTGTTTGTTTATATAGTCTGCCTGACGAATGTCACACATAACACTACAATATTATCCATTTTTCTCTCTGAAACTTCTTCCATTTTTCCGCAACTAGATATCCGGCTTATTTGCACGCGACGAAATGGATGAGGTCCTTGCTGCACTGGTACCGATAATGAAGAAAGAATTTCCGAAACGTCCTCCGGAAAATGAAATTCTTAACGAATACTTCATGTTCCGTGTGCGCAAGAACCTGCACGTCGTTCTGTGCTTCTCTCCAGTCGGTGAGAAATTCCGACAGCGGGCACTGTACTTCCCTGGATTGATTTCTGGTTGTACAATTGACTGGTTCCAACGCTGGCCACAGGATGCATTGCTGGCTGTGGCACAACACTTTCTGGGCGATTACGAGATGTCCTGTAGTCCGAACACTCGCAACTCTTTGATCTCTCTAATTGCTGATGTGCACGATGACGTGACTGCACGTTGTGCAGCATATTTCGAACGTTATCGTCGTACAGCTAACGTAACACCAAAATCATACATTTCTTTCATTCATGGTTACAAGAAAGTTTACCGCGAACAGGTGGAACATGTAAACGCGCACATTTCTCGACTGGGTTCGGGGCTGCAGAAACTGATGGAGGCTCAGGAGTCGATTTCAAAGCTAAGTGTGGAGTTATCCAACAAGGAAAAGGAGCTAGAAGTTGCTAACCGTGAAGCCGAAGCTGTCCTCGTAAACGTGACGCAACAAACGCAGGCCGCCGAACAGGTAAAGAATAAGGTTTTAACGGTGAAAGACAAGTGCCTGGCCATTGTTGAACACATAAGGAAAGAAAGGGCCGTAGCCGAAGACAAACTCGAAGCAGCTCGTCCAGCATTAGAAGAGGCAGAAGAGGCACTTAACACTATCAAACCGGGCGATATATCCACGGTACGAAAGTTAGCCAAGCCTCCTCACTTGATCCAACGTATCATGGACTGTGTTCTCTTGCTGTTCAAACGAAAAGTTGATCCTGTCAAAAAAGACCCCGAGCGACCGGGTTCCATCAAAACGTCATGGGCCGAAGCACTCAAACTGATGGCAGCCAGCACATTCCTAAACAATTTGCTATACTTTCCACGTGATTTAATCAATGAAGAAACGGTGGATTTGATTCAACCCTATTTGGAACAAGAAGATTATAATCTGGAAGCGGCCAAAAAGGTTTGTGGTAACGTCGCTGGTTTGTGCTCCTGGACCTTAGCTATGGAAAAGTTTTACTGGGTGAACAAAGAAGTTATTCCACTGAAAGACAATTTGGCGAAAATGGAAAGTAAACTGAACTCAGCCAATAAAGATCTGGCACAAGCAGAAACTCTTCTGGCTGAAAAGGAGGCTCTGCTCAATACAGTTCGCGAGCAATACGAGGCTGCTATGCGTCGCAAACAAGAGTTGGCCGATGATGCAGACACATGTAGGCGTAGGATGACCACAGCCACCATGTTGATTGAGGGCCTTTCGGGTGAAAAGGTTCGTTGGAGTGAAGAAACGTTGGCCTTGAAGGAGCAGGTTAATCGTTTGATAGGCGACGCACTCATTGGAACGGCGTTTCTCTCGTACAGTGGACCGTTTAACCAAGACTTCCGAAATCGTCTAATGGGGAACTGGTTCAAAGAACTAAATGGTCGTCAAATACCTCACACGGTCAACTTGGATCTAATCAATATGCTTACCGAAGGACCTGTAGTAAGTGAGGTTACTTTTATGATGATGGCCTAAAATTTAATCATACAAGAATGGAAAGGTTACAGGTGAATGCCCAGTGTCAATTTTACCCAGGTACAATGAATGGCACGTTAAGGGGGTCGTTCGAATGGGCATCATGAATAGACTGAGTGCAATATAATATTTCCCTCTCCATCTTATGTTTTCGTTAACTCACAGTGATAAACTAATAACACGTGAGTCCATTTCAAGGTATTTTTGAACCTTTCGTAAACCACTCATCAACAGTAAAGGTCATGTTGCAGAAGTTCTTTAACTGAAGGATGACACGAACGCCTATTGGATCTGTCGGGTCAGGCTGAGTCCGTTGAGCCTACACATGCACTAGTCAACTTAAGTCAGCATTGCTAATTATAAACTACCCCGTACATTTCATATTGTGATTATCATGAAGGTACCTGCGTTTGGAGTTGGGATGGCATTATGCTCTACACTGGAAGGTGTTTGGTCACACTGTTCATTCTGGTCAGTTTCTGACGAGGGATATCTAGATCGAATAATGTACACCGCTATCAGAGAAGAAGTCGTCGCACATGAAAAAGTCCCAGGACCGTATATCTACAAACTGGTTGTTGGCCAGATGTCTGTTGATCTGTTCAGTGAGCTTGGCAATCAGCTTGCAATCAGCTGGCAGTTGCCTTTGCCAGAAATTGAGACGGTATCAGTGCGCGCACCATCAGTCACGCTCTGATTGGTGACCGAAATTCTGCAAGCCAATTGCCAAGGTCGGCAAACGGATCAACAACTACCTGATCAACAGCCGGTAAATTCACCCGATCTACCAATATTTCAACACACATAGAGGGTAAACAGAGCATCAACAGAATAAATTCGATGTTTTCAACTTTTCACTGTCATCCCGAATTACTAACACGCCAACAACTTGTAATTTGAAACACAATAGTTAGAAGCAAGACTATTTCGAGCCTTCGAGTCTCTTAAATGGGAGAACTGACAATATCGTATTAGACGATAGCACAACTGTGGAAACCTCAACTCGTCCGTTTGTCTAATACAACCCGACTTAGGTGAAGCTGTGCCAGGCTGTGGAGGAGTTCGCAATTGGTTTACACGTCATGACCTTTAGTCAGGGCTACCAGGGTGACTACTTTTTCGAATTGGTATCGGTGAAAGGTCGAGAAAAGTTCATTGTGGCTTAACTATTCCTCCAGTTCTATATCCTATTCACGAGTCGGCAGGCCAATGAACACGAGTGGAGCGAAAACTGACCCATAGGCCTTAGTTTTGTAAGCAACACAATTGTTTGTCGTTCGATGTCTTTCGGCTGGTGGTTTCGTAAGAAATAACTTCGCTATTTTTGGTACGGTCACATTCTTAATCTTAGTTCAGTCTTGTTCGCCAAACGAACCGTTTTTTGCGTTCTATTGTAGGTGAGTGAATGGAATTTGGAGGGTTTGCCCAGTGACGATCTATCCGTGCAGAATGCCATTATTGTTACACAAGCTTCACGATACCCTCTACTTATCGACCCTCAGTCACAGGGTAAGAACTGGATCAAACGTCACGAGATGGCCAACGATCTGATGGTAAGCAATCGTTATTTTTAACCACTCTGGAACGCACGTACCTGCATCTTTACCTCTTTCCTTTCTCTCCGGTGAGATGAACGCATATCTGTTCATGCTTAGGGTACACTGGAAAACTTGCCAAATTTCTGTGATCATCAGATTTCGAACGAGGGCTACTCAACTCGTGAAACTCCACCTATAATATGATCTGAGGCAAGAATTCTTGTCAGGCAACCTTGGGTTCAAGACTATACGATTCCAACAGCAAACTTGCTCCTGGCTATACCACTCGACAAGTGCATGCCACGCATGTATGGTGCTCACTTATCTAATAGAGTAAAAATGGCACATCAGCATGATTCAGTTGGCAGTCAGACGGACAAATCATTTGATTCTGTTAGGGGACCAGGAGTTTCATCTTCAAATTTTAAATGAACACAAGTCTCCGGAACAGAGCGATAAGATTGATTGAACGGCGGGTTAATCATTTCTTGTATGTTTCATGGAGAACACATGGCGTCAAGAGCCAGATGTACGAACAAAAAGCTGTCGTATCCCAATACAAACAGTCACCGAATCCAGGAGTTCGAGTTGGGGAACAGCATTTCCTGTGTTCCTTTCTCTTGCGGCACGGGATGATACAGAAATTTATCTAGCTTGAAACAGTCATGACAGATGGAGAAACCAGGAGCATATATCACATGGTGTCATTAACTAAAGATTCAGTACAGTCAACATGCTCTAGGTCTACTGATGTTCTTATATAAGCGGGATTGCAGTGTTTGCTTTGTAATGGTTTGGACGAAATTTTTGTTGACGGGAATATTTGGATAGCGATTCTCGGTGTCAGATATAGTCAAGTGAAGAAAACGGCCACGGCATTGACATTATGCACCTCACTTATTAGACAACCGGGCAAGAGATATAGTAATACACCATGATAACGCGTTGAACCACTGGGACTACTCAGCAGAATTGAAGCTGTTTTATTGCAATATTGAATTCTCTATCTGATCTAGTAGGTTGCATCCAATTGACAGAATTTGGTGTAGGATGACAATATTTAATTCAATAAATCTAACTTCTAGTGATGACAGGAATTTTTTTAGATCAACTTCCTGAAAAACCAGCCGGTCGGTATAAGGAACTTCACACATGCGGCTCCCTATTGTCAGATCTTCCGTGAGTTAGGATAAAATATTCAACTACTCACGAGTAGCCAGAGTTCAAGGGATTCACTACACGGAGCTGTTGAGTTCATGTACGTTATGCAAATGAGTGGGGTCTGTGGTCGCGTGTCTCCGTTCATTCGAAATCTTCAGCCAGGTCCTCACTCATCATCATTCTCAGAAACCAGACTAAATTTATTTATAGAAGGTTCGATTTTATGCTCTCCCGGAGGCTTCATTGCGTTTAACACTGACCGTAAACAGTGCACAGTCAATCAGATGCTTTAAAAGGAAGAGGCGGATGGCAATTTCTTCTAGTTATTTGTTTTTCAGGGTTTAACATATTTGTCCATTGGTCGAGCGCCGGCTCCCTGTGTGCTGTATTCGTTGGACTCATTTCCGTAAGATAGTTGAGGTTGGTCACCCAATGTTGGTTTATTTCCTTTCATAAACGAGGGATATCAGTTAGCGCTTCCATCGATACGTGAAACTGGCATTTAGTTGTTTAAGTTGGACCCAAGAGGAGTCCCCTCGGGAGCACGGCCTCTTTTCACAATATTCTTTGATAAGCTGCGCCCGGAAAATTTTTTACCTCTTGATGGTTGACTCTAGTCTTCAAGAAGAGGATACCTGTACCGTCCACATCTTCCATCGGACGACGCAATCAATCTTCGCTGTAAAATTCTATTGCCAGCAACAGTACAACAAAAATGACCTCTGTCGCGTGCTGAGTTAAATACGGTAGCTGTGATCGCAAAACTCATAGGGAGCTACTTCTGTATGGCCTGCGGATGTTCTCAAAATAGACAAAACATTGTTGGTTGCTTAAGTCGTTTTATTGGTTTTAATCTATTTTGGTTGATTTTATCGTCTTAAGATAACCACTTTAGCAGTGACTGAGAGGCCATGAAAGATAGCCTAATTGATGTTATGAAACAGAGAAAGAGACTAGCATAAGTGGTGCACCGAGCAGTTCCTTTGCTTTGCTTGGAGACAACAAGCAGGTATTTTGATGGAGGTTCGATAATGTCTGTGCATTGCGCATTATTAACTGAGGAGTTTGGACAATTTCAACAAGGGTAAAATCCTACAGGAAAACTTCAGTCATACACTTCTATAGAATTTGATTAACTCTTTGAATAATGCTTTCCGCTGGCTGTCTTCCTCTCTGAAAAATCACGTTTCCTGGGTTTCATTAAGTGATTCGGTGATAGTTATTAGCTAAATGACCACGAACGAATGCCCATTCTTCTGATGCAATCTTGCTCGGAAAATCCGGCTCTTTCCATTAAAGGCAGGTCAATTTAACCTGGCACAGAAACCGAAGACTTACATGGTCTGTGCTGAATTGTACAGGTATGCGTGTAACTAGCTACTTAACCGGATCGCACTTTTCTAATTTTCTTATCGCTAGGTTACAACCATGAATCACAAATACTTCCGAACACATTTGGAAGATTCTCTCTCGCAGGGTAGACCACTTCTGATCGAAGATATTGGCGAGGAGATAGATCCTTCGTTGGACGACGTCCTGGAGAAAAACTTCCTAAAGTCGGGGACGGGATTAAAAGTTAAAGTGAGCGACAAAGAAATAGATCTTCAGAAAGGCTTCACGCTCTATTTTACCACCAAGTTACCAAATCCTGCCTATCCACCCGAGGTCGCAGCCCGAACCTCAATAATCGATTTTACAGTCACATCTCAAGGACTTGAGGATCAGCTCCTGGCGCGGGTGATTCAAACAGAAAAAGAAGTGAGAATTCGTTGTCAAACTGTTGTCTGTGATAAAGACTCCCATATATCTATTTTAGGGTGATTGTCGACCTACATTTGCCTACTGTTTCAAGACAAGTGTCGTTCGCCTTTCCTAAGAAATGAAAAACCATAAAGTCAATCGTTGCGGACAGGTGAATATTTTACTTCCGCTTTCGTTTTCTCCCAGGACTTGGAGGCGCAGAGAGTCACACTCATCGCGAACACGACCGCTAACCGTCGACGCATTCTGGAACTAGAAAATAGCCTTTTATATCGTTTAGCTAACACGGAAGGTTCACTCGTTGACGATCAAGGACTGGTGGATGTACTTCAAACCACAAAATCGACTGCCATCGAAGTTGCACACCAACTCACTCTGGCGCAAGACACCGAAGCTGAAATAACGGCTGCTCGTGAAGAGTTCCGACCCGTTGCAGCAAGAGGATCATTGCTATATTTTTTCATTACGGAACTCACTGGTGTCAACCCAATGTACCATACGGGTCTAAACCGGTTTTTGCGCCTCTTTGATAAGTCCATGGCTTTGTCCGAAACATGTCCAGTCACTTCCAAGCGCGTTCAGAATATTATCAACTATATGACACGATCAGTATGGGCGTTCGCCGTGCGCGGCATGTTCAAAATGGATCGGACCATGACAACGCTACTGCTCGCATTGCGAATCGATTTACAGAGGAAAAATATACGCCAAGAAGAATTCATCACTTTCATCCAGGTACGGCATATGTTCTTATGGCTTCTGTTCCTGACTTCGGTATCCAGAGGCAGAAATGGTGAGGTCGGCAGGTTTCAGCAGTATAGAATAGTATTCTTTCTGCCATGTGTTTTATTGACGAGTAATATTGTGCGTTGCTTTGGGTATCGTTCGCGCTTCTTAAGGATGGATGAAAATACTCGCCAGGTGGTTCGCATACTCTACCATAGCCTCACAGTTACCGGACTAGGAACTTGGTGGAGTTAGATTTGTGCCTGATGTGGAATCACTCATCTAAAGCAGCCTAGCTGCGCGTTGCATACCCTGACTTCCTATGGCTAGTTGAAGCGGGTCTTTGCAGGATACCAGCGATATTTCTGAACGTGAATGAAACCACTGTATGATGCCCCTTCAGCCTCATATGACACACAAGCTGATCAGTACCTCAAAAACCATAAAATAAGCGACTAGGAATAACAGCGTTGAAGCACACCCACTAAAATGCCTAACCGCCGAGCTGCTAACGGCCAGTTTTTGTCTGAAAAATCACTGTGGTAAAAATGACCTGGCAACAGTACCGTTGATCGGATACACTTACTGAGGCGGAACCGAGATACACCACCAAGCCATAGGGAAGGCTGGCATGTAGCGCAGTCTATTCTACCCCATATACGCGAGTCCCCTGCTGACGGGCGGTGTCTTCTCAACGCAAGAACACGGTAGCCCCTTGTCTTAGCTCACGTAGCTCACGTCCGCACTAGCTTGGATTTAGAAGAAACAGAGGCTCGGCCTAACGTACTTCAAAGCCGATAGAACACCCTAGTAGTTCATATCCTACGTGGAACACCTTCCGAAACTTTTGAACACATTCAGTACAAGTCTCTCTATGGCATTGTTGAAACGACCTCAATCTCAACGAATGTGTTTTTGATACCCACTGAATGACTTCCATGCCGTCAAATCGCAGGTCTCCCTGAGTGCATTTAACCATCTAACTGTAGGAAAACATATAACATCATTCTCTTGAGGATCATATAAGTGGCATGACTTCAACTGCAGATTTTATTTGAAAGGACATTCTCGCTTACCCCTGAGTAGCGGGGACTCTTGATCATATATACACCTTCGTGGTAGTGTGCCTTAATGAGACAGCTTTTTCGGAATCTTGGCTCTCGTCACAGTGGAGCAGGAGTTATGCACTACCCGATCGTAAGAAGAAAGTGATAACCCAGTATTTCTCCGGGCTATACAACCATGAAGCTTTGGATTAGTTTGAAACGACAACGCAGAATGTCGCAAACAATCAAGCCTGTAAGCATAAGTCATACCTCATTAAAAACCTAACCATAATAAATTCACCATCTACACGTTAACGTCCGTGTCCTCGGCAAACGAATAGTGGTAATGCGCTTGATCAACCGGTATTCGGTAGTGTTCTGGTTTGAGTACGATCTATCAGTTCCTTTGAGCTACTTTGTCATTTACGGTGTTTTGTTACACTGTGATTTCTATTCTACTTTCTACCACGCATTAAAGGGAGGCTCAGCTCTGGACTTGAAACTAGCACCACCAAAACCTGGCAAATGGGTCACTGACATGACGTGGCTAAACCTGGTCGCACTGTCAAAACTGAATGAGTTCGCCAATATTATTCAGCAAGTTCTTGGTTCTGAACGGGTCTGGCGTCAATGGTTTGATAAGGAAGCCCCAGAGGAGGAAGTTATTCCTTGTGGTTACGAGCATTCCCTCGATGTTTTCCGCCGTTTGTTGCTGATTAGGTCATGGTGTCCCGATCGGACGATGCAACAGGCACGAAAATATATCACCCATAACTTGGGTGCGACATTTTGTGAAGATGTTGCATCTAACATGGAGCAGTGAGTGCCATTCACACATGTCAATTTCATGGCTGGAAAGAGTTAAACCGCATTTTTATCAAAAGTTCAAAAAAGTGTTCTTTCATGGTAATAAACAATGTGGTATAATTTACGTCTACGAAAAGTTCCATACCGCTGTTTCAGCCCGTTTCTTTCACTGAAACATCACTCGTCTAACCAAAACTCTGTACGTTCGTTTTAAGGATTGTGTTGGAGTCGGATCCACGTACTCCACTGGTCGGCCTTCTAAGTATGGGCGCAGATCCTACTCCATTTATCGAACAAGCTGCACGCCGTGCCAAAGTGGAGATCAATGCCGTCTCTATGGGTCAGGGACAAGAGATCCACGCCCGCCGTCTGGTCAAACAAGCGATGCACGAAGGACAATGGGTTCTATTGCAAAACTGTCACTTATGCTTAAGCTATGTAGAAGAACTGTTTCTTCTGCTCTCTGGAGAACTTGGTGCCGGTGGTGCCGGTGGTAGCGGTGGTGGGGGCAGTGCAACGGCTGCCCAGGGAGGTGCTGGTGGTGCATCCGGGGTGGTCGGAGCCGAAGGAGCAGAAGGTGGGCCTGGAGGTGTTGTGGGTGGTCCAGAGGGTGGAGCTGGAAGTGGTCAAATGCTCCCTGGAGGTTTCCATGAGCGCTTCCGTCTTTGGGTAACCACAGAAGAACACAAAAATTTCCCGATCACTTTCCTTCAAGTAGCCATAAAGTTTACCAACGAACCACCAGAGGGGATAAAAGCTAACTTGTCACGCACCTACACTGAAGTCACACAAGATTTCCTGGACACCTGTGTGACCGTGCACTGGAAGATAATGCTCTACGCTCTGGCATTTCTACACTGTACTGTCCAGGAAAGACGTAAATTCGGTCCTTTGGGTTGGAGCATTCCATATGAGTTCAACCAGTCAGATTTCAATGCTAGTGTACGGTTCATACAAAATCACTTGGATAGTTTGGAATTCAAAAAGGCACAAAAAGTCAGCGTAAGTCTGTACTTTTTTCTCATTTGTTTTAGTACAAAGCATATGGTAAGTTTTTGCCTATAATTCCTCATTTATTTTCCAAAGTAAGCAAAATTAAAGACCGCGATATTTTTGCGACGAAAGAGAGCCATGAAACCTAAGGGTAAACATTTGAAATAACTATCTTTCGGAAGTATACATCGTATGCTTTTATAGTGATGAAATTGGCTTCTTCAATAACTTAGTTACTCAACGATTTAGAGCGGCGCTCGAAATTCGCTGGCACTTAATAATAGGGCCAAGAATCTCTGAACATGCTCATCCCGATTTAATTTACTGTGGTTGACTCCCAACTGGAAATAAGAAAAGTCCGTCTTCCAAAGTAAGATCCATATTTGATTATTAGGAGTGACATTTGTTCCCATAAGTCCAGTTGCACTTGATAGCATTCCGTCTATAAAGTCATGTGTTGTTTTCTGGCTACGAACACCTTGTGCTATGAAGCTAATATACAGTATTTTACCCAAAATGCAACCTAGTAAGAGGAACTGAAAAACCATGGATGACCCTGATGACCGAATACCTTCCGGAGCAAACTCTCGGTGAAATGTTGACTGCCTGCTAACTTCTGTAGGAAATGATGGGAGATCTAGCTATTCTACTAACCAGTAGTCTGTCCAGAAAGGAAGAATTACACAAGAAGTCGCTACTCGATAAGCTAATGCGAGTCCACCACAGCACTGATCGTCCACCTATGCCGATTGGTTGTGTTCAACTACCAGCCGGACGGTCGCGGGTTGGAGCCCTCAAGTGATTCGCAAGATGCGCGCTACTGATGGTTCGCATCAAGGTTGGAACAGCCATACTTCTCAGCCTTTCAGCACACAAGGGCTGCATTTTCGAGAAAGTTGTTCTTTCCTGGACAACCTCGAAAGTTCAGACATACTATAAAGCTCATACACAGGTGTAGGACAGATCAATTTGATTTAAATAACGTTGATTTTATGGTCAGTTTGTCCCACCAAAGCTTCTTCTTGCTGCACATATGTCAGTCTTTATCCCATTGTTGCACAAGTTTCCTCACCGTTTTCTACGATGTGGTTTGCCCCTTCTTTGGAACACTTAAATCTCTGCTAGTTATAAAGTGAAAATATCATCAGTATTCGAGCGCTGTTGTTTTTACAACTTCATCCATTTCTTGTAAGCTGTTGTGATAGTTCCGGAGGACCGTTGCAACACGTACTGCAGTGCATGTTTGTTGCCATTGATATTACCACTTAAAGCCAGCTGAACACTGCCCATTAGTATGAGGACAACTGTAACACATCATGCATTCTATTCCTATAGTAACACCTCTGCATTTTGTTCCAATAGCACCACATAAAGTGTGCTTCTACTGTGCTATATTAACGAAATTTGTTGCTAACTTAGCCTCAGTTGATATTGGTTTGTGCTCTCATTGCATGAAATGGGACCGTCTCGTCACTCACAATACGCTGTCGTAAAGGATGACAATTCATGAAATACTAGACAGTAAACATGCGATTGCTTGAACACGTGTCGTTGCCGTCTGAAACCTTGTGTGGTGTTTGCCACAGTTGTGTTCTTCCTTTAGACGGAATGATAAGCCCCAGCTAAATCACCCACTGCATGGTACAGAAAGCAACCCATCCAAACCTAGGCTTTATCAAACAGTAGTACACTAGATCCAGAAGCTGGTTCCAATTGCTGGACAATTTAGTAGCCTAAACCTGTTGAGGCTCGTTTTTGCCTGCTGTCGCTTCTTTGATTCTGGTTGTGACTATGGTTGTCTACAATTGTCGTTGTGTCTCAAGCGCGCCTCAGCAAGATCGTAAACATAAGTTCCAACCGTAGGGCTCACATGACGAAAATACAGTATAGATACACGAGACTTAACAACATCACTCCGTATCCACAAATGCTATGGGTAACAAACTAACAAGTGGTACAGCCCCGTTTTGCACTGAAGCTTTGTCATGTGGGTTCTGTTTTCACCATCTCATGGTGTAGCGCACGAGACGGTTGAGTATTCCATGTAGTTTCCGGTGTACGGCCTTCAAGCTAAAATACATGTTTGTCTGACTTTCATCCATACCAGACGTGTACTGGTTTCAGTGAACAATTCGCACCGTCGTCCGTTAACTTATGAAGAAATTATGAATTGGATGACCATAACACGGGAACTGAAGAAGAATGGCTTCATTATCATATGTAGATCGTACGCATCAAAAGTCCTTGAGGCTGTAAATGACGGAGCCCACTGTCAACATGATGTGAACGGTCAGACTGGGGAGCTCGAATGTTTTGTTTGAGTAATTGCCTATTATATACTCACGTTGTTTGCCTGTTTCTAATTATTTGTTGTCTAGTAATTTGTTCACTCAATTATTCACTTGCTTGCCCACTTACTTATTTACTTACCCAGTTGCATACTTACCTACTTACCTGCTTACTTGCCAACTTACTTTACTTTACTAACCTACCTACCTACGTACCTATTTTCTTATTTTTGCTTTATTTTTTTATTTTGTTTAATTAATTGCTTGTCCCTGTAAACAGACTGAGCGGAAGATGCGGGGATCTGTTTGTTGGTGAAATTGATTGTCGTGTACTCATTACAGATCGAGGAGGTGGTGATGCTAATTATTTGCACAGCCATAGTACGATAAGCACCCTAGGTCGCAAAATCTTGACAGTTTGTTCAGACAGCCAAAGCACAGTGGTAGCTGGTCCCGGGTGGAGTTGATAGTTTAGCTCACATGTGACAATATACTGATGATCGTGTCACCGCTAGATCCTGGCTAATTCATAGTTATTTCTTCATTCAGGGTATTGACTGGAAATGCGTGCGATACATGATTGCTGAAATTCAATACGGTGGAAGAGTCACTGATGATTTTGACCTGCGGTTGCTCATTACAATCACTCGGACCTATTTTCAAGAACGAATGTTTGCACCGGAATTCGAACTAACCACCAATTATCCGATTCCACGATTTTCCGCTCCTAACGAATATCTGAATTACATTGCCAACGATCTACCGCAACGAGATTCTCCAGAAGCTCTGGGACTGCATTCAAATGCAGAAATAACCTACTCGGCCCAATGTACAAGTTATATTCTGTCAACTATTGTATCTATTCAACCGAAAGAGACTGCTGCAGACTCTGGGGAAGAGGGTGGCGGTGGTGGTAAGCCAGCTGTGGTGGAAACACGTGAAGCCATTGTGCATCGACTATGCACCGAGATGTTGTCTAAACTACCGCCAACTTACGTTCCGTATCAGGTAGCCGAGCAAATCGAAGCACTAGGCGCATTGAAACCAATGACCATTTTCCTGAGACAGGAAGTAGATCGTATTAACAAGGTGATTGCGCTGGTTGGGAGTACGCTGAAGGATCTACGACTGGCTATCGACGGTACAGTGGTTATGAATGATACTCTGAAAGACGCACTGGATTGCATTTATGACGCTCGAGTACCGGCTGTTTGGACCAGGGTGAGTTTTTGTCCTAGTCACTAGGTCATATTTTCTGGAAAGGGTGTAAAGGGAATTTTGGGTATAATTTCAGAACATTTTGAAAAACAATCGATTGCTTTTCGAGCTTTTCTGAAACGGTAGATTTTTGATCGCTTCGAAGCGCTTTCCAACTGACTGAACTTTGAGAAGTTGTTTTGTTTCTTCATTAAAACGACTGACAATTTTCCATAGCCTTAATTAACTAGGGAAACATGCCGTGACGCAGCTGGTCGCAGAGAGTAAAGCAATCACTCAAGAACAAGCGCCTGAAAATTGGGAATAATTTACGGACCCAACCGTCATATGGTTTGTTTGTCTTTCAATCTTTTAATGGGATGAAAGAAGAACCTCACACTCTGCTGCCCAGATGATATTACATCGCCCACGTAAAGCGCTTCTTTGGCCACTTTATACCAAGAGTAAGGGAGGCTCAAAACCGTGTTTTCCACCAAATAGCACCTAGTGATTTATACATTTCGGAAGGAACGCCCTTACTTACGTAGAGCAACGCAGTTGCACCTTCCTCATGTTAGGAGTTTTCGATATTTTCCATAATGTTTCGATGAAATTCCCAAGGCGGAAATGGAAGAACCATAAATGGTCCTGATAGTCAGCCGAATGCCGATTCTTTTCCAAAGTGTTATGATGTCAGCTTGGTTGTTAACTCACCCTCTTTATCGTCCCCATTTCATACTCTCAAATTTTGCAGAGTTCGTGGGACTCATCTACCCTTGGCTTCTGGTACACGGAACTGATCGAGCGCAATGCCCAGTTCAGTTCTTGGCTGGAGAATGGACGACCCGTTTGCTTCTGGATGACTGGGTTCTTCAATCCTCAGGGGTTCTTGACCGCCATGCGGCAAGAAGTGAGCAGAATGCACGAAGGTTGGTCGTTGGATAGTGTGGTTTTGGCCAGTAAGATGACTCGAGCTAACGCGGAAGACCTGAAGGACCCGCCTTCCGAAGGTGGTGTTTACGTGTACGGTTTGTTCCTCGAAGGAGCAGCGTGGGATCGACGAACATCCCGACTGGTCGAACCAAAGCCAAAAATTCTATATGACATCATGTCAGTGATAAATATTTATGCGGTTCAAGAGGCTCAGGCCACAAAAAGACAAGGTGGTGGTGAAACAAAAGGAGACGCTCAGAGACAATGCTATTCATGTCCAATCTACCGAAAACCACGGCGAACTGACCTAACCTATGTGGCCAGTGTTGACCTGGGATGCACGAAGACGGCAGATCATTGGATACTTCGCGGTGTGGCACTGCTTTGCGACATAAAGTAGAACGGAGGTCATCAGCCATATGTACAGACCCTGGTTTAGTTCTCATTGCCCAATTCTACGCCAAACGGATCGATAAGCGGTGGGTGATTAAATGAAGCCTTGCCGTCGGGAAAACTGCTCTCCTGCTGAATCGTTTCAACAATACCACGTGCCATTTGTTTATTGCCTCTGATATGGTCAGGCCCTAGCATGAAAGATACATCCGGTATACTGGTCCTTCTTTTCTCTTTGTTTCAGTGTAACTGCTGGAGACGGAACAGTGTGATTCAAAAGAAAACTACACACCTTCCCGTTACACATTCCTAGATGCAGTACGAAGCTGTTTGAAGCTGCTTGACATAAACGGCAGACCTGACGCGCAATTCAATCAGCGTTATGCCCGGTGTAGCACAGAATTGAGGGTTCATTCACAACCGCTTCGATCGTTCTGTTTTTATGATAAGGAGACAGTGACCAGGCACCTGAATAAAATATTTACTCATCTTCAAATAGCGATTCTGGAAGGATTATCTATTGATCTGCGCTACATCTGGGGTCGACTCACCAAACAAATCCTTAAAACTTTACAACAACAAAACTAAGGCTTGATGCAAATTTCATCTCCACCTTCCCTGCCACCGATAAGTTATTCAAACGGATCGGAAGTGGACATATGCATGTGTGGTCCCATTAATCTAACCTCGTTTTTCATTAGGTCTGCAACACTTTAGTTTTCATGTCAGAGGTCGAATAACCTTTAGGACACCACTCTGAGACCGAGTCATCTCCAGGTTTCTATTGAGGGGAGGTTGCCTTAAGAATTTTGTTGAAATACCTTATTTAAAATGCTCGGGTGTTTTTACATGGAAAGGGTTCATAAAGATCCGAGAAACCCGATCCTGTCACAGGTATTGCGGTCATAACTGACTGCGTACTTGGGCAGCAACGCTTCGTAGTCGCAACTTCAGGTATCGCACATCGTTGGAATCAGCAGCGAAAATCAAATGATGTGGAAACAGTAGGTTGATAGGCCTGGAAATGCGTAAATTTTTCTGCACATTTAATTATGAATTGACATTGTGCTCTTCACTTTTGCCAAAGGTTGACTCCTAGGCGATGCAGTAAATCCATAAAACCACGTTTGAACCTCAACTTGCTCGCCAACCTGGTACAAATCTCTTAATTCAGTCAAGTTCCGCACCTTTTCCCGCATCGTATACATTTACAAGGACTTATGGTGAACTACTTTGGGCAGACTTTGCCTAAAAGAAGGGTGAGAAAGAAAGTATATAGGAATTTAACAGGTGTTCATGATATATACTACCAGTGAGGACTTTACTGTGACAGTCATTGGGTTTGCAAACGAGACGCTATTCACATAGCATCTTCTGAAATCCCAAGTAAACCCCATTACCATCAAAAATTCTCTTCCGGCAGAGGAAATCTCCAGAATCCCCTTACAACATGCCAAGGTCCTCATAGGAGTGAAATCTGCTCTACCGGTTGTTTATTCAGTGTGTCCATAAAATCTACACCGTGAGTGTGCTTTGTTACAAAAAAGGTTTTACTTGGGGATCAGGGTTATAAGATTTGGGAAATATGGAAAGTACTAAAGCTTCTTTGTTGCATACGAGTAGCTGGTCAGTCTTTTCAGTATATTAAAAGTTTCTGTCCTGTGGGTTGATATGACTTCGAACGCATCTCCTGGTAGAGAGAGTGTGGCCCAGATACATGGGAACCAGGAACGAACAGCTTCACCCTTGGCGACATAATGATGCGAAGTGTAGAAACAGTCAGACACAGCGGTGACTCGTGGTCGAGCGATTAGCTCTCTTCAACCAAACCGACCGTTTCCTTTGGTCCTTTGGAGGCAAGATGGCTCAGTGGTTAGAGCGCGAATTTACTGACCGGAAGGTCCGTGGTTCGAACCCGACCTCTGCCTCCCGACTTCTCCTGTCTAGGCTTGGGCAACCTGGCAATATCCCAGCCCTCGTGCTTCCTTCGGGTGGCATGGCAGCTAGGCACCGAAAGGGTTCCTCTGGTCCGACGACATGGGATCGCATAATGATAAAGAACAGGTGAACGTGATCCCAGCCCAAAATGCGACAGGTCAACAATACTCCAACGAGGAGGGAAACTTGGACGACCACGAAACCCGATCGATAGACGAACACTGGGCTACGTTCTCCAATGCCTTGCAGTTTCACTGCATTCGGCTTAAATGTCTTTCTCACACTTATTTGTTGCAGACGCAAAAGTCTGAACTTATTGGACACGCCTGTTCTCATATTTCCTTTAAAGGATGGATATTGTCCACGGCTTCTTTCTCTTTGTTCTGCCTTATGGATTTCACAGAAGACCCCGGTTTTCTCGAAACTCCTAGCAAAAAGACTGATCGGGAAAGTTCTCACCAAAATACTTGAATAGAGAAATTTTGTTGCAACACATCTGCTATCTGGCAAAATACATTTATTTGCGAATTTAGTGTGTTAACAGTAGAATCCGTCGTCACGATATTCTTCGTGGGTTGTCGAAAAGTATTCAGCAAACTGGTGAGTTGTGTGCTGCGTCAACCATGGCACAAATGATTCGTCCCGCCAACAAATGCCGACAGCGCACTTCCCCCCACATGATTGGATGGATCATTGTTTTGCTTATATGGAATACATAACTCATCTGAGAGTGCTGATAACGATCGATAACACTTAGAGCACTTTTTGCTGAATATGTGGCCATGCCGAGTAAAACTCAGAAGTTATCGGTTGAATCAAGCAAATTTAATGGTCCTCCTAATCCTTTTAGCACATTTTACATGTTTTCTGCGTTACCAAGTCAAAATTGATCATAAACTGAGTGAACATCTGGCATGAGTAATATGATGGAGCGAGGAAGCTCGAGAAGAAAGTGGCCCTAATTGCTTTGTCCATATTATGAGGTTCATCGCCATTGATATATCGTTTTCTAAGCTTTAGAAAGGCTTTAGAAAGGCAACCATGGTTATTTGACTATACACATATATAAATTGTATAAAATCGCTTTTAACACTGCTTATGAAAATTGACTGTGCTGCCTAATGTGCACATCGTCTAAAAAAAGGAGAAGAGATTTAGCCGGCTCATGCCAATTTTATTCAAAAACCCATATCACAAAAGAGCGGTCAAACATAACCATTAGTGCTTCATTTTTGGTATCGAGGACCATCAGCGTTAGCGTGATGGAATCGGTATTTGTCTGGGTTTATTGTCTTCAGGAGCAAACGCACGCCTCAGACCCGGTAGAGGGCAATCACTCTGGTTGAGACTTCCGGAAGCTTAATGGAGTTCCGTCTCTTGTGGGCTGGCTGCTTAGCGGATTACTACATGAATTCACTGTTCGTGACAAATTATCAGCCATCCCCACAGGAAAAATAACGTAGCTAAACGAAAACCTCATTTTAATTGGTCGTATAATGCACGTTAGATTCTCATGTCAACTGGGCCTGAACTTTTCCATCGTCTATGTTAGCAATAGTTTCTACTGGAAACCAATTTTTTGCGGTAATACTCTGGATCACTGTGTCACGTGTGTCTTCATGAGGCAGCTGATATATTTCAAGGGCTTTTACTATGGGATGTGGCTCCATCACTCGGTTTGTTCTGTAAACCTAGCATCAGAATTTGTATCTGTGGTCCGGTCCTCCCTTCAGATGTTTAACGTGATACATACCATTAGCCCCGTTTGCGAAAAACGGCAGCACTCCAAAAATAACACAATACTCAGCCCACAAACCGTTTCGCTCCTGTTGGAGCTCAGTTTCCCTCAACCTTCTGTTTTGCTTGAACTCAAACTGGGCATATTTCAACAAATATACTCATTTACCTACCAATTTGGTTTTCACGAAAAATTCCCCTGCATCCTAGTTGAATCTATCGTTCGTGATAGTCTTCAAACGAATAAGTTTAGTTGGCGAATTTCGTGCAATTTGAGTTCAAGTAGAACATAAGAGTGACGGGAACTCGGCGACTGCGCCTACCTGATGAGCCCCAAAAAGGGCGAAACATGTCAGCAACCTTAAGGGTAGTTTATTTAATGAAAATACAGTGATATCTCGAAGATCGTAGTAAATAAAACATGAGGGCACAGTGTTCATTCATATCTATACAGCGTCTTGGACATCTTATCTCAATCCAGCAGGGACAGTTATACGATGATACTAGAACTGAGTAGAAATCTTATTTATGTCAACTAAAGTTCAGCATTCCATAGAGTAAAGGTAAAAAAATAATAAGCGAGTACACACCGCACATTCTACGCATCCCAATCCACAACGCAAAGCTTTCCACATAATACGTCAGCTAATAGTTCGCCGATACTTGAAAAAAGAAGGTCAATGGTCAGCTATCGGGGAACCTTCGGCTAAGCAGTGAATTCAAAATATCACTTTTCCTAGGATGATAATTTGTTTCACAATCTGAGGATTTTTTCTCCAATCGTAGTTCAGCGTCATTGTACGTTTTTCAAGGAAAGTAAAGGGTAGTCCAACATTACAATGCCATCAAGCCTTTATAACTCCGGCTGTCGGTTCAGTCGAAAATTTGTGGACAGAACAGAACAAAACTATCATTTGCATATCAGTTTGGTTTTCAAGGGAGACTCAAGTGAATCTCTCGTTTATGGTATTCTTCAACTGAATGTGCTGCACAAAGGCCGTCTTATGTTTCAGTTGGTACGATATTTGATATCGCAGTATATTTTCATCAAGGAAGCTACTTCCAAGGTTGTTTAGCATAAAGTTGACGGAAACTCGGGGACTGTGTCTACCTGTTGAGCCCCAAGAAGGACACAGCTGGTCGTGGGCTGTCGAAGAGTTTTCAGCAACCTTGTGAGTCATTTCCTTTAAGAACAAAGCTATCTTCCTGGAAAAACGCACTTTGTTTACCATTGTCTAACCAATGTCACTTATTGTCGTGAACTAAGGAATCGGTCAAGAAAAGGCATTGGTTCACTTCCGTTAACTCTCATTTTATTAAGCAAAATCACTGCACTTTTATTAATGTACAAACTGTCTTCCTGGATGTCGTTCCGAACCCTGTACTAGCTGTTCGAACTCACCTGAGTGTGATTGGTTCGTCGGCTGATTGGTTCTTTAGTAGCTTGTGTGAGGAAGCCGTTGTTTGCTTGCAGTTTATCTGGATTGCTGACTAAAACAAATGAAGCTTGCTGACTGGATGAACTTGGCTTTCCTTGACATTCAGTTGTACACTGTGAATGCTGAGATGACTTGTCGACAGGATATGAATCGGATTCGGCCAGTATTGACTGGTGACGTTGCCCTGTAATTTGTCGCAGGCTCTGCATTGGAACCAACCTATACACCTATGGAGTGTGACAAGCTGACCTATCAAGACAGAGTTACCTATCCTGAAATCCACCCGGCGCACCTCAGCATTACTGATCTGATGTTCACACTAGACCCACGCGATGTTTCTAAGCCACCAGCTCTCACAGGTAGGCCTTGAAGACTACAAACAGCGGGCGTATCTCTGGTCCATAAAGTAGGACAGATCTCCTCATGATAGCCAAGCTGATTTCACCTGTCAGTGGTTGGCAAACGATCCCCAGTCTGGAAGTTATTTCGTCTTTTGCCAGTCAGCCGGGACTTATGCAGCTGTCCAGATAAACGAACTTATCCACCACATTGATTAGTTCATCTGCAACCATGATGATTGGGTTACATGATGTTTTGGCGGTAGAGCTTTGCAAATGACAGGCTTAAAGCCCATACCGAACCGTGAAGCAGACTTATTTATGTTAATTGAGATGGTTTTCATCTCTAAAGGACCAGATTCATGAACAACAATATCGTCAGGATATTCAATATTTATGAGCGAACACCCCAGGAGTATTTGATCCCCGAGATGTTAGAGATAGTTAAGGAAGACTCGGGCATTACATTGATTAGGAAGTAAAAGAGAGGTGATGACAGAGGACGCTCTTGCCTGGCACCACTGGATGTGGTGAACTGAGGAGAGAATTTTCCGTAGACGCGTACGTGCCCACCGGAGGAGGCATACAGACCCTTTATAAGGGACACCCTTGATTTCCAGACCCTGCCACAGTTTCTGACGATGAACGCAATCAAGAAGTGACCTGAATTCGCGAGAAGCCATCATTGTTAGTATTCAGAAGGAGTGGTGCAGTCCCAGTGCTTATCGCAAAATTAAGATATGAACAATGCAAGTCCGAATGGGGTGAAACCCCGCTTGGTTCTCGTGAATCTGACTCCCAATGATGAATCAACCTGTATAGATAATACCAGAGAGCACCTTGGACCCTATGGCCACTAGACTGATGTCCCGGTGGTTTTTGCAAAGTGACCTTGCACGCTTTCTGAATATAGGAATCAACGTCGAGGCTCACCATTCTGTCGGTATTCTTTCTTCATTGCAGATATTTTGGTATATGGTTCATTGAGTTATTCACAAGAGACTCGCCACCTTATATGAGGAGTGCAGAAGGCAAATCGTACGGACCAAGTGCCTTGTTAAGCTAAAGCAATGAAGCTTCGTGCTAGACTTTGGTTGTCAATGGGGGAGTGGAGTCGATGTTCCACGCAGTTTCATTAGGTCCTTCAGCATGTTGAGTTGATGGGACCCGAACTGTTCGTCAAAATGTTTAGCCCATCATACAAGACGAAGTTTTTGTGGATGAATTCAAGTCCCAACCTTTCCAGAGATCGTATGACTAACACCCGCTCTCCTCAGACCAGCTTGTCGGATTTGCTGCAATCCAGTCAATCCTTAGACTCCTCAATATTCGGCGTTTAAGGGATCTGTGTGCACCATCATAGTCGTTTGTTGCCGGTATAGATTTTCCGGCTCCAATCAGATGCAGTGTTCACTGTATACTGTACAAGCCACCTCGGGTGGGTGGTTTCGAAAGCTGTTAGTAAGGCTTCTCTCATCTTTTCCCGATCATCATCCAACTCGTCGTTATTGCCATTTTACCCCAAATTCTGGATCCTTTCGTCTCGCTGAAATCCCAGTCGGGCCACAGAGACGCTTTTCAGGTGATGAACTGAATGAATTTGAATCATCCGGTTTTATTAGGAGGGTATGACAATAGATATGAGTGCCCACACAATGCCGTGATCAGAACCAAATGGTGCACTCCAAAATGAACGAAAACCTTGTATTCACTCTTTCCACTGATAGCAGGTTGCCACAATCTCCAATTCAGTCCACAGCCGTTTGGTAGTTGGTGGGCTCCAGGCAACAGGGTCTGAGCGACTGCTCTAAACGTTTGTGCTGAATGGAAACAAATGATGTTCAGTGTATAACTAAGGGATTCGCTGTCCATTATCTGTGCGATATACACTAACCCCGAATGGGTCACCAAGATGGGCTTCCTCCGGATTCAATCAGTCCACCTGAACATTCACATCACCTCTCAGAATCGTGAAATCTGTGCTCCTCACTGACAGAAAAGAACGTGACGAATCTCGATAAGCACAATCTTTCTAAGCCCCAGAGCTACCGTCTGTCGGAGAGTATGCTGACACAACAGACAAACACCGTTTACAGTGTCGAGATGCATTGACCAAAACTGAACCAATCAACTGGACAGCAAGAGGACATCCGTCTACAAGAATCCAGTCCATTAAATCGCATCCAACCTGAGGCTAAGCGTAAATCATAAGTAGTAGGTACCACAAGTTATTAGATTAGGATCACCAGACACCAGACCGAAAAAGTGTGAGATCTGGTTCTGTCCGGAACGGCTTAAGGTGTATGACCGAACTAGGGTTTCGTATGCGTGTTTCGGAGACAATGTATATCGGGAGGGAGAGAGAGAACAAGGTCTGAGGAAGGGATGGCTGTTGCCCTATTCGATACCGAGTACAGACTTTGAAAGCAGCAATGTGGAACAAATCCTATGAGTTTAATAAGGACTGATTTTGGTTTATGTTACTTGGCCGAAGTTTACATACAAAGCAACGGTCGGGTGACTATCGGTCAATGATTCAGAAAGACTTAGTTGAAGGACAGCTGATGAAGGGTTGGTGAATGGTGCGTAAGGGCCAATGATACCTCTCGACTGTTGAGGCCGAAGATGGGGTTGTTTGAGGTAGCTTTTCCTCAGTGCACTGTGAGATTATTGGTTCTGTTCTGGGCCCCTTCCTCTAGCCTCTGAATCAAAAGCCTGGACCGCGAGACAGCAGTCCCTAAGTTTTTCTTGAGCGAACCGTCCCGGAGCCAATGAACCAATAGTCTGACCCAAGTGGTCGCAGATGACTGACCAAGTCTGACGTTACAGAGAGTAAGCCATAGATGCCTGACTCTTGATGTTGCTACGAACAGTAGATGCCGCATCGGGGTCACGGCAAAGTGCATCCGATTTTCGATCGTGTTGGATGATTCGTCGGTAGTTACGGTTAACCGTTGGGCGACTGGAGTGTGCGATTCTTAGAGCCGACTTTTTATAATGCGACCTTCATTAAAAGGAAGGTAGCGCCACTGTCTCCATACATATGGACACGCTGGTCGCCTGAAGGAAACACTACTGCTTTCACTATTTTATCTCAGAGAACAGTACGTCCTTATCTCCAGGATGCTTGTAATGCAGTTTCTCGAAGTACTAAGGCACGTGATTCTACTTTTAAATGCTGAACCTTAAAAGGCTGAGTTCCAGCCAGGGTAGTCCGCAAAATCATTTCAGCACTGTAACTTAACAGCCACAAAAAGTGAGGTAGATATCCTTATACCCGAACGAAATTTGGAGGCATCCATTTCGCTGATTTGAAGTGACTCTTCTTGTCTAAAGCCAGCCGCCAGCAAAACATTATCGAAATATGGTACAGCCTCGAAGTGAACTGTAATGGTCTCACCAAGTTTCCTCTTCCTAGGAGGAATACTCCTCCATAAGAAGCCACTATTTCCTGGTCCTTCAAACTTTCCCTCCGAGTTGGCTGGCGAAATTCCCTACCTGCATGAACAGACGGGGAGAGTTTTTGGAGTTTTGCTTCACCACTCTCCGAATATAGCTAACCTTTTTTATAAATCGTATTATGTAAACAGTATTTGGTATGAAGACTGATTTCCGCCTTGCTACGTTTAGCCAGGAAGTCCCAAACACGTTTTTTTCTTCCACTCGTCATCCCTGGTGCTGTCTAGGGAGCTTGGCAACCGAACTTTCCGTACAAATTGGTTTCTCATTGTTTATGCGTAATCCAGCAATCATGATATATGCCTTATAATATGAACTCAACTCTACGAACACTTCAAAGTATAGTGAGATGAATAGTTCAACGTAAGCTCAGTCGTCTGGACTGTAATCCAGCTGGATGATCCAGGTCTTAGGACGATCAACTTGTGAGAATACCTGTCTCTTAAAAATGAAATGAAGATAGTTCAGTTAAGTAGTGATACCTCCGGATATAGCTCAACTGGCTTGAAGCCGTTTACGATTGTCAGTGCGGGGTTTACGGTATAGTCTGCAGCTACACATGCCGTTTCTTGGGTGTACTTCCATAGATCCTGTGCGTCCTATTGTGCGTACCGCTAAATCGCATTGGTAAGCGCACAATAGATTAGTGTCCTCGGAAGTTTTTTTCGAGCAAACCCCACTTATTCTCTAGAAGTTTGGTGCAAGCAAATCATGAATGATCGAGTTCTAACTTGAACCGGTAAGTGTGCACCTTCAACCAAGTCATGAAGCAGGCTGTGCGTTCAAAATCAATACAACCTAAGCATTCTGATTACCCATGTGTGATATGTCACAGTGACGATCAAGCAAACCAGTTTCATCCATTTTCGAACATTGTGTATTTGATCGACATACATTTCGGGTGGAGAAAGTAAATCCACCGGTTAGGTTCGTTCGAACGCGCTAATTGCTCAGTTTGCAAACACTGCTTCATTAAGGAATTTGGGTGCATGAATTCACCGTTGATGATGTTTTTCTATAGGGGAAAATGTTGGTAGCTGATGTTGGTAGATGTTGTTGGCAGATGATGTTCTTTAATTGGTGATCTAGAGAAAGCTGAAAAGGTGAACCACAAACAGAAGGAGATCCGTTTTAAGACTCTTGAAACAGTAGCACAGTATCTTCGTTTTCCAATACAATTTCGAGAAGGGTTTGAACATTTGGGACCCTAGCAACCCATTGTATTTGTTACGTACTGTGAGAAAACTCGATTCTAAATAGAACTCCATGAAGCAAGAAAAATGTAAGTTCCGATGAAATCCATTTGGCTGACACATAAAACCAGGGATTCGACCGACAGTCGAAAATACCCCTTCAGAATCGAACAATTCGACCCGATCCCAGGGGTGGTCCGTATACAGGAGGACAACACTACCGTCATATAGTTGTCAGTAAATGTTTACTCACCTTGAGATTAAGTGACGAGTGCCTGACCGTCGCCTCTGCAGGCACTCAAGTAATCTTCAGAGGCACATCATCAAAGTAATAAGTCCGCCTGCGAAATTAACTGCATCTGCAGCCATAGAAACCTACACATCGAAGCCTGCCGTTATTCGACTTCCGTGTGTATGCTGCTCAGAGATATAGCTTGTTATCCATTTCCCTGACCCACTGATGTGACTGATGTTATGAAGCTTCTTTGATCTGCGTGAAGTTCGGCATCTGAGTCCATTTCCAGGTGTGTCTTTTCGTTCATTCTGGGCTTCTCATTTCAAGGGCCATTTTTCTAAATAAATTATTCGAGAAGGCAATTTTACACAAACCATAGATGCTCATCACTCCGCTCCTGAGAACACATTTCTTTTTCGGTTTTTCTAGGAATCATACTGAGTGACAAGAATTCTATGACATCTTATTCTACTGGGCCACTACTGATTCAATCGATGAGTAAACAGAACCACCGTGACGTACCACTGACTTTGTTTATCTCATAATCTCCCTAATAAAATGCAAACATGACACTCAATGAAGCAGTAAGGTGTAGCTACATGGAAAACAAGTAAAATGAACGGGTCCAGGGATGGGTCATCGCAGATGCAGATAGGCTTTAACATTTTTATCAATGCACTAAGTATGATGTTGACGTCACAACGAACTGAGCTAGACGAAGCTCCCAACATAACAGACTGAGACATCACTAGTACAAAAGCGAACGTGCAAAACAACATGCCGAGTTAAAAACCTCTACAAAAGAAGGAAACAGAGCAGTAGAAAGACCAGAAAAGTTAAACTTACTGCGGCTGTTCCAGTACAATTGAAGTGCACGCACAAACAACGCGTCTTCATGGTGAGACGTTCAGCGTTGCACGTCATTCGAGCCAGCACATCAGCCTCACTACGGTAGGAGTTAAACAGCACTACCTTGACGTATTAAGCCATAAATCAGACCTTGTACAATTGGCCATCATTTTATTCCAACTATTCAGGGATTATACTTAACAGTGTTGTTTCCACCAGAGTCGAAGGTAACGCAATAAGTATGGCAAAAAGAGGCCCCTAGTTTCCACAAAACCTCGCTAGAAATCCCTTCATTTGGTTGATCTGTACAGGCCATTTAGTCCACTTAAATTCATAGTGGTGAGCATGAATTCGTAAGAATCGGTTGTGAAGTTTCCGAACGTAACTGGCGAAATACGCTCATTTGCAAATTAATTTTTTGTTAACAGCAGACTCAGCTGAATCCCGGATATCCTTGAGCTGAAGTTGGTGCACTATTCTTGGAGGAACACACTACTCACAAGGTAGCTGAAATCTCTTCTACCGGTTTCGTCCTTCTTGGGGCTCACCAGGTACGTGCAGTCCCCGAATATTCCGTCAACCTTATGTTCTACTTGAACCCAGATTGGCAAAACAAAAGTATTTGAAAACTAATTTAGTTTCAGCTGGAGATGCAACTGAAACCCGCTGAATTTTCGCTGAGCTTCCCGTCAGCAAATTCGCAATTTTCGGATGAAGAATATCATGAAAGAGGAATTCAGGTCGGATTCACTGGTCTTTCGTTAAAACCAAATTAGATTTCAGATGAGTATATTTCGCCAATGTGTACAATTTGTGGTTCCAGTAGAAAACAAATTTGATGCAAACTCTAGGACTGTGCCTGTCTAATGGGCCCCAAGAAGGTGAAACTGGTCATGGGTTGTGGAAGAGCTTTCAGCAACTTTATGAGTAGTGTGTTCCATCAGGGAAAAATACTCTAAGTTTACTTCACATAAAGAAAGGATGATAGCGATGACAAAACGTTGGCCATATTTTGCATTTACAGCTGGTGGATGTGATCTCAAAATCAGTGCTAACGATGCCCACAATTAGTGGCAGTTCTATAGTTAGGGCTTCTGCGTCTATAATCCTGTACTAATTTCCTAAACAGCTGTTACATTAATAATTAAACTCGGAAGACACGCTAGAGTCTTTATTGTCATCGGAAATTCCTTCTTGACAGTTTTGCTCCTTAAACACTTCTTACAATATACCCAGGCGTTCATGACTGTAAAAAGGCAATAGACCAGTGCCATGATGCATATGAAGTGCTACAGCTTGTCTACATAAGCTACGCTTCTTTTTTTCTAGAAACCAACAGCCAGCTTCGTCTTTTAAGTGTCAGCTGTGATACATGGTGGAGCATGTATGTTGCTTATTTTTGTCTGGTTTCATCATAGCAGTTCCTTATTCTTTTCAGTCCAGTTCATGAATGTCCGGAGGATCTCCAATGGCATCTTACGGGAAACGAAACCGATTGGACCACACTGTACAAGCCAACAGCGCTTATGTCTAGTGTTGTACTGCAGCATGCGAAGCAGCCTCAACCAAAACGATTCATCCAAACAAAATACCAGACAGACTTCTCGCCGAGTTTAATAGTTCGCTTGCACATGATCCCTATCAGGTGATGGTATGGAAACTGTCAGGAAGGTTAGAATCCTGAAGATTATCCCAGTATACCAGAAACCCAATGAGACCCTCAAACTTCACTAAACGCCGATCAGACAGCCTTTCAAAATATAGCGCGAGACAGCATTGGAGCAACGTCAGACAGTGCCCTTAAGAATATAGCTCGAGGCCGTTGTACTTGCACTCACCCGCTTGTTTGCAATAAAGCTGCTGTACTTCTTGTCGGCGAGTGTTATTCCGGCACTAGGCAGTGAGGCGGAGACAGCAGACAGCTATAACGAAAACGCAAAGATATTATGCTACACCGAAGACCTGTGTTGAGAGACCGTTAGGCCCCGAGCTTGTGAGGGTTGTATAGTAATCTAAAGACAGTCTTCGCATCAGTGTCAAAGCTAAACAATACCTTATAAGCAAACCACATTCTTCCAGTTACTTCTTATAGAAAAATTAGCAGAAAAATCATGACATTTCTTGCAGAGCCTTGCAGAGGCTTCGATTAAGTGTTCGCTCAAAAATAAGTTTCGGTCAAAGTGATGACTTGATTATTCCAGTGTCATAAATAAGGTTTGTTTCCTGGACTATCCCTATGCAGTAATCTGTCAAATTCTCGTCATGAATACACAACAATGAACAGATCGTATCTTTATTTTATGAAGGAAACAAGTCGCTTATCCTTTCACACACTTGAACGCTCCCATACTGGCCACAATACACAAGTTGTACTTATCACCATAATCTCGCGGGCGATTCACAATTGTGACCGCAGTTGTGCGAACAGTAGATTACTTTCGCTAAGTTGCAAGCTTTCATCACTGAAAATGTGGTATTTGATTCAAGGCGATGGTCATAGTGCTGTTGCCATGATAACACTTTGGTCACCATTTATCGCGCGGGGGTTTGTGTAGTGAAAATCCTGGTTTGGGTTCCGATTGAAGAACATTGGTAAGGGTTTCGTCTAACGCAGGATACAGTTTGAATAACTTGCGGAAACCGACGGACGATGAATGTCTACGGTGCTGCTCTAATGCGTAACGGCAAACGAAAACAGTGTGTACTGGTCAATCTGTAAAAAGAACAGTAATTTTATAAGCTTGAAGTTTACGTTCGTAAATATGCCAGACTCATACTCATAAAAGCCTTAACCACCGATGCATTACAATACCGTTCACTTTTGCGGGATGCACAATTTTTGGAAATGTTTAGGAAAGTCCAGAAGTGTCGTCCTGTTATTCCACCCCACATATGTTGCATTCCTGTTGAACACTATGGCAAGGTGACAGTTCTTTAACCAGCTTATTTAAGTACTGGGCTTGTGCATTAGAACCCACAGAGTCAACTGTCCATTTTTACCATAAAACCAAACAGCGAGTACCAGTGACTACCTTGTCCATTGTTAGACGTCAATCAGAACACGACTTTTGCTCTCTATTTTCTCACACCAGCATATTTAGGGGGTTCACAAATCAGCGATTTGTTTATTGGTAATCGAGTTAATGGACCTAAACTCTATTCAGTGCGATCAATTAACCGTGAATTAAATACTTATTAGTGACAGCCTTCTGAGTTGCCAGCTAAAGCATAATCATTTGCCGACTAAACCATGTTCAGCCCGGGAGCCTACTGAAGTTATTGTATTCTTGACTATGTCCGGACTATCTCCTCAGTTCAACCATAAGTATACGGGATACTCAAACTCCAAGCGCAGCTATGGTTGAGACATTTTACGGGAAAGTACCCGCATTAATTTGTAAAAGGGCAACGAGTCATGTGTGAATGATTTCACTTCACGATAGCTGGGAGCGTTCTATCATGCTACAACTGGTCGCCAGTCGATGCTGATTTGGTTATTCAGACTCACCGCCACAAGAAATACAGGTCTGGTTGGAGTGTATCGAAACAAAAACACCGGAAGACAAGTAACGAATTTCATTGTAATCTGTGGCGAATCAGATACTTTGCGCAGTGGTCTATTCGGCATTACGTAGTTAGACTATATCAAAATCATCGACACATCAGGTAGGAAATCATCTCTTGAACAAATGTAAAGGGAAGCGATGCTAAGGTAAATATGAAAACGGATAGTGGGATGAGGGGGAACGACCCAGCTGTGACTGTTTGTGTAACAACTCGACTGTCGACGTGCTAGGGATGGCATTATGAGACAAAAAGCCTTTTCTGGTTGGGGCAATAGTGATATTTAAAATTTACGTGACCTGCTTAATCAGCCAAACCTCAACTCAGTGAAGTAATCTAACAAGGCTTAGGCGAAAATTTCAATCCACCTGAGAAGGCAACTAGGTGACCCTGGTTTGTCATTCCGTTAGAGTCTTTAACTTAGTCACCCGTTCACGTTTTCAAACCGAATGCAGTTGACGTGTTAAAAATGGAAGCAGATGAGGACATCAGTGGGAAGAACAAAACTAAGCACCCGATAGGTTCTATCTGACCTAGGGTGTCAATAAAATCTCTAGAAGTGAGGAAAACTGGGAAGTATGAGACATTTAGTCAACAGTTTGCCTTCCTAAACTTCTTTGGTCAGTTCTGAAAAAAGCCTGAAAACCCTATAGAGAAGCTTTGTTATTTTTTGTCATTAGGGTCGATCGCAACTCACCAATCTCCATCAGGACACGTACCCTCATTACAGTTTACAATGATGACTGGCCCTTCTAGTAATGTTTGTTCCAGTAGCTTCAACCGAAAGACTGCTGATATTTCATGAGTAAATTGGAATATGAAATTTCATTTATGGCCTGATAGTAACAGGCTGGTCTGCCATGTCAGGTATCCAGAGTCCAAATCCCTGCACGGCAGTGCCGATGAGTTCAAGCTCTGATGAAACCAGGGCCCTGGTTTGCTGTGGATAAACTGGAAGAGTTTCACAAAGAAAGCAGGACTGTTCATACAGCAGTGATGTGAACACAAATTCCACAAATCCCGCTATAACCCACAGCAAATAGTGGGAACCTCTGCCAAATTATGCTGAAAGCTAGAAAAGCAGTCTAAATAAGCATGTCCCTCGATAGAACAGGCCTCAAGTATGCGAACTGTGGCACAGAATTCAAACACTGCTCGAGTTACGACAGAATCTAGCTACATTATACGTACAACTGTTTAGAAACCTACTCAGGGCTCTTAAAAGATGCACTAGTGGTTATGCACTACAGAGATGAATCAGCTGTCGATCGGTATCCATTTTTTGAACATTTGGATTGAGAGGCACACACATTTAGCATCAAGTGACTTTTCGCTGACTTTCGTTCGGCCAGCTAAGAATAGCCAGCTTATGCAGCTGAACACTCACGGCTCATAAGGTGCTGGTTGTGGTTGTTCTCATTTATACGCAGGCGGCATAGTTCGTATTTCATAGAGGAAACTCTTATGTATTTATATTTTGCGGAGTAGACGAACTCAATGACGAGAAAGTAAACTGATGGGGCATTTGGAACAATTTCGAATGTATACACTACAGACACTGAGCAACAAATAGTTGCTGCGTTCTTTTAACCACTATTCACTTTACGTCAGTAATTTGTCATCTAGTGATCCTCACAATAATCGGCTGCTCAACAAACCGTACATACTGTTCACCAAAAAATGAACATAGGCTGCCGACCTTTGACGTACAATAAGTTCGTGACACGGGATATGTCGACGACTGTGTGTTTTCTGTGAACCAGTGCTCGTGGAAGACAACCGAGAACTATCAAGCCTTACAAAGACGACGTTCGAGACTATACAAAGTCAAGTACACATGGATTTAAATAACAACGGAATTCCCAACCGCTTTCGGGACATGCTACTTCGGTTAAACCTTTGCAACTTTCTTCTGTCTGAAATTTGGTGCTTGTGTTTTCATGACCTTACAAAATCCAGTTTTACGCATGCACTCTAAGTTTCGTCCCGATCGGTTGGACTGCTTGTGTTGTGTGAAACGGCTTCATCGTCGCAACACGCGATTCTCGACAGGAACCTGGGAGACAGGAAGCCACCAAGCCAACCAAAAGACGACTAGCTGGTTTGCGAAAGCCTGAATTCAGCCGATTCAGCACGATCCGGCTCTCGCATGACCACCTTCGTCTTACGATCGTTCTGCGGAGGCGAGCCTATTGATAGGCCAATAAAGGTGGTTGGCTTACCCGCCACGCTGGCAGGTGAGTAATCGTTAACGGGTATTTGCGTGTGCACACGGCTTAGTGAGAGGTTGTCTCCCGGACCGGCAGCCTGGATACCCCAACGCCACCAATTCTTCAGCGGATCAACGTGTGCTGGCCTGTCAGGGGCAGGTGAGGGGCTCTAATTGACAAAACAACTGTCTTGGTGAGCGTACTTGAGTGATGGAAATCCAGAACAAACTAGTGTTCGGATACCTGAGAGCGTTTTCCAATCGGTCCCGGGTTAACAAAACATGATACTGGGATACACAATGCGTTGGACCTACTGAAGCAACTCATCGATGAAAATATTTTTCGCAGTGTTGCAGTGTAATAGAAGGTGCCTTGCAACTGCCAGAAAATGAATTAATAGGCTGTGAAATAAAAATTGGGCATAGGGCGAGTGTCACTCTGTTCGTTTTGTGGACTCACGATTTTGGTGCACCAGTGTCCCGGAGAGATCGATTTTCCTGATAATGTTTTCGCTTCGATGATACAAATACACGTTTAGTTCGCAGCTAATTTGTACGCGTTGTCCCTAGTTTTGCACCTTTTGAATTTTTCGCAGCTAATTGCCCAGGTGCGTGTTTAACTGAATTCCATTTGACCAGTGACGAACATGTCGCTAAAGTCGTGCTGTCAATGCAGCGCCCTTATACCCTATAAACCGGGTAAATTTGTTTTGAAATTCCACAGTAATTTCCTCATGTTTGCTATGTCAACAGTCATTCGCATCTCTGTAACACTTGATCACAAGCATGCCGGTTTTATCGGAGTGATCAACTGGGCCACCTCCGCAATCCATCATACAGTTCAGTTACTTGCTTTGGTATAATATCAGGTCCGGTTAGGCATTCTTGGCCTGGTAGAGGCGATGGGCCTTTGAAGCTCATTCATGTGCAATTTGCACATATTCTATTGTGATAAGCTTGAGCAAATCAGAAAGTTCACCTGGAATATGGCCGAGTTAGAGTTGTTTTCGTTCATAACAATGGTACTGGGAGCCAAAAGTTTGGATGTAGTTTACTTTGCGCAGCATATGCTATGTGTCTTGCTACGATATGACCTCAAATGAGAAAGCCCAGCTAGGTGGCGCGACGCAAAATTGTGGCAACCTTAGAGTGAAGCTTATAGCGGACATGTTTTTATGTGTTCAAGACTCCCAGTAAAAGTGTACGCAAGCCACAGTAACCACCAGCCAGAGTCCGTGGTCAGTAGAAAATAGGTACCAGACAGATAGCAGACAAATAACCTACGAAGCTGAATCGAGGTCATTACGTGGAACAATGACTGGCATCTTGGCATCCTGTATGGTTGACTAGCCGCAAAAAACGGCTGATTTATCAACTGGTCCTCCCAAACCAGTGTTGGCTACATCCATTTCGATAGCAGCAAGAACATCATGTATACCCATATTTTGAATGCGTCTGAAATATGTATTCATGTTCAGGATTTTTGAATTGGTTTTCCATTTGCTCACCTCAGGGCGAAAAATTTGAAGGTATCACTCTCGCGTGCTTGGTTTTCCGTGAAACCTTCACTGGTAATTCTGTTTCCTATATCTCTCGCTTTGCAGGTTGAGCTTCTCTAAGCATACAGTGTGAAAGGTAATAACTGAAGTGCATGTTAGCATTCCACTTCAGTTGACTACGGAGTCATTGAATGAAATTTTGGGGACAACGGCGCTACAGAACGAACGTTTCCCCCAGAGTACACCCTTCAGATATGCGTGGCACGGTGGTTGCAAAAAACACAACGAAACTTTCAAAGCCCTTCGGAATACAAATTATTGCGAAATTTCTGTACACAGTATTTGAATACTCAGTAGAACACTGGTTGTGATATACACAACCAGGTTATCCATCCACGGGCACATCCACTTATTACGTGTCAGTCCTTCCATCGAAGTGTGCTTCGCACTCTCCCTAGAAGTTATTTTCTCTGGAAAAGGGGAAAAATATGTTGTGAACCCAACGGTGCCTTCGATAGGTGATACCCAATTAGATATTTCATGGTTTTACTGGTCTTCTAACGAAGTACACCGTCTAGACCATACATTAAATTTGGAGTGTCATATTTCCGGATGTACTGCGTGGTATTTCCTCACCGTTCCTAACTCGAAAGTCGTTCCTCTGTCATTTGGAAGCAGATCACTGTCAGTCTAATGAGGCATGCCAAGTATGCTACGATCAACCAACAGGACCGGTACAAGAGAGAGTATGAAACCGCTAGAGTGTCGCGCTGCAACACGTTATACGCTTTACTGCGTATGGATGCTGACGTAAGCCACCGGTTGTTTTAACTGCATTGTGAATCATAATAAATTCATTAGCGTTTCGATCAAGGGGTGGACCGTATACTCTCACCCATGCAGGCAAACACATTTCGCATTGTGGCTTAGTCAGGGTGTATTCAATCTCCCTTCAAATACCATTCATGCCATTCAAATTGACGCTTATGCCGGGGATTCGCCTTGGCTGACGCAGCCAACAGTGAGATAATTTCACTCAAGCGTGTTTAATTCATTGATTTAGCCTATAAACAACAACGGAAGACGTAGAATTTCTCGACAATCTATGACACAGTTGGTCTCCGTGATCATGGAAAGAGTTCACTAACAAGGGAGTTGTAGATTACTTAACCTGCAACAAAATCTGAAGTTGTCAATTTCTACAAATCAGTCCGGAAACCTGAATGGTCACGCTTCAATTTGGATACTTTAGATTAAGCTGTGATAAGCTGGTGGCGGTTGTTTGAGTCATCAACATTCATTCAGGATAAATGCTCTATAGTATCAAAGAGCATGGGAGTTTCTCCACCCAACTTGTTCGTCACTCAGCTGGAGAATACCTAATGTTTCCTTTAAGCCAGAACGCTGACTTAAAAACCCTGGGAGCGCTCTGCCAAATATTTCAGTAGAGCTTGCTGAATGCATTTCTCCCGATTTTTCATCTCAATATCCCGATACTGGGGAGTTCACTTTTTGTTGTCACGCAAAATCTTGAACTCTAAAATTATGACAAGCGTAAAAGAGGTAAATAAAATGCATTAGAAAATGGTAAATGATATCAAGAGTGATAGTACTGGCAACATATCGAAATATTGGTAGCTTGGGTGCGTTAATTGGTCGTTGATCAGGTGACTGTTGATCTGTTTGCCAGACTTGGCAATTTGCCTGCAAACGTTTTGTCACTATTCGTGAGGATATCGTCAGTGCGAAGTTGGGTGTACCACCTGACAATTTTGCCGCACAGTAACAGAAATCGGCAGATTTTTTTATTTCAACCACTGTCAATTTAACAGGTCCGCCTGTTTTTTCGAGGACGTTTAGTATATACGGTAAGTTATCCATCCTGCTGTCAGTGTCCTTTTACGAGAAAAATTGATCATTCGCTTTTATGCGTATATCCAAGTGCTGCCAGGTTTAGTGTTACCGTCAATTCTCACTGGATAGGATAATTTACTGATACATCTCATCAGTTCACACCTGTTACCTCATCAGGTGTTCTGTTAGGTGAGGTTATTGGATTCAGTGTCCTCCAGTCCTGTTCCTAATTGGACTTGGGACATAATAGCATAATAAGTTTGAAACGGTGAAACGCTCATGATTCAAACAATGAGTAGATGATTGTTGTTCGGCGAAAGTGAAGAAACCCTAGATAACCGTTTAGCTTATGTCGAAGCTAGTTATAGAGGTTCTGAGGATAGACAACCGGAATACAACACTGAAAACTGCCTCAATGCATTGCTATCCTAGAGACTTTCATGACTTTCTACGTTGATTTCCCACTTTTTTACTTTTACGCCCATTCCTTCACTATATATTTCTGTAAATTTCGTATTTAGCATAGTTTGGTTCTAGCATTTTATGACGATAGTAACAACTAGTTGTGAAGTTACGGTAAGAACATTGGTGGGCCTATAGTTTCGTGCGATTAGCAGCAACTATTCGGTTCAGAGTGCTAAATAAGGACTATGAATGTCAGACAGGCTGTGAGCCGTCAGCTCTAGCTTTGGTTTAGCTCTCACTGCATGATAAAGGTTTGCAAAAATACTCCAGCTATCTTAGTCGTTGCTCAAAACGCTAAAACGGAAGCGGAGTTAACAGTGAAAAATGAAAGGCCGCAATCTATCGCACAGGAGTGGTTATTTTTATCATGAACGCTGTTTGATTGTTCATTTACTCAAGATATTGATAGTTACAGTTTAAATCTGACCAACCTCAGACACATTGTCGAACGAGTCAAGTGACGAGAATTCAGCCTACTGCATGACCCAGACAGCCCCCCATCGCCTTTTCTCATTGGCATGAACCAGAATTCTAGTCACGAACTATTGCGTTTTCGTTTGGACTGATGTAATGTGTCGTTTTCAGCATATTTGTAAGAGTCCGAGGACGATATAGCGAAAATGATACCCTCGTTAATATGACATCAGTGTGCTAATTCCGTCACAACAGAAATGATATTCAAGGCCACAGAGTTATACAGTCCACCATTCACGGTCAAACGATTGGCATTGTTGAAGTGAGCAGAAAACGACGTACTCTATGAGAACACTTGTGACACCATTCCCGTCAAACAACCCCACGACCGGACCAAAGCTTTTCACATTCACCGCAAACCCTATTATGTACGCCCGTAGTATTCCACACCCCATAGAAACTCAATAGCTTTGCTTTTTTCCCTGTTTTTCTTCCGACCGAATTCATTCTCAACGGTTTCCGTTGTGTGCATGGGGTGGAAGGAGGTGAGTTTGAAATTGTAACCTCTATCCAGCACGATCCGGCCCCAGGCGTGGGACGTTGCAGTGAAACCCGGAATTCCGTGCGAACACGTTTCAATATACGGTCTGGTAGTCTGCGCTATACCTAAACCTCACACGCTCTTTCTGCCAATTGCCCACAGTCCGTCCCTCCTTCTCCCTAACTGCAACCATTAGGAGAAATTTGACAGCTAGCTACTTGACGAAGCGTTATGAGAGACGACAAACTCCTCTGGCACTGTCCCTGCTACTTCTGCCACTGTTCACATCCTGAATCGAATGACAGCTTTTCGTGAGTAGTTGTCGGCTAAATAATCCGAATTGATTGACAGGTGCACTCAGGGCGAATGATAAACCACGGCGATGAAGTGGGAAGTTAGCGCCCCTGTTTCGACTGTTTTGTGCGTCTGCTACAAGTGGATGCGACCGATATCTGCCTTTAAACGGTTGAGTGAATTGATCCAATGGTGACTGTTTGAAAGCGTGTACGCGCACGCTGTCTTATCTATCCCGTAGGCTAAAGGGGACGACTGTCGTCTATCCGGGTGTCCACAGAAAACCCGGTGGCAAGTATGGAACACAAGCAGAATTTACGCGGTTCACATAGGCCGTCAATGAAGACACTCCGACTAGACTGAAGCTAGCTGAGCCCGAACCAACAGCATATAAGAGATTGATGCTGCGGATCGCAATTCAACCTTTTTTCCCCGTTTTGTTTTTAAACACCCCAGTGATCAATCCCCAGTCTACAGCTTAACCCCATTTCGGCATATTTAGGAATCTAACTTTACTTTAGGGTTGTAAAATACTCATTAAAATGAAGCGTCTTTCGTAATATCGGTTTGAAGGTCAGAGGATTTGCAATTTACACTTAAATTCACCATCATAAAAATTAACGATCGAATTTCGGGCTACCCTAACTCAAGGGGAGGGTGTACATTCTTGTCGTCCTCTTTATTATACTTATTGCAGAATCAGACGGTTCCTTCCAACAATTCTGTTGTGGCTCGTTGGGAGGATTGGTTCCCAAGGAAACCCAGGGGAGAAACATTCTGAGAATCTACAAGATAAATAACCCCAAAATCTGACGTTTCCAACCACTGTAATGCACTTGGAGGTGTTCTAAGGTTGTCGGTATATTCACTTTTATTTAGGTAGCTAATGTAAAACGCATACAGTCCTCAAAATGCAGAAGACGCCTCACGATTGTCTCGCTCTGAAGAAAGACCCTTTAGAAAATGGTCATCTCTTAGAATAGATTACCCTTGTTTGATCTTTTGGGATTTTTTTTACCGGTTGGTGCAGTCTTAACCGTTTATAAATCGAGACTTGCTTTAGTGCGGTCGACTTTCGTTTCCTGTTAGTTCTTTGTGTTCAGTGGGTAATTGCAACTCCTTGTGATTCGGCTATGTGCATTTTGCAATGGCTTTAAGACCAGGTTGTTTGAAAAGAATAGACGAGCACCATAAGGACGTGTTGCAAATTTGCATTTCCACGGTAATGGCGTAAAGGTCATTCGTTGGTTGGGGAATCCGACGAACAGAAGATGTGGGGGAGAAGAAATAATGCATTCTGTAGAAGGAAGTGAGTTCACGCATAATCTTCAGTATATGGCCACCAAGTTTGCAAGGCTCGGAGAGTTTTGGCCACCCTTGGCAATCGGCTCAATAGAGGTTGGGTATCGTCAGTCGTCCACCGTGGTGTAGATTGGTTCTTTGGAGCCACGCTTAAGCCCCGCTTAAATCAGGGATTTCAAGCCTGGAGTGTGCGTTCGACATTCAGCCTTATGCATCTACCCGCAAGTGTTTTGTGTACGGTTCATTCTGCTAGCCTAAAATATTTGTTAACCATGTCGACGGTCTTTCGGCAATGGGTTACCAAGGTCATTTTGGCAAAGGATCCGAAGACTCTTGTTGCGGCTGGAAGTGTCTAGCATGTGTGCATTTGTCTAGTGTGTGTAGTATGCGTAGGCCCATCGTTAAGAGCAGCGGGGTGAAGCATGCGGCAATGTCCCATTTGTGTGGAAAATGGTTATCTACCGACTACTTCTCAGCTGCTCTCAAGTCGAACTCTGTTGGTGAAGCGGTCTTTGGACGGGGGGTATATCAGTTTTCAGAGCTTTTCTTAGTCAGGAAGGAGTTGGGAGGGAAAAGTCAGGGTTGCAAGCAGGAATAAAAAAGTAGGAGTCAAATCAGCAAGCCATTCAATACTCTACAGGCTGGTGGTAATTAATCTAACGGGGCTCTGTTCACACAAACAGAGGTCGTGCTTTTCACCTAGGTGACAAAAACCCCATTGTACTAACTGGCCTCTTATCCCATAAGCAACTAGTTTCTTCAGTTGAAAGTTTTGCTTCATCCAGTTAAAGAGACGTTTGAGATGTTTAGGTAAGTGCTATTGTACTCGACTCCCATACAGAATTCTTTCTTGCGGTTGTCTTCGGTTAACAAGAAGGTTTTACAGACGGAATCAGTGCTATTCAGAGGAAGGCAGGTACTTCCTGGGTTGTTCGGCAATGAGCGATTACGTCATCAAGGATTTACAGACCACTGTCCACATGTGGAAGGTTTTTGAGATTTAATTATGTCGTCATCTGGGACTGTGTTAACTGTTTGCATCCTACCATTGTGAAAGTGAGTTATGTTGGGCAAGCTAAGTTGGGACAGCAGTTCTGTCTTGGGGCACAAGGTTGCAGCGGTTAATCATTAGCAGTTCGGCTAGATTTGTTTTGGGCGAACATCTAGTGCCGGTTCATGTGGTAGACGAAGGAATTCCCTGTTTGACGTCCCCTAAGTGATCGAAATACTTACATAATCTAGTGAGTGCTTGCTGCTTGGCGAATAGCACGTGAGGCTTAGCAGCCCCTCTTGTCTGTTTATAACGGTAAAGGGTCACGTATATACCATATAAATTCCCCTTGTAACATCTCTCTGCATAGGCCTATTTGTTCTTCCACTTGCTGACACGCCCCTCCCCTCCAGTTCACTCTTTTTATGGGGGATGCGTATGCCATTTACTTGCGCCTATCGAACGATACGTATGCAACCAGGACTGTTAGTTTTTACAGGAAGCCCCAACTGTTGTGCTGTGCTAAGCCTGTAAGGCACCTATGTTTGTTACGGTACAAACATGAAAGCCTGAGCGGTCCATCCTGCATGCTTAGGCCACTACGGCACAACAGGACCTGGTATGCAGGGTTTTTGTCATTCGTTTTTTATTTGGGACAAAAAAGGTTGGGTGAAGATTGCCTATACGTACTTACAGAGAGAGTAGTCCCCCGAAAAAATACCCTTCACAGAGAATCACCTAACTGGTATTACTTGGGAGCCGTTCTCTCTTATGAAAGCATCTTCCACCAACCGTATCGGTTGAGTTTCGATAATAATGCGATGATACATTGAAACTAGTGCGTAAATACGGTGATGCTCTTCATAACGCCTGAAAGTGTCCAAGTGTAAAAAGGAGCTTTGTCTTTCACATATACCGTTGCCGTGGTGAAAACTGGTTAAGCCTTTTCATATATGTAACATCGAACTCCTGAAGTATAAGTCAAAAGTGCAAATAATGCTGCTATTACTGTGCTTTGAAGAAATCTGTAACTTTTATCTGTTTAAAACAGCTCTTTCTTGTATATTCGTAATGCACTACTCATAAGGTTGCTGAAAATTCTTCGACAGCCCACGACCGGTTTCGTCCTTCTTCCAGTTGCCTGGAAACATCACAAACGAGAGATTCAGCTGGGTTCCAGGTGAGTCTCTCACAAAACCACATTTGTTTGCAGATGAGTGTATTTCTCCAAGCTCTTTCTTGACTTCTGTCAACTGATAATGAAGTTTCACCACGATTGAGATCAGCTTTTGGAATTCTTTAAGAGTAATTGTTCTGAAATTTTCATACAGCCCCATGAACCGCACCAAAAATAGGCACATCATTTTCAAGCTCCACAAATTCAGGACCCTGATAGTCGCTTTCATAATCCATATCTTGAATATTTGACCATTCCTTACCGCAACGAACATCATTTTTGAAAAAGGTAACTTGGTAAGAATCACTTGCCGAAGCTGGCGAATTGCTCCATAAAATCACTTCCAAGGAGGCTGAAGTCAGAGCATGGTACGTCCACGACAGCTCTTCACTCCACATAGAGTAAAACATACCTGGATAGCTTGGATACTGATGTTCCGCCAACTGATCTCCAACCATGTAGTTGCGTCCAGAATATGTACCTAGTAAGTTTATTAACATGCTTAGTCGCCTAACCTGTCTGAAAGTCGTTGATATTGATGGAACATCTGTGGTCAGCTGGGTGACGTGGCTCCTCAGTCGTGAACAACAGCCTAGTTTAGCCGTCCAAATGGTACAGATCCGACGTTGTGTTTAGAGGGAGGAAAATCAGTTCCACTTTGCTCACCGATAATCGGAGATGGGCGAAACAGTCATCTAGGAGTAGCATGGCCATCCGACTATCCAGAAACATCTGTTTGTATAGTCTTTGGAGCCACTACTCGAAGCTGAGATTGTCTTCCAAAAATTCTTGTTGAATTCGCAGGTTTCAAGTGTATTATTTTAGAACATCTGGGCGTTTGACTCCAGCCGGTCACCACAGGCAGCAGTTTTGTACCCACTAGACTGTGGCACAGAAATACCGTTATGCGTTCTTTCGGAAACTTCCTACAGTGACACCGGTCGCCTTTTATGATTAAACTGCGATTCGGAAATGCTTTTTAGAACAAGGCTGTTTCGTCTGCATTGAAGATATCACTAGACTCCATCAATTGTGGTCAATGGACGTGACGGCTGCTGTAGGATCCTCATTAGCCTCTTCACTTAGTGGACCTGAGCTGACTTTGTGAATCATCTGAAATTTGAACAGCCAGCCATCATTGTCGCCTAATTCCACACACCGGACATTTCTGGAAAACTGTAACTTTTTCCCTGAGATGCTAATCCTACATCGGCAAATTTTTCGCTTGGGCCTGAATGAACCACACATATACTTGATTGCTGACCACGCTGAAAGCACACTGATGCTTAATTATGAGTTTTCGACTTCTTCGATGTCCACTTTTCACTCCTCATATATGACCTGGCAGTGTTTGATTGAATTTAGCACCAAGGTCTTGTTAACTCCCATGGCCTCAGCGATATGTTGAGTTGAGTAATCACCCAGACTCAGTTTGAGGCTTGACATTTTCTCTTTCAACATGGGAAAGGTGCATTTTCCCACAAGTACTGTGCAACCTGAAATTTGTCTGCGGCGCAGCAACTACCGCAACCGTGCTCAGGCCAACAGCCCAGGCAATTCGCCTGAGATCTCGATTGTAGTGTGAGAAGCGGACTGGTTGGTCTTTAAACACCCAGTAAGAGCCTGTTTGGTGTTACGGACAGAAACATCGGACACCCTAAGCTTTCAAGCCCTCCAGTTAATGGGTTCCATCGCGGCCACCCATGACGCGTTGTGATCGCATCTGTGTGGCGCTCATATATTAATTTTCCACAAATTATCAAGATGCCGATTTGAGTTGCCATGCCCACAACTTCTGGATAACCGTCACTGCATTATCATGCTAGGCACTGTCTAAATGTATCATCACTTGGTGCTATGGATTTATGGATCTACTTAAGCAATTATGGATTATCTAAGTCCGCTTATTGCTAACGGATTCGTAATGTTATCTGAATACAGTCATTTGTCAATGAGCTTTTTTTGGTGAATAAAGCCACATCTCCACGTTTAGCGTTGTTTTTTTGTCCGGGATAGAACTTGATAAGACCTTTATGATTTCACAGTTTATCTTTACAGTGGAGATAATAGCTGACGGAATCGTGATGTGTTGATAACACATTATCCACTCTGTCCTTATTTCAGAATTAGTAAACTGGATATCATTATCACCGCAGAGTAGAAATAAGTCATCAACAATGTGCATATGTGAAACATGAATTTGCATCATTTTTGTACAACCCGTATTAGCAAGCGAATTTGGTACACGGGATAATTTATTAGAAAGAAATAGGGAAGTTCTCAAGAAGGTGGTCTTTTTTCACAAGGACAGCGCAGTAAGTCATGTCTCTCTGGGAGTGATGTTCGTGCATTAGTCATGGAAACTGTCTCTGTACGGATGGTATTAGTTTTTAAAATTTTACATAACTGTTTTGAAATGTTTTTTACGATCCTGATCCAACTATTTTCGTATTACTTACAGAGTGAGAGGTGATGGCATCGTACACTGTGCACTAGAGGGCAATGAGCTGAGAAGTTTGAGAACCACTCGCTGGCCCACAAACAATGCGGAAACTCCGCTAAGGATGGGAATAATGCGTCAATTTTCGAACTTCGCTACGTTTCCCGTGTTAGGCAGCACGGGCATACGTTTCAGTACAGATTGTCAAGTCTATGGAAGAGGGTTGCCGAAATGGCGGAAATTTTCGCAGCCCGCTGTGTGGCAGCCATTAATTTGTATAGATGGATTGGGTTTAAAAAGACAAGTGTTTTAAAAGCATGCATATTTCAATCAAAGCAAGATATCTGCCAGACAAGCGCCCTGCAGGGAAGACTAATTCCCCGGTAGTAGTCTGTTTTCTGCCGGGTTTCTTCGCTTTGAACTGTGGTACAACTGTGGTGTCCTTGAATTCATGTGGGACAGTTACAGCCTCTGACTATGCAAATCAAGTGAAAAACCTCATCTTTCAATAATGGTCCGCCTTATTCGAATATTTATACAAATGTTCCGTCTTTTGCGGCAATCTTTCCGGTCTGCAGTTTAGTTCTCGGTCTTCGAAGCTCTGCCTTCGTAGGTGGGTTGGAGAAGTTCATCTTCACAGGTGTTCGGGGTAATTGTGTAGGGTAGTCCAAATCCGGGTTCGATGGAATGTTAGGTAGTGTTGAGAAAAGTACCCATCAAGTGACCAATATGACTTCAGACTTACTATGCATTCGGCCGGTCTGAACACTGCTCCATAAATTTCTTTCAGTACATCTTGTGACAGCCTTGACATGCACGCGATTGGATATCCTGGCTCTTTTTAGCCCGCCATTCATTCTACAATCTGCTTAGATTGTTCAAAAGTTTGGTTCCCGTGTTGTGAATTTCTTCGCGCGCTAATCACCCCAACGGCGTCTTGGTGAAAGCTGTTTTTTTACCATCAACAAGGGGAGATATAAATGCATCACTATCATGAGACCAGTCTTGACGCTTTTAAATCCAGTGGTTTTAATCGCAGCCGGCTCGACGTGTTTCTTGATCTTGGTTCAATGTCCTTTCAGCGTGTGTTACGCTGTTGATTTGGACAAACTGTGAGCGGCAGCCTCTAGGACCTTCTGTAATTTCGACTTCTTCAGTAGTTGCTTGATACTGAGCTTCGTTGGTTTTAAAATTGTACCATAATGAGGGGGTCGCTCCATGGCGAGTCGCTCTTTGGATAGCTCCAGTGTGTAATCCGTGCTGCAATCGGCACCTTGTTTCACCTTTGTACTGACAACTTCCTTGAGATCCCTTTGTCAGAAAATGATATAAATCAAAATTTAGTCATACTCACTTCTTGGACGCTGTCCTAGAATTGAACACTACTGCGCCAACTCCCTCGCACTTTACTCTAGACTTTTCTTGACGCATCACAAAATGTCATGCTACCCGACATCATATGTTAACTTTCTTAGCCTTCCTTGTCGTTTGACATACCCCATACTTCCCGTTTTCCACGAATTAATCTTATAACCGTTGGTCGTACACTCGACTGGCGTTCGCTATAATTCTGGTTGAAATGGTGCATTGTTTCATGGACGTTTACCTCACAATTTGCGTACAGTATCATTATGTCGACGTGGTCGCCCGTGCTGCTCACAAAGCACTTGTTGATTCCACTTCCGAAGAGTTGTAGGACGTGCCGATTTGATGGTCGAACCAAGCCAGCCAATGATAGTCATACATTGTGACATCTGGACAAGTTCTGTTCATTACCAACTCAAGTCCTGCTTTATCAAACGCAGTACGCGTCCGTATGCGTCGATGCGTTAGACGATTAGTACCTGGCTTGTATTGACAGATTCTTCCTCACGCTCACATGTGCACAGGCGTCCCGGTTCTGATCACTGGCATCCGTCACTTGTAATGTTGTACGCCATGTACGCCATTGGCCTGCTACTGAGGTAGGTTGCGTACATCGCCTGAACAGGTACACGAAAACAGTGTGACATTACTCGGTAACAAACATGCAGTTGTGGACAGTTTGACCAAGATCAGTTGGCCCCGCAAGCATTGTATGCGCATTTTTTAACGGATAGTATGTGTAATATGCCGATTATAACTGCGAATGAGTCGCTCCATTGATGCATCTTTCCGGAAGGCCTTCGCTGAACAACCACAGAAGACTGTTCCCACTTGTACCGCCAGTCCATGTGTACCTTTAAATTATGGTCTTTGGTAGATAACGCATTATCAATCTTCCCTCCCCAGGTTACTATGGGTGTAATCTCTTGGCTAGAAGATAGTTGAACCTCATTGGTTCAACAGCCCAAAAGTGTGAGTTGTCTTTACGTCGGAAACTTGTGCCGATGGATTATCAGTCAACTATTTTTAACTGCCTTTCAAGGTCGTACCCGTTTTTCTGAAAAGAATTGGAGGACATGGAATTTCTAATCCAAAGACCTGACAGCAGCGTGCATTTGATACGCATTCCTGCCAAATGCGAACAATTCGCCATTTGTCATGTCGCACATGCAACTACACCCACAGTTTGTTGACATGTTTGCTTAAGAGGCACGACTAGCAGGCTCACAGCAGCCGGTGTCGGAGGCTCAGTCTAAACGCGCAGACTATCAGAGAACCGTAAATCCTAAGTACACGTCTTTTTTGGTCTGACAGTACCAAGGAAACCTTTCGGTGAAGAGGTCTCTTAGCTTATGAAATCGGATCTTTTAAAATCAGCGTTCCTGTGCATACCACTGTTCAGCCGTTGATGTGAAAGCTTTGGAAACTGCTTCAACCAGCCGGAGTTTAGCAAGAAGTAGTTAACTCGACAGACAGATGAGTGTCAGTGACTGGTTCAGTGACGTTGGCTATTTGATCACACAAAGCAAGCGAACTCGAATCGCACCATAAATTCCAAATTCACGGGAGAAACCGGTAACCTGATTGACTGACGAACCTGACCAGACAGTCAGAAGGATTGATGGAAGTTCGGCTATTGATAGGGGTTTTCGGTTAAGTTGTCGAGTACTTAAGAGAATTAGGATTCATAGTTACTATGGCTGAAATTTGGTGATTTGTGGTATGGTTGGGTGTCGGCTAGCAGTATTCTTAAGCCAGTTCGTTGCCGGATTCACAATGATAACCCAGAACCTTACGTACAGTCCTGTAGTTATCGCTAGTCCCTGCTCACAGTTATCCCGAAAGTTGCATGTGCGACTTTTTGTGTCAGTTGAATAAACCACAACAGAATAAAGCAAAAAAAGCGATTTAATGTGACACTGTTTCATCAGAATAAGGTGTAAGTTTGCACTCCCAAATCTGTCGGTAAGTTAACAACAGACAGAAAGGAGGATTACGAAGCTTCCTACAGAATCAGGTGTTTCAACGTTGACAAAACCAATGAAGTTTTGGAACAGGTCAGTCTGTAGACAATTTATTTTCATGGCAAATGCTTCGACTTCGAGCGAACAACTCCCGTACCAAAATTGGTTTGGGGTAACTCGTAAAATGGTTGTATGGCTGATTACCTACAGGGTGAGTGAAACTTCTAACTGAGAACCTGTCACTCGAAGAGCCAGTTAATGCGTGACCCTGTGATATGGTTTCTGTGGTTGTAGAATGAATGGCGTTATATCCTGTCTAAGTGTGAGCTAATTATACTGCTATTCAGCCGCTCGTAACCAAACGATTTAGTGTTCAACCACTGGCCGGAAGAGCTCTGGCTCAAAACTCTGTGAGTTTTGTGAGACGCACACTGCTGCGACAAGGATGAAACAGCTGTACAGTGCTTCTCGGCTTCACAGCATAGATTGTCTTCACTTACAGGGCGAAACCTCAACTATATCAACTATATGCAGTCTTATGTTTGAAAAGCGTTTGACTGGCTATGTGCCCATTTTGTTAACGTATTCAACAATACCAGACGCCCACCCCCCTCACACAGTGCATTGTGGTTCAGTGAAATATTCGCCATAATCGAAAAAATGTGGTACCCTCAATACCCTTAAGCAAAAACGCAGTAACACTGATCGAGTGGTAGCACATGGCTACTAAGTGTCAAAACTCTGGCTTTCCACCCTGTCGTCAGTCTTCCTGAATGAGCCCATTGAAAGCTGACCTTTCAGTTTAAAATGTTGCAGGTTCAAATCACTCAAGATTCGTGAAGCAAGTAAGCCTGATATACCGGATCGAATAATGTAGGTTTTCTACAGACCACCAACTTAAATTTAGGTTATCAGATATAGAACGGTACAAAACACTAACCTTAATGCCTTCCTGATCCCCAAAACAAGGTGCTTCACCAACTGCGATTCACACCATTCCAAGCCACACTCCGTGCAGTGGGCACGTTTCGGTGGCTAACCAATATTCTTGGGAAAGACATCGGCTGACCAACCCCTCACCGCGAAGACCCAGAATTAAGAAGTGAACCAATTCACCAGGGCCTGGGTTTTTTACCCTGAGATCGCATCAGTGCCCCTTTGAATTGGGAGTGGGCCCTGTCTACGAGTGATGCGACACGAGCTTGAAGGCAGCACGAATCACCACTACAAACCTGTCCACTAACTGTCGTTCTACGGACGTCAAGTCTGCGTTAATATAGCCAGGCTAGCCGATAAGCTGGACCCGGCATGAGGGTCCGGACCCACGCGTTTGGCTCGGACAGCCAGCTGTAGGTAAGACATGAAACAACTGATTTTCAGTCGTGTGCCAAGTAAGCCACAACACGGCAGACCCAAATTCTAGCAAGTTTCGTATCATTGGTCTTGTCAAACGAACCAAAATAGAGGCCGGACCGCCAGATGGCTCAAGCGGCCCTCATTACCGATATTCTGCTGAAATACAGTGGCTTGCTTGTCGGGCATTGTTAAGGATGGAAACACAGATGCAGTACATGGCTCAAGATTACTGGATGAGAGGTTAGGAGACGAAATGAACAGGGTTCGAAATCGTGCGTCAAACGACACAGAGATGAAGGTAGTCGGTTAGATCGGAAGAGATCCTACGATGACACCGTCCACATTACGCCTTCGACTTGCTGCCGAATTTGACAAGGACGTGAGTCTGACAACACTGGCCAGGTATTCTGATAGAGGCTTGCGCTTACCGAAGAAATTAGATCATGTATGTGTGACGGTTGTGCATTTAGAGGCCGAGGATAGATTGATTGTTGGGGTAGGCGAAACAAACCTTGACCTTGTCCGCTGTCGAACCACAGGTCGGTCAGCTAGCAGCACACGAACGTATGCCGTTAAGGTCAGCAGCAAAAGAAGCTTATCAACTGGAGGGGGTCTTCGCAGAGAAGGACCTTAGGTCTGCGGCACTGGTGCGCCTAGGGCTTTATTCACTGGATCCAGATTTCTTTCATGGTGAGTATTATTGCGAAGTTCATAAAGTTATGTTAATCCTAGGTGTGTGGAATATATCCAAGTCATATATCAAGAATTATTTGCGACAGGCCTATCAAGAGATGCTTCAGGGAAAGACAAACCCATGTGATCACAACAATATCCAAAGAGAGACCTTTCGACTTTTAATACAACAGTGGGGGAAATATTTTATATGATGTCCACCTGTGAAGCTCATCACTGGGTTCGAGCTGGTCTCGGCATTCTGGACTGGTACGTTCGACTATGTCCCTCCCTTCAGGGGGTATGGTCAAGTTCAGTCATGATCATCATCATCATCAACAGTATGACATCAGTGTTCAACACCGATGCTTCACTGCCGTTCAGTCATGATGCATCTACAGAATTTGTTGATAGCGTGCTCGTGCGCCAGAGCATGAAGTAAAATTTGCAGGTAGTAGAGTAGGTGGTAAAAGAGTAAAAAAGATAAAGCAATGATAAAAGGTCAAAAAATGTTGACATCAAAATTTGCATTAGTGAAACACGATACTGTACCAATTGCATCGTCAACTGAAGGATAAGCGACAGCTACCAAGAAAAATTGCTTCGGTTTACTAGATAAGCTCCCAGGAGTACCATAAGCACCTCTGCAAAAGAAGTAATCAAATACAAGTGTAGAATGAGTTTCTTTTACTATCAGGTTAATGAACGAAGCATAAGAGTAGAAAAATGTTCAGTTTCCTGACATAACTTACTACTCGTAGGGTTGCTGAAAAAACCGACCCCATTAAGGGGTTTCGTTTTTCACGGGTCTCATCAGGTAGGCGTAATTCCCGGGCTATGAGACAGTCACTCCCTGGATTGAACGGTCGGAAGTACTGAGAATTTCCATTCTTATCTATTCCAGTTCTTACAACCCAAAGATATCGTCTGTGTCGTTCGTAATAGTCAAAATTTCGATTTCTGTCTGACAATATGCTCAAAATCCCCTCATCTAAACATCCTATTCACGTTAGAATAATGGGCTAATTGTGGATGTCAGAGTCATGAAACTACAAAAGTCAAATCCTGTTTTGCCTTTTATGGAATGCTTTTTGCTGCTTACCGCTGAAGCCAGTGCAAAGTGAATAGATTCACTCGAGTCGAGAAGGTGCAGAATCTTGAATTGCCAATACATACTGTGCTGTGACCGGCCAGAAGAGACTCACATTCAGGCCTTAATGGGAAGTGTCACTACGGAGTACGTAAATGTAAATGGGATGCGCAGCAGTTCACGAATCACAAGTATCTCAACAGAGTACACGAATTCTTTGCAGTTTTGACTCGATCAACTTACAGGAATGACTCAGGGTAGCATAGTGCACAAGGTTTAGCTATGATATTGATTTGGTCATACTGTCGCACCACAGTGCAATTTGACTCTGTATTTCTTCAGGAGAAAGCGTCCTAAGAGGAAATAAATTACTCAATTTATTAGTTTTATGGTACGGAATTTTTCACCTCTTTTGTTCCTTGAGGAAACAAATCCCAAAGGACTGAAATTGAGGAAATTTCTATCTCCCTATCTAGCTTATTTACTCCCTGAGAAAAAAGGCTTACGGTGGAAAGCATATTTACCGTTGACGTAGATTCACAAGTCGACTGTCACGTTAGACAGTTAATGTTGGAGGTGTAGACGGCACACTATCTTGCTACTCTTCTTTCTCTGGCTTGGCTTCACAGTGATGATTATTTAGTGTGGACAGAACCATTCGGTGGAGTATTTTTCAGATACATTACGGACTCAAAGGAAACAGGTTGGAACGCAGGATAATACAACGAACTGTAATTGAGCTTCCATCCCAATAATTACACTACTTTTCCTTGTTATACCTGAATATCGTTGCGTTGTAGATTGCTTTGTTTTGCTGCTCACTCACCATTTTGGCGATGGGGTACAAAAATTAATCGTTCATGATGAGGTCGGGTGCACCCCTTTGCTTTCGCCTTCTAGTTGAACTAGTGGGCTCGTCTAAGACAGACACAGGAGCCACAGTAAATAGCGGAATAGCTATAACGGAAATGACCCGTTTTACTGCCCCAGGTTGTCTAGGGCTTTGTTCACGGAGCCGTAACTCTGCATAAAACAGAAATTCCATTGCACACTAAACGGTTGTTTACAACATTCGGATACAATTATGATTTTCGCGACAATATAGGGCGAAAGCCCGCAAGGTTTCTCCAGACTTCACACCCCTCTCTTGGGGACTGTTTGGGCCTCACTGTTGAGTACCGCTTTGTTGAATTTCAAGAAAAATCTTGGAAGTCCCCCGGAGCGCTCGTGTGGAATAACTTTCCTGTTATTCTGGTAGTGTTATCTGTACCTTTAAATTATGCCCAGGACCGCTCGACTTGTGCGCTTAAGACAAGTAATTTTCTCATCCCCATCATAGCATCAGCCCGCTTGAACCAATGCCAAACAGCTCTACTTAGACTCCTCTATCAAAAGACGTGGTCGTGCCGTCCCACACCTCTCATCATATCGTGGCCGCGTCTGTCTGATTCGTCAGCTATCGTCCAATCAGCTTTCAGAGTTGCAGAAGAAGTCACCCTCTGCCCGACGAGCGCACTCTACCTGGTCCGTCGGAATGACAGAAAATGCAGCTCGAGACGCAAAACACATATGAGGATCACATATGAGGTTTCACATGTTGTGATAGGCGTGAATCAGCGTGTCTGGTTTTGATCAAGATACGGTAACCAAGTCAACTCTGGCACGTGTTCACCACGGCCTTTAAAAAACAGTGTTTTCACGAACAGAGGAGTGTAGAAAAAATGAATTCCGACACCTGGAAAGAACTTCAACAACTGCTCTTGCAACGGTTGGGTTCGACCAGTGCTCAACCAAGCGCGGGAATGGAAGAAGTTTGTAACTGCTCCCAATGTCAGCTCGAAAAGTATGGCCGCCGAAGCAGTTTTAGCAGTGACACAGGCAGTGTAAGGTCATCTGGTAGTGAGTTAAAATTTGGAGTTGATGCCATATTGAACGTGGGAAATAATTTGAATATTCGCCCTGACGACCAGTTTCCTGTCAAATCGAAGTTTTTGAACCCAACGCCGATACCAAACCATGTTTCTTGTTACCCCAGTTCATTACTTGATGTCTTGCAAAGCAAACAGCTTGACCTAAAACGCGATCAAAAAATTGATATGATACGAAATATGATGATGGATTTCCATGCCGAAAATGAATTTGGACAAGCTGCGATCACAACCGAGAACCCTAACCAAGACAATATCTTGCGAGGACAAGGGAAAAAGCAGCGTTCTAACACACAACACTTCATGCGGGATAAGTCGGGGATGTCTGCGGGCCGTCCGAGAGTTCAACAGATAAAAGTGAGTTACGCAAACCCCTCCTTTTGACCCAACATTTTTCCCAACATTCCGATGAACGACAAAGGAGGGATATGGTTTTCCCGAAACCGAGGCGTGACCATCAAAATCACACATGTCCGACCATTAGAAGGTAGAATTGTCAAGTCGTTCTGTAGCTACGGTTATTAACGGAATCTTCTAACTGAACTTCATTTTCCACACCCTTCTGTCAGGCCTGGAAACTTTCTGGGTTCGTTAACCACGAACTACGCAGACTGCAACGGTGCTAGAGATGGTTACTTAGTATCCTGATAACTTCACCGAATGGTTCACCAGTCTTACAAACCAATTTTAATCTCAGGTGTAGTAGTTCTTACACAGCATCAACTGCAGCCTCCTCACATTCCATCGACAGGCAAAATATCATCATAACAAATGCCATAAACATATCTATCAATCTGAATGGCTACGCACTAAATGTGCTGTTCCCGTTCCTGTCCCTTTCTGTTAGCCCATCACTGATACCCCAGTTCTGGGAAGCATACAACATGTGGAATTTGTCAACAACGGAGCAGGAATCAAGAATCCATTAGCATGCGCAAGCAAGTTTGAACGCGAAGTGCTCAGTCAACTTTATGGTGAGTCATGAGAATGTTTATTGTGGTCAAAGTTGTTTCTTTATGAAGGTGGTAATCCCTCTTGAGGATCCACCCATCAGAAAAGACTTTCGGTTGGTCCCTCCAAAATGTAGTTCAATGGTAAAGCCCCCTCGGATAAAACTACCTCCCAGCCGGTCCCTCGAAGGGGATGCCTGTATTTTCTTTAATCAGGGGCAACATATAAGAACTGGGGCAGGAATCAAACCTCTAGCATGCTTTATTTCATATCATATTCGTTAAAGCAGACTTTGGCGTTGTTCGGCCCGACCATCACACTCAACCTACCGAATAAAAGGGGACCAAAAGTTGTTAGGTCATGTATTGCTCATGCCGAACCATCGCTTGCCGAAGGGAGTGCTGGTTACCGTACCCAATTCAGAGTGGGGGAAGCAGAGTGGTGGTCAACCCTTGACCTGGTTGGCCGCAGGACCAGATTTTGTTATTTACCTTATCTCTAAGCTGCCTTCAAGTTGAGTGGAACTAATAAATGGAGAAATATTAGTTTACCTGAGTTATGTGCTCGTCGTCGTTCTTTTGTTTTGATGATGATGCTGCTGGTTCTGATGTTGTCGCTGCTGATGGTGATGATGATGATGAAAGGTTGTTCTTTACTTTGAGCAATAGAGGACCAAAACTGAGTGTAAAAATTATTCAGGATAAACGTCCATTGGTGCCAATCCGGCCTCTTCAATCCAAGTACACGAAGTTACCTCTTGATGTGCCTTACTCAGCATATAACGCAAGGAGAATCTTATGGGGTTGTAAGAACCATTGCTGTGTGACTACGACAGACCTGAGATCGAAAACGCCAATTACAAAGGTAACTCGCTAGCTTCCCGGTTGATAGAAATCGTCACAATCAGAAAGGTGTAATAGTTTATTTTCAAGTTTGGTCGTATTACATAAGTGGCTCAGTGGTTAAAACTCGAATTTACCGACCGCAAGGTCTGCGGTTCGAACCCAATCTCTGCATTTCGACTGTTCCTGTCTAGACTTGGACAACCTGAAAGTATCTCAGCCCTTGTACTTCCTTCGGGTGACATGACAGCTAGGCACCGGAAGGGTGTTGCAGCTGGACGATTATTTGTTAGTATGCTTACGACCGATTATTATTATTATTTATTATATAGGTAGGAGATGTTATTTTATCGGTTTTGTATGGTTTGGTCACACTTCCAGCATATTTGACTGCATAGACTAAGTGACAGTGAGATAATGCTGCCAGGTGGACCCCAATCATTGAATGGAAGCATTTTCAACGGATTTGTACACGAGTTATTCTCAAAACGAAATATGGTAGATTGCAAAACCACTACCCCGTATATATAATCATTTATTTCACCTGAGAAATCTCACAAAGAGGACCAGTGTTCTGACGAGCTTGCAAATTTTTATCACAACACCACCACTCGACACCTACTCACAAATCTGATGATAGATTTCCGGTGCGCTCGATGAAAGTTGTAAAGTACGTGGTTGCAGAGCATCCAGTTTCTTAATTTTCCCCAACTTTCCCGGCTATTAAGGTTCAATAACTTCGGTTGAGTTCACTCGCTCACTTTGATTGTTACGCCTCAGAGTTGCTTATTGTGCGGAGTAAAGGTGAATTCTGGTGTTCTAATCTCTGAGTCTGATTATTTGGTTGCAGAGGTTTCGCGTCACCAGTCGATGTGACGTCATCAGTGCGTAGTACCGTACAGTACTGTGCAATGATGATGTCACATCGTCTGGTGAAGAAAGACTTGCAACCGAATGGCCAGTCTCAGCGAACAGAACACTAGTCATTTATAACGCTTGGGCCACCAACATTGCTCTCATTGGCAAAGATAAAATTATCAGCTGGATGCAGCTCTATCGGCCAGTTAACTGGAGCAACCTTTTCGCCTTTTAAATTTCCAGCCTAGAAAGAAAAAAGGTTATCTTAAAGAGTCTTCTCGCCCCATCGATACGAAAACGTAAAAAATGCCCTTTTTGAGATCTCTTAAAGGCATCATACCATTCCACTATGTCGTGGTATCGATGCCTACCGACTTAGATTTTTGGTGCAGTTGCGGCCTTTTTCTCTCAGGGCGCAGATGTCTATCCTTCCGAGACAGTTCATCTGATTAAAAAGCACCGTAGAATACGTCACCAGTAGACTGTTAGCATGATGTTGGTGCTTTGGCATCAACCCGAATGTGAGTCACGCCAATCAAAGCGTCGGATACGGTCGCGCTTTTGCGTCACTGTGGCCTACGCAGTTGGCTCAACAGTACATCCGGCGTGCAAGTGCGTGAGCAGTTGAGCCACGGCAACTACCGCGCACACGGCTGTTGAGATGACGACTACCTGGGTTGAAGCCTCTTGAATTTTAGTGGAGCCATGGCAACTTTGGGGAAGGGCGACAGCAGCGTGAGCAATAGACTGTGGGGTGGGGGGTGGGGAATCGGCCGGTGCCAGTGTAATCCAACGAGGAAGGTTGGGACGCCAAAGACCCTCAGCGCGCATCCTGGTAGAGGAAGACATGCTACGACGATTCGCTCAGATGTGGATTATTGGTTGGGTTTGCGTGCAACAACTTAGTGAATAGAATCATTCAAGCCAGCAGAAAAAAGCAGACTCATAGTCTTTACTGTCACAGGCATTCTCGGAAGGAATTACTCATTGGGTTTTGGAGGGAGCCAACACGTTCGTACTGGTTCTTCCCGAAACATGATGAGTGATGATCGATGCGAGACAACTGTGGCTTGTTGATAAAATTAGCAGATTGTTGACCTACTCACGCACATGAGGACTGTATGGCAATCACTCTGTATACGATATACATACAGTGAAATATGGAATGGCGCGATGAAAATATATGTGAGCCGTGAAGTCATGGCTGTACCTAGTATACCACACAGAGATCTTACTAAGTACTTGAATGGGTGGGAACTTTTGTTGACCTTTTCGTGATAATAGTGACCCATTTGAGCACATGGGGTCTACTTGAA